>JAGFPH010000452.1:24490-47347 GCA_018207615.1 Philaenus spumarius
TTCAAAATTTTAGGGGGGTTTGGGGGGGTTCAAAGTTACTAAATCACGATTTCTCTAAAACTATTGAACGGATTCTAATAAAATTTGGTAAGTAGCTTCCTCTAGGGCCATAGAGGCTCACTAAGAAAGGTTTTCAAAAAATTCGAAATTTTAGGGGGTTTGGGGGGTTCAAAGTTACTGAATCACGATTTCTCTAACACTACTGAACGGATTGGAATAAAATTTGGTATGTAGCTTCCTCTAGGGCCATAGAGGCTCACTAAGAAAGGTTTTCAAAAAATTCGAAATTTTAGGGGGTTTGGGTGGTTCAAAGTTACTGAATCACGATTTCTCTAACACTACTGAACGGATTGGAATGAAATTTGGTATGTAGCTTCCTCTAGGGCCATAGTGGCTCACTTAGAAAGGTGTTCAAAAAAATTCTATATTTTAGGGGGTTTTGGGGGGGGGTTCAATGTTACTAAACCACGATTTCCCTAAAACTACTGAACGGATTGGAATGAAATTTGGTATGTAGCTTCCTCTAGGGCCATAGGGGCTCAGTAAAAAAGGTTTTAAAAAATTTGAAATTTAAGGGTGGTTGGGAAGGGTTTTCAAAGTTACTAAATCACGATTTCTCTAAAACTATTAAACGGATTGGAATTTGGTATTTAACTTCCTCTACAGCCATAGGTACTGATAAGAAACGGTTTCAAAAAATTCGAAATCTTAGGGGGGTTTGGGGGTCAATGTTACTAAATCACGATTTCTCTAAAACTACTGAACGGATTGGAATGAAATTTGGTATGTAGCTTCCTCTAGGGCCGTAGGTACTGATAAGAAAGGGTTTCAAAATATTAGAAATTTTAAGAGGGGTTTGGGGGGGGTCAAAGTTACTAAATCTTGATTCCTCCAAAACCACCAAACGGATTGGAATGAAATTTGGTATGTAGCTTCATCTAGGGCCCTAGGTGCTCGCTAAGAAAGGATTTAAAAAATATAAATTTTAGGGGAGGTTTGTGGGGGGGGAGTAAGTTACTAAAACTCCCCTAAAGTAACATTTTCCTACTTTTGCAATTCTAAATAACTATCTCCTATGCTACCCTTGGGAAGGTATAAAGTTTCAACTGGGAGAAAGTATGTGGCAGTTATCTGGTACCGTTTATTTGTCATGAAATCCGGATCAGCGTGAAGACAATCCTTCAATTCGGTGCAATCTGAAACATGATTTTCCTTCTGTCAAAAGTCTGTTAACAGATTTTGAACTCGCTCATCTCATTTGCAAATTATCTGTTAAAATGATTTGCATGGACCCGTACAAGATGTTAAGTTCTTCGGTAAGCTCTTGAATAGTCATTCACCTGTTCGAAAGAACAAGTTTGACCACTTTTTGCACGTTTTCATTTGTTTTTGTGGTCATATGAAGTCCCGACTCATTTCCGTTTTCAGAGTTGCCACACACTGATTTTAACATTTCATGAGCTTCTTTGTCACTTTTGTGTAACAAAACTTAATCTTAATGCAATGTTTGAAACACACAATGCACAACAGACATGTTAAACACGACCTCACTCTAGCGAGTCTGGAAGCTGACGGACAATTTAGAACTTGTTAAAACTTGACACTGCTTGTCTCAACAGATCAGGCTATCGGTCATATTAGATCAAATGGACGTAGCGTCAGCAGTTGCTGCTATAAAAATTCATTCACTGTATTTTTTTATCACACCTCATACTTTAGTGCATGTTTGACACAACCTTTAAATTAAGTTTGACAATTTTCTATTTTAGCTTCACTTTGTTAAAACTTTCTTACTTCAAATCCAGCGTGTAGGCTATTTTCTAAATTAATCATATATAATTTTTTTCGTTTTTAGGGATTACCAAGTAAATTTTCTTGTTTGCCACCTTTAAAAAATTATGTGAACCTACGTGGTCTTTCAAACAATATAATACTTTTTAATATAATTAGAACTTACTAATTATATTAGTAATCGTCAATAGTCATTGTCGTATAAATTTCAAACGACGGCTGTTTCGGCTATTCAGCCATTTTCAAGTTAAAATTCGTTGAAGAAATAACTCCGTTGTCACAGACCACTAAACACATTTACTCACAAACATTCAGAATAAATTAAAATAAAAACTTCACTTACAACAAATAACATGCCTGGTAGGCCCACTGTGTCGCACGGTACTGATGCTTTCGAAGTTCATTAAGATAGCTGTCATTTACGTGGTGTTGGAAGTTTATTTGCTCTCTGCTTCTATTATAACCGTATCAAACAAAGCATTAAAATCGAACCCAAGTTACTCATTATGTATTGTATGTGGTTTGGTTTAGAACATTTTATACATCTCACATTGTTCCAATGCATTTAATAATTTTCCCTTTTCGCAGTGGTGAAGTATTTTTAAGGTTTTGTCTATTGTAGTGTAATTGTGGTTAAGATTGATTGGGTGTTCAGTATATTTTTATTCAACGTCCTGTAGGCATAGAGTTTGTTTGGCAGTCGGGATATGTTCTTTGAATCTCATCCTGAACACTTTTCATCAATCTTTGTTTGAAACGGCTATAACAGAAGCAGAGACTAAATAAACTTCCCCCACCACGTAAATGACAGCAATCTTAATGAACTTCGAAAGCTTCAGTGCAGTGCGAGACAGTGGGCCCACCGGACATGTTATTTGTTATAAGTAATGTTTTTATTTTATTTTTTTCTGAATGTTTGTGTATTAATTTTTTTTTTGTGGTCTATGACAATGGAGTTATTTCTCCAATGAATTTTGACTTGAAAATGGCTGAATAGCCGAAACTTCTATAGTTTGAAATTTATACGACTAGTGACTATTGACAACGGTAAGTTGTAATTATAATAATTTATAACGATAGTAGGAATGGAGAAAAACATAATAAGTAATATTTATTACTTTGTAAACCTTGGTGTTTAAATTACTGTACTATAATAGTTAAGTTGATAAACTATTTGGAGTTGATGTTGTATATAGTGTTAATGTTTTAATATTGAATTGCATTGTTAAATCTAATTGTATGATTGTGAGAGGTGTGCGAAACATGCTGCTCATACCTACGAAGGTCTGCACTTCGAGGTTATGTTATTTATTTGTTCTGTTACAGGAAATTGAAGTGATAAAGGATTTAGTCTCATTTGAAGACATAAAACCAAATCTTTCACCCAAAGAAGAAGATGAAGTGTCTAATAATGATCGTCAAATTGAATATGAAGGGGATATTAAGTTACAGGTACATAATATGTTTGTAAAAAATTATGTTGTACTTTTAAAAGACTTAAATAATCATAAATTTGTATTCCTAAATATGTAACCATGACCTACAAGTGTCTGGCATATTAGCTCAGTTTTCCCTGGAAATAATTCCCCTAAAGTGCAGTCCTGCATATGCTAGAATTAACATATACAAAATCAACACTTATAGATATTGTACTACATTCGTCATATTGGAAACTTGGGGGAGATTTAAATTTTTCAGATTTATTGCATGTGAGTATTTAGCATAATTTATTTCAAATCTGTAATGATTTATAGTGAAGATACAAATTTTGTAAATCTAGTTTTACCCTTATAAATTGACAGGTCAACACCTTTTATTATTCAATGAAATATTATTGCCTCTTGGCCCTACTAAATTCAAACCAATCTGATAATTTGGAATATATAAATTTAACTGTTATTGTGGATTCTTAATTTCTATATTATCTACTACTAAAGGAGAGTTAAACAAAGATGAAGTTAACATTAACACAATGATTTAATCCTTTATTAGACATTTTAATGTACAATTATTAATATACCATGTAGATAATTATGGGACTCAGGCCCCTTTTTCAATGTTCATCAAACTTAGCACAACAATTTTTGTTTATAAATATGCCCTCAGGCTTAGCTCAGTCTTAAAATAAGTACTTTTGATCAAAACATAAAGACAATTTATTAATCTAACCTCGGGGTAGGCACTCGGCTAGCATGATTATATTATTTTATAATTACGCATTTATGATTCTGGTAAATTGAAGTTGAAATAAAAACAAATGAATAGGCCTTGCATCAGTTCTGTTGCTAAATAAAAATTGGTTATTTTAGGCCTTATATCCTGTTTTGGCTTTGAAAAGTTTGAATTATTTAAGGGCAGAGTATACCAGTCTCTGGTTTTTATTAACACTGACTCTAATAACTGTTTTTAAGGTACAAATACCGATAGAAACTTCGTTGGCACACTTTGGCTTCTTTACTTCTTGAAGACTCTCAACCCACTAACATTTCACCCTTTTGAAAAGGACGCGGTCCCTTGGCGCATTAATACCTAGTACGATGTAAAATTCTTCCGCTTGCTGTATCTTGTTCGGTTTACTACGCCGAAACATTCAGTACTGGTTTTTTGTTGACGTTCGAAGTAGTTATCAATTCGGATCAACACTAGTTATTTCTTATTCGTACCGTTTATAAGATTTAATTTTTTGTTAATTAGATATTATTCAAATGGTTTACAATTGATTTTAATCACGTTAATATATACCAGCTTATTTGATACGGGTGTATGACGTCATCGGCAATGGCCGGCTCGGATCGTAAAACCTTTTAACTAGCTTAAACGTTTTGTTCTTACATAATATTCTCTAGTGTTTATCAAAATTTACAAATGTTTTTTTTTTTTTACATACAAATAATTATAAATGGTGGAATTTCATAGTTATCTATAGCATAATTGTTTTATTTAATACATCGAGATTTATAACTAAATATAGAATGGGAACGTGGGAGTGGATCGTTCCTCTGTTCCAATGTGTTGTGTTTTTCAACCTTGGTAATTTGAATGGTATTATTAGATAGTTTCGTCTGTGGTTTGTTTTAAATAAAGCTTGGAATTTGATGGAGTGATATTAAATAAAGATAATGTAGTGTTATTATTGTGCTGTGAGGTAATTGATTTGTGTGGAAACGTCTAAATTTCTGAATGTTTACTCTTTCAATTAGGCCTGTCGTGCCGGTCTCAAGATAGCGACTTTTTGATTCCCTGTATTTTATGAAGTTTTTTGATATTAATCAATACGTGGGTGGTTTGTTAATAATAAGTTATGCGCATTTTCTGTCGTCTAGACCTATTGGTCTTGATTGCTGTTGTTTAGGCCCTTTTATGTAAATCGTCTGATTTTAAAACTATTCAGCTGCCTCAAGTTAGCACCTTTTTTAGATATGGGTCAAACTTCTATTAGTGTAGGCTGTATCAGCTGTTCCTAATTTGTTGTTTTTCTTTTATTGATGGGATTTGTGCTGTTATAATGCCCTTCAAACTGGTTTTGGCGAAGGTACTGAGTCCAAAATCATTTTGTGAAGCACAAATAACATCTTTCTTTTAACTTAGAACTTGTAACAATGAAATAACTTAAAACTAACATGGAACAATAATAATTTTTAAATCTAACATGGTCAATACAATTCTAATCCTATTCTATAATTGCATTGCTCTTTAAAACATCATTATAGCGTCTGTAGGCTTACATGGTTATTGATTGCACTTGTTGGTTATTTATAGGGGTGGGGACTTATGTATAGTTCAATAAGATTATAGTTTTTATGGGGAACATTGTTTTCGTTATTGGGTCTTCGCTGTTTTTGTATATATACACTGGGACATTGGGGTAGGTTCTTCATAGCATGTAGTTTATAGTTTGCACTTGGTGGGACTGGGTTTGGGACTTATATATAGTTCAAATAAGATTATAGTTTTTGGTTAGGGGTACACATATATACAAATTTATTTTCACTTATCACTTTCTTCTCCGTTTTGTATCGGCATTGGTTGGTGATACGGTTTTAATAACGATATGTGGTAAGGTCCGTAGGTTTTCTGATGGTCGTCGACTAAGGTGTAGATGGATTTTCCAATTCGTTTGAGTATTCTCAATGGTCCGACATAGATGGTAAAGAGTTTGGCAGTTTCGCCATAGCCTAGGCTTGATTGGGGAAATGATTTTATTAAGACTAATTCATTTTCTTCAAAAGTTGTGATTTTGTGTGTTGAATTAAATTTTGCGGCGCATTTGTCTTGTATCTCTTGAATTTTGGTCTTAGTTATTTCTAATTTTTGCTGGAGGGGAATTTGGTTTCTAAAAGGGCTTTGGATCACTTCTGTCCAAAATCGTTTGTCATGTATATTTAGCTGTAGTTCGTTTGGAGTAAATCCGGTCGTTTCGTGTTGGATATGATGTTGGTACTTGTTGCATCTTCCGGGTTTATCAGAGAAGATTTCCTTATATCTGAATATTAAATTGGCCATTTGCATCTGTTGAATGTCATCTAATTTTTCATTTGCCTTAAACATATTTATTATTTCACTGAGTTGATTGTTTTCATTCTCATTATTATTAGTTAGGGTTTGATTATCATTCTCATATTCTATATCATCGTAGCATACTATTCTGCATTTTATTCCTTCATTTTCTTCACAGTCCAACTTCAATTCTAATATTTCTCCCTTTGAGTTTGTTATTTTAATTTTATTGTCGTCGAAGTTTAATTCCATCTTCATATTCATTATTGTGTCTATCCAGAAAATGCATTCTTTAATCAGATATGGTACAATCACACATTGTATATCATACTCAAATTGTTCTATTTCTACTTTTAGCATAATTATTTGTGAAATTCGTTTGGATTTATTGTTTAAGGCAGTTGTTATGAAAGTATTGTTGACAGGTAATTGTTCAAATTGGCCTAATTTATTCTTGTTGTTCAGGAACCACGTCTCAGATAAACAAGTAATATTGCTACCTGTGTCGAGTAGGGTGTTGGTGCTGATTCCATTAAGTTTTACATTTATTATTGGGCGTTTGTAGCTTGTAAGTGGCTTGTTATTTCCAAGGTCGTCTTCTTGTAATAGGAATTTTCCGTCGCAATATAAATTGGATATTATAAGTCCATGTTCGTGTGGTTTTTCCCTTTCTGTTGCTGGCCTATTTCCGATTTCGTATTTATTTCCTTGCACTGGAGTGGTTAGTGGACTGCTGATGTCTTCTTCTTCTTCAGCTTCACTTGTGTGGCCATGAATTTCGATTTTTGTTAGACCTAAACCAGTGCATTGGCGTTTAACGCGGTCTGATTTGGGTTGATTTCTGGTTCAGAGTCAGGTTTGGTTAGTGTTGGTAGCCTTGCAGTAGCGGCAATTATCTGGCAGACCTTTTGCTGTTCCCTCGTAGGGTAAGATGTTTCTCGTTGCTGGTGGTATGTTGTTCTGTTCTGTTGGCGGAAGTTGGTTGGTATCGGACCTGGTTGTCTATCATATGTAACTCTGGGTGTGTATCTGTTGTTATGATATATCTGTTGTCCGTTGTGGTAGGCAGGTCTTTGGGTTGGTTGTAATCCAGCTTGGTTTCGGTAGGGATGATTCCTAGGATTTTGTATTGTGTTATTCTGTGGTGTGTTATTCCGGTATGTTGCTCCTCTGTCATTGTACTGAATGTTGTTGGTGCGTTGGAATGGTGGATATGGTCGAGTTGTTATATGGTTTCCGTTGCATCATCTGGCATTGCAGCAACTTTATTGGATTGAGGCAGAACAGCTCATTCAGCATTTAACACGTTGATGGACAGTTTACCAAAGCATGCTATAGCATTCGTGTCCCACAGGAAACCATGACCTACCAGATTGTCACTTCTATATTTCATAAACCAGTGATTAGATACTCCTAATATTCTCTATGTGAATTTAAAATAAGCAACCAAGTTGAATGCACAAAAAAAAAAAATACTGCATACTCCAATTTGTATGGTGGGGCTTGTATCTTAATTGAATGCTATAGCATTTCATAATTTCTTTCCAAAATTTTACCACTAAATTTGATAAATGGATAATTTACTATCAATATAGTATGACATTTTTAAATTATTTACTTCATTTTATTAATAAACTTATTACAAAGAAACTCTAAACAAACAATACTAAACTAAACTGACTTCAATGATACACTTATAAACACTAATAAAAACTGTCATAAAACACAATAAATAATATAATTTTAAAGTCACTGTTGCTGTAATCTTCTTACTTTTATTTTACAATTATTGTTTTTTTTTAATCGGCTAAATTCTAACTTGAACACTTATAAACACAACCAGTTAAAAAGCATTTTAAGTTCATTTTTAAATTGACAGCTGCTTCAGTCTTCTTTCTATCATCTTATTTTGAATTGTAGGACCAAACTATCCACTTAACTCTTTTCTTGAGACTGATTTTTGGTTTCAATAGTTTTTCCTTGGTATATTTCTACGTTTAAAACATACCCAGAAGGAGTTGACAGTTTGTAAAATTTAATTCCATATTTTTATTTTTTATATATTGCCTAAAAATTAATCTACCTCTAAAAAGAAGCATGCTTTCATCAAGGGATAGAGACTCACCAGGCTGATAAACTTCTTGAAATTTTGGTATAAGTTTGTCCAATAATGGTTTGACTTTTTGCAACCGAGTTGTGTCATTAACATTAGACCTACAGCTAAAGCAACGTAATATGTACTCAAATCTTCTCCCGCTTATTGTATCCTCTATATTATCATCCAAATATGGGATGATAATATAGAGGATTCGTTGTTGTAAAACAGGATCTGATATTTGGAAATTTAACCTGCCCATTAAGTAAACAGAGTCCAAGGAATTTTTTTCAGTTCATCCATTGATATGATTTCCTTTTTTCTTATTATGTCGAGAATACTTTCTTCTTGGCAGATTTTCATTTGAAAGTCTCTGAGCATACTTTTTAGCAGAATGTAAAAGCATGTGCATTATATCATCATCCCAAATTAACCGAAAAACTTCATAGGGTGTCGCGTTATCAGGAATTTCAACTTTTATTCCAACAGTTGAAACATCGTAACGGAATTCTGGTAGTGGTATAATGTTATTCATCCACACTTCACAGTCTTCGTTTTCGTCATCATCATTATCACTGTTAACATTGATACTTTCATTACAATTCATTAAATCTTCATAATCAAATGATGAAGCTTCATTTATATCAGTCGTCAACTGATTCATATCAGATCAAGGAGAAAAATCTGGATCACTATTATTTGAATTATCAGATTCACTTTCTTCTTCAAATGTCAAGTTTAAATTAGATTCTGTTTGGGTTACACTAGATTTTGAAGTAGAATGTGTATAATTATTATTATTAGCTACTTCACATTTTTCTGTTTCTGATTCATTTAGACGCAATTTTGTTTTTTTAGTGCTATGTAATCATGATCAATACTAACCTCATTTTCAAACTCTACTTCATTGTTACTTTCTTGTGATTGATATATATCTTCTTCACTGGGTATGTCAAGAATGTCATTCACGAAAGTCTTGAAAGCTTCAGAATTATCCATTTTACTTAATAATTTAATTTTTACTCTAACATTGTAAATAAATAACAAACCATGACATATGAACACGTGAAAACCACACTAATAACAGTGTTCTGAACAGCTGGTAAACAGTTTCATCTAGCAACAGTAGTACCATAATAATAAGTTTTAGTACAATTTTCTGCCAATCCTAACTTAACACTTTCACTTAAGTTTGTCGACGCGTTTCGGAGTTCCTCCATTATTGAGACCTATTTCAGTACTCCAATAATAATAACTTCAACAGTAATACCAACCTAAAATAAATCCACCTGTGTTTTTAGTGAAATCAATATGTTCTAAAATAATGCTATAGCAGTCTCAGCTGATTTACTTTCATAGTTTTTACTATTAAAGGAAAATAAAAACGAATGCCATAGCATGCGCATACCTGCCAACTTTTACGGTTTGTCCGTAAGATTTACGGAATCCGTTGATGTTTTACGGTCTTACGGATACTCGTTATTTTTTACGGTTATTTTTGGTTAAAAGGATATTTAATTTCTGTACATAAAAAAAACATATTTGTTATATTTACTCAATTTGAGTTACTATCGATATTATTAAAACTTTTTATTTGGCTTATCTCTTTTGCATATTAGACTCACGGAATCTGTGAGAAATGACACAAAAAGATAGCTGATAGCATCTCTGTGTTTTTAAATGCGCATGCGCAAAGAGTGTATCACAGTTACCGTACACAGTGTCAAGACCGAATGATTTGGTCAAGACCGTCTTGATTCTTTGAAATCACATTCTCTGTATTTAAACTTAAACCCAATTCGCATTTAACAATAAATATTAATAGATAGAAACAAATGTAAAACTTTCTTAGTTTGATGTGTATATAGATATTTTCCCTAGTAAAATGTTTAGGCAATTGTTTCATTTGTTAAATAAACGCTTCTTGTTTTATTTGTATTCATGCGTAGGCTTAGTTATTTGATACAGGAAGGTAAAGAAAATCAAGGTCAACCACTTATGGATTCGTTTCTTACCTTGTCTATTTATAGAACTAGTGGTAGTATCAAAAGTATTTTAGTAGGCCTATGATAATTCTATTTGTTTTAGTTCAGGACGTTCGGGTAAAACATTTTGAAAATTTTCGTGATTAAAAGTTACCCGTGATTTATGATTTCTGTGGTAGTCCCGACGAAGTGGCTTTGCTTTACTTGTTATTCATTTCCTCAAATAGAGAAGTTTAATTTTTCCGAATTTTTGCAAGAGTCATCTAAACCTTTCCGCGGACCTTAACGGTTGTAATTTAAATTAAAATTTAGTTTTAACGGCGGTATTTGATAGAAACATGAACAAATTATTCGGACGTCGTATTCTTTTTTAAGACATTTGTATTTTAAATAATATTTCAACCATAGTTCACCAAATTTTCATAAATTGTATTTGGGCATCGATTTTTTCCATGGAAATACGCTGATGTGTATTAAATTGCGTTTTAATGCCGGCGTTTTATAAAATTAGCGTTAATAATATTCGGACTTCGTGTTCTTTTGCTTACATTCGTCATTGTAATAGTATTTCAACAATGATAGTTCATAAAATTGGCACAAATTCTATTCGGGCATAGATTTTTTTCGGGGATATACGCTATTGTATATTAAATTGCGTTTTAATACCGGCGTTTTATGAAATTATCGCTAATAATATTCGGAGATCCTATTCTTTTGCGAACTTTTTTCATTGTATTTTAAATGATATTTCAACAACGATAGTTCATAAAATTGTCACAAATTGTATTCGGACATCTGTTTCAATCCTTTGTGCATAATTCTGAATGCTATCTAACTTTTTAAAATTATTTATTTAAGGACATTGCCACTTTAGAAATTACCATGTCTTTGGTCCAACAGCTTGTCAAAATGATTCAATAATCATTGATACACTAAACAGCTTTTTTTATCCAATTGTAAAAATAATCATATGCAGCCTAGATATTTTTGCCTCACACAAATAGTTTTAACAACAAAATTTTATATTTTTTATAAATATGCATATTAAGTTAACTGACATTTTTAATACTCCCATAAACATTACCATATTATTTATAATTTTTTACAACAAGACAAGGACATCAATTGCTGCATGACCATTCAAAAAAGAGCAATAGTCTATTCTATTTTGGATCTTATTAAACTTTTGTATACATTTAAGGCAAACTAAGGTGGGTTCGTTTTCCTTTCCCCATATTACAGGGTTTTGGTAATTGGAATGGCTATATACAGGTTGTGTCGTAAAAAAGGGTAAAAATTATTACTTGCGCGTAGTTTTTACTGATTCTGATTTTTCAAAGTTGGCAGGTATGCATGCGTGTCCCAAAGAGAGAACATAAAAATGAGGTGGAGTGGCCATGTTGAATGCTATAGCATCTGATTTATGCGATGTGTCCGTCAACATGTTAAGCTGCCACTGGATATTCAAAATAACCCAGACGCAGTGTGCAACATAAAAAACAATCATCCATGGCCACAGTGCTAAAACAATGCAAAATTATCATCTGGGATGAATGCACTATTTCACACAAACATTCGCTTGAGGCGTTGAATAGGACACTGAAAGATATAAAAAACAACGACAGACTATTTCAGATGATTTCAGACAAACACTTCCTGTCATTCCACGTTCATCTTACGCTGATGAGATCAACGCTTGCTTGAAATCATCGCCACTGTGGCGTAATGTTGAAAAAGTACAGCTGAAAGTAAACATGCACGTTCAAATGCTTCAAAATCCATCCGCTGACACATTCTCAAAACAATTATTAGATATCGGTGATGGAAAATTTGCTGTCCTGGAAAATACTGGATGCATAAAGTTGCCGACCGATTTCTGCACAATCATTAATTCGCAAAAAACTCTCATCGACCCCATATTTCCCGATATACACACACAATTCATGAATATAAGTGGCTGGCAGAGAGAGTCAATTTAGCAGCAATAAATGTAGACGTCAATGATTTAAATTTCAAGATACAACAGTTGTTGCCAGGCGAGTTGGTGTCATACAAATCGATTGATACAGTTTGCTATGCCAACGAGGCTGTAAATTATCCAACAGAGTTTTTGACCTCATTGGATTTGCCAGCCATGTCACCGCACCATCTACAACTGAAAGTTGGATCTATGGTTATTTTACTTCGGAACTTAAACCCACCATGGCTTAGCAATGGCACGTGATTAGTCATTATAAAATTGATGAAAAACATTGTCGAAGCCAGCATTTTGATTGGCAAGTTCCGATGCGAAAATGTATTGCTGCCATGAATCCCAATTATTCCCACAGAATTGCCAATTGAATTCAAACGGACAATTATACGTGGCATGTTCTTGCGTGGGCAAACCATCCAGTTTGTGTTGGCTAAAGACGGACTGACAAAAAACATCGTACACTCGATTGCTCTTCAAGATTGATATTGATTTTTTTTAAATTGTTTTAATTTAAGATAAAAAACATATATTACTTTTTTAAATTTACATTTAACTCTTAAGAGATCAAACTTTAAATATGTAAGTCAAGTTAATGAATTACATTGAATTAGGAAAATAAATGGTTGGTCTTTTGTTATTTTTATAGGCCATTATCGTTCACAGCGCTCCATTCCCTCTTTCAGTCATAGACCCCACCCCCTACATACTTACAATAAGTCAGTTATTTTTTATTTAACTACCAAAATATTCACTAGAAATAATTAATATGGCAAAACAACGTTTGCCGGGTCAGCTAGTAAATTTATAAAATTTGATCTAAATGTTAGATTTTAAAAAGTCAATATAGTTTATAAGTTTATATACTTGCGTATTATTTTACGATTGGTCCATTTTGTACAATTTATATTAACAAAACACACATATTCCTTTGCACAAATTCACCAACATTCAACCTCGAGGCCAGGGCCGTTGCGTGGGTGCTGCGACTGAGGTGGGCGCCGCAATTGTGGGGGCGCCACCGTTTGTAAAAAAAAAATATTTTCCAATGCCGAAACTATGTTATTTCAAGAGAGAATTTTCTCCAGAAAGCAACGCTTTGTAGTACCCCAGTCTACTTTCTCAAAACTCACAGGAAAAGTAAATTCATATCGGCCGAGTATCTTTTTATCCAACGCGAATCGATAATACACGAAGCACGTTCTCCCGCTTCCATGATAAACATGAGTAGTGACGAGCGTGGTGACGAGTTTTTGTAGGTGTGTTTCTTGTAAATAACATATTTTCAACATTGTCAAAACACTATCATTGTCGAGATATTATTGACAACTGATTCTTATATGCAACAATCGATGTAAACATGGGTCTCGATATTTAAAACCTTACAATAACAATAGGTTATTCCTCGGCTTATATATACATACATTAATTTTTTAATTTTGTCAAGATCGGTTATGCAATGTCTAAATGCTGATCGAACATTTTCATTAAACTTTTTACAAAAGGCACCGAAACTTTGAGTCTCGAGCATATTTACCAATCTTGACAAAATAAAAAAATTCGTGTATGTATATATACGTGAATAATCTACTGTTATTGTTAGATTTTAAATATCGAGACTCTGTTTACATCGATCGTTGCATATAAGAATCAGTTGTCAATATCTCGACAAAGATAGTGTATTCTTTGTAGTTTAGGCTACGCTTTCTTCTGTGCAATTTGGTAATTTATTTAACCCTTTCCCCGTTATTCATAATTGACACCAAGTGCCTCATACCAGACCTCTTAAATGGCCAAATTTGTCACTTATATTCAGTTAATGTTCAAACTATGATAACTAATTAACTACTATTCAATATACATGAAATTTTTACTATATCTTAATATTATATTGGTATATACAAAATTTGTATATTTACATACCTAATGCAGCACTGAATTTTTTTTAAGTCCAAATAAAAAACAAATTGAAAAATAAGTTGACTCACAGTTATAACTTTTACAAAAATGTTAGGAGACACTTTATATTTGTTAGGCCATAAACTGTCTGTTTTATTTGTGTTCAATTACTATAAAACTACATTTAATAAGTCAAAAAATTACCATGTATTTTAAATTCCGTCTAGTCAAGTTTTACGTGACTCTTGGTTTACAAAAGTTGTGCTACAAAACAGATGATTATAAACACAGATCTAAAACCCTAAACAGCTGGAAGAAATAACAAATTATATACAACTGTACTGTAAAATGTTCTCTGAACACGTTTCTGAAGTGTTTTAAAATATTCCAACAGATGGCGAAGTTATACGCATTTTAAGTTCTACTACGGATTAGTACGGAAACCCGGGGAGTGGAAAAAATAAATTGCTACGAGTTACTACAGTGCTACAGAGCTAGGGTATCATCCCCCATAAACCCAAACTGGAACGAACAAAATTATGAGTTTTACGGGGGCTGGTAGTGCCGATTTAAGCCTTGCCTTCGGCGCCTTCATACCACGCGACGGCCCTGCTCGTGGCTCCAAATATTAATCAGTTTACAACTTCACCATTACTTCATTAAAATTGTCGACTATTTATACAACCTTCGTACAAAATTTTAAAAAATCGCCCCTTAGGCGTTGAAACTTGAAAATGTACACCTTTTTACAATTACTTTGTGGAATTCCACTCTATAAAAAACTACCAGTCACCATGACATCTTGTAGAGTAAATCAAATTACTCGTTTTTAGCAACCACTGTTGCCAACTGCTGAGATTGAATTTGCTTACAGATGTTTTCTTTGTTCATCATAATTATTATATATTATGTGAATTTTACAAATCGTGTTCCAATAATATTCGCTAACTGCTCATTTTTGACTTTGTTTTTTATCAAATACGTACTTTTATATTTTAATTGTTCATATTTCTTTTATACATTATACTCATTACTAATTCTTGTTTAATATTATATATGTATATAATATTACATCATTAATAAAGTATGTCTGCTTTTTTATTTACTGTATAAGATTTATGTTTGTTGTTATTAAATTATTTATCTTTTATTAAGTTTACCCTTTTAATTGACTCCAACTTTTGTTTCATTTATTAACTTCCCGCTACCAATAAAGGGAAGTTATTGATTTCGGTCCGATTTTCGAAAGTCGAGTTTTCATTAAATCTCCACGTTTTGATTTCCCAGGAAGCCATTCTGACTATTCCCGCCGAGGTGTCCGACCGTGTGTGTGTGTGTGTGTGTGTGTGTGTGTGTGTGTTTGTAGGACGTATCACACGGGGAGATTTACAAGTACGCACAACACGTAACGGGGAGGCGAAACTAGATGGGGAGATCCCGTTACGTCCAACCAATATTTTCAGCGTATAAACCGGTTTTTCGGTCTTTAGAGCATATTTCACTACTTTTCTCAAATCCTCCTCGTTTGACATGCTGGGATACAAACACACTATGCACTCCTACTTACAATTGGTATTTGTAGGATGCGCTGCGATCGCTCGTATTCGCACGGCATCCACTCTTAGTCGCATATACGGGGAGTTGACTTCTTTTGTTATTATTTAGACAAAGTCTAGAAGGTTTTTTGCTGTTAGTCGGAAACTCAATATTTGTTTGCTATTATTATTGTAGTTAGAAAGTGATGGTTCAGTCATTTTCCTTCCGTTCAGTATCACAGAGCCCGTATTATTAGAAAAGTTTCGTTTTTAACCGTTGTATTCAGTCAATATATTATTTTTTATATTTTCTTTATATTTGTTAAGTCATGTTGGTCATGGTTTTATATTTTTCTACACACACGATTTTTGTATACAAAACGAATCAAACAAATAATTTGTTGATCACATTCACGGCAGTATGAGCTAATATCCCTTTGCTTTCCCTGCACGGGAAAAAATATTTGTTTTTAATTATAAAAAAAAAATACTTAACGTTGCTTCCATTTAAAAAAAATTGAATTATCACTTATCTCTAGTTATTTGGTAAATTATTCTACCGTTTAATAGTAAAATTATTTACTTCTAAGGCATTTTACATGTTTAATTATTTATTTATCATTAATTCCACCAAGCTTCCTCTTTGCCCTTTCCCATTCTTTTCCTCTTAGCGTCAAGATACGAATTAAGAATTTGGTAATAGTAAAATACAATTAATTGCATGAAAAAAAGTTGAATTTCGTTAATTTACAATCAAAATTCGAATTTCCACCACATGAGATACCAGTACATTTAATTTTTCAAATAGTTTTCTTTTTCCTATAATTTACTAGCTGGCCAGATAAAGCTTTTCACGGATAGACAAATCAAAGTTAAATGTATATTAACCAAAAAAATATATCAATAAATATATTATACTACGTATTTCTTATGGGGAATTCTAGTAACTTTGACCTCCCTAACCCCCCCCCCCTCTAAAATTTCGAATTTTTTTAAAACCTTTCTTAGTGATCACCTACGGCCTTTGAGGAAGCTACATACCAAATTTAATTCCAACCGTTCGGTGGTTTTTGAGATTTCGTGATGAGTGAGTCATTGAGTGGTATTTTGATTATATGTAGGCATCTATATAGATTGAAGCATATTGCTTATGAATGGAACATATTTTTAAAACTTACTACACTTAATTTATACTATTTATAATTAATTACTGGTTCTGATAATGTTAAGATTAGTAACAACTTGTATTCAAGACTATAGGGCCCCATGCTCGCTTCGTACCCACGCGGCAACTCACAGCAAAGCATATGCAAACAGATTATTGTTACTGTACTTTAATACTTTTACGGGAATGACGATTAAATATTACAGAGATTTTTTTTTAAATAGTAGAGGGAAATTTTTAAGTTATAAGATAGGACTATAATGGATACGGTATGTAAAAATCGTATGTGTAGAAAAATATAAACCTATGACCAGCATGACCTACAAAAACATATTTTCGTCATACTGCTTCAAAAACCTCAATACATGTATTGAGGTGCTAAAGTATCCTAGGACCAAAAAATATCAGCTGGTGTCGAGGACATCAGCTGTTACTTTTCGTTTCTATAACTATTAATTATACAAAATATTTAACGATAGTAAACAATGGATACAAACAACAGAACTGATACATACTCCAACTGCCTCGCGTTTAATAAGTATATGCCAAAAATGGTGTATAGTTACTGAACATATTTATGCTGACGTGTTTAACTAGTAAAAACGTTGCAGGTGATGATATTCTGAAAATTTACATAATAATTGGAACAGATTGAAATGAGTTGGAGCAATCAGTAAACCTAAAATTGAAATGCACGTTGATAAGTCTGATGGCTCTAACTTGGCTAATTTTTTAGATACCAACTTGATACTCTGTATAAAAAGTTCAAAGTACGGTTTTTAATTGCTATGCTAAGTTTTAATTCCATAACATTTAACATTTTCCAAAATAAACCAGCTACATGAATGGACGAGATGACCATTTTCTGTAAACGAAACACAAATTCATACTTAAGACAGCCAAGATTTCGTCAATATACAATATATTGTCTTCATTCAATTCGTTTAATAGATATAGTTACAGGCTTCTGTTTGAACAAAACCTTGCTAAAAGCTTTAGTTTCACAGTAAACTACAAATAATAATTCACCTCCTATGTTAATGCGGTCTCCGCTGTGGATGACGTGCTTAGCTCCTAAACTACCGTAACACAACTGTGCTGGTTGTGATGGTATTCTTTCAAAAATATTAAAAACTTCTTTTAACATTAGTTTAAAGTATTAAATATAATAATCTGTAATTTGAACAACAGAAACTTTAACAGTCCAAATATAATCACTACATTTGTTATTCTTCTTTCTGCTAAGATGCTAGAAACATTTGTCTTCTTGCTTATCCGCCTTTCTTAGTTTTGTCTTATTTTCGCTTGACGCGTTTCGGGTAGACCCCATCTTCAGAAGCTTTGTTTGCTACTATCTATGCTCTGCAATTGTCTCCTATTTTCTCCTATTTATAAGTAGGAGACAATTGCAGAGCATAGATAGTAGCAAACAAAGCTTCTGAAGATGGGGGTCTACCCGAAACGCGTCAAGCGAAAATAAGACAAAGCTAAGAAAGGCGGATAAGCAAGAAGTCCAAATATACTTTTATCAAACTCGGATAAAAGCAATTAACTCATATTGATATCAAAAGCATTGAAGTTTCTTGAAACAGTTTAAAATTTCTAGTTTACATTATTTTTAATCGATAAATATCAAACGTAAAGGTGGAAAAACATATTTTTAACAATTTCTTAGTAGCAAGAGGCAAACATTTTGTTAACTCCGTCGGCTTTTTGATAATGCAATATATTTTTCATGGGTTGACATGTTTATAAAAGAATAGTTTCTAGTCTAGTAATATTCAAGATATTAACAAATAGACATAATGCAGGTACTTTGGGAGTGTAATAAATCTATTATGACAAACAAATCGGACGGATGAGATACAATGACACCCTTTACCTGCTAAACTTCCCAGAAGTAAACCTAAAGGTGACCTGCAGAACAAAAGGAAACAAAGGCAGTTATTTAAAAAAATTTCTAAACCCGATTTACAGTGACCTGTTCCGTTGTGTTAAAAATAGGGTCTCTGTATTCCTTGTTTTATTTTATTTGCTGAACAAATGTTTGAAACATTATTAATTTGACTGACTAAACGGTTATGATTTTAAAATTTGAAACTTTTGAGAACTATAATTCAAGAACTTAAATTCAAATTTGTGAAGGTTTTTTATTTATTTTTTAATTTGTATAGGCGAAAACCCTGGATGGTTATCATCGCCTATTTGTGAAGTTCTTATTTCACCAAAGTAATACGAAATGGTGCTTGAAATGAAATAATTTTAGACGTAAAAGTTTGTTTAGCCAATAATTATTAAAATAATTCAAGGGTTATACCTTGATTATGCTTTATAATGAAAACACTTATATTACTTAGCAAAGGTTATTTATTATAAATAATGATTCATAATAATTAATGTAGTGAACTACAGGTCTTGCACAAAGTAGCCATCTTGATTGTAGTGGATATACCACAGATCCATGTATGTTGTCTATGTTCAAGTACATACTATTTTCATGAGGTTTATCTATGTTAATGTAGTTTATAATTTACAACATTACATCAACATCTTTCCTCTCTTATAAAATAAAAGTTCTTAATCTTTACATGATTGACTAATAATATTAGTTTATGATATGACACTTTCACAAAATAAACTTTACAATAAGGTAAATAACATTTCTAATAGCCAAGTAAATTATTGTTAAAGAAATTCAAGTGTAAAACAAGCAATACTGTTTACTAAAATACAAATTCAATTAAAATGAAACTACTTGATCTGCATATAGTTTGTTTAGGATTGTTAACTTGTCGTCATTTTTAATAATGTAACCATACATTAGTTTAATTACATTATTTTTTTTAAATCTAGTTTTTCTTCAAAACTTCTGTTACTAAAACTTCTGTTACTAACAGTATTAATTTTCCCATTAGAACAAGTATTTTTATTGAGAATATTTCCAGTTGGAAAATATATAATTAATTTTATTTTTTTTTTATTTTTTACCATTTTCATCTTTTATGACATAAATCGTTTCTTTACTTATAAATTTTCCAGGAGTTCAAGAAAGTTCTAAAGGTTTTTTTTAAGTACAGTAACATTATTGTCATTGACATTTTTATTTGGTAAAGGCTTGGCTGTGTTATTATAATACTTTTGTATAGCTTTTTTGCTTCTTTTTCTTAGTGCTAATAATTTTTGTTTGACTAATTTTGACTTAAGATAACTACTATTATGTGGCAAAAAGGTATTTAGATTTCGAGAAAACAATAACAATTTATTAAAACTTTTTTATTACAGATTACTTGTAATATCAGGTAAAGAGACAAGTTCAATATATTTTGAATAATAGACCATATGACTAAAAATAGTTAATGTTTTTATTATAAACTAGTGGACCCGACAATAATTCGCTATAGCTTGATTTAATTTTAATTTTAAATTTCATTTTTCATTACTTTGACTAAAGTAATCGAATTTTAAAACGTTTTTATGCGTTTTTAAGTGTAAGAATATTACACAAATTTAGATTTTAAGTTTGTAGGAAGTTAGTGCAAGTTATTTTTATTGTATAGGAGTAGCTACTCCATTTTAAACTCTTTGGTTGTTCTATAAACAATCATGTTACTAATATGTGTAAAGGGTGAAATTATTTGAGTAGAATAATAATAATATTGCATAATTTTTGAATTTTATCTTGTAGGATAATAGTTAAATTTATATTTATTTTGTAGGAATAATAACCCCATTTCAACCCGTTAGACTAAGGCAACTGTAATGTCTAAACAATCCTAATAATGATAGACCTATGGTTAAACTGTGAAAGTTTTAGTGAACTCGGTCAAATAGTTTTGAGTCTCTAGATAAACCTGGGAAATTAGACTAAAATCATCCAGAGTAACTAAATATTTTTCTACAGCACCGATCGCGATGCAGTTTCGCCATTGTATTCGGAGAAGTCTCAGGAAAAAAGTCTACATAATACCCTGTCGGAAGACAAAAAGTGCATTTTGGGCATGCATAAAGTGCATCTAAAAGTGCATCATTTTCCATAATTTATAAAAATTGTTTGAACTCATGAAAACTGATCAAAGTATTTATACAGGAGTTTTGAGGATCGCAGATTCCGAATCTGCCCTTGAAAAATATGTCCGACCACCCTGGGACCCCATGGAGGCAGGGGGGGCACTTCTAAAGACTCCCTTTTAAAGACTTTTTGTCCCTTTTAAAGACTCTTTAGGCGTATTTTGAAAGAGAGAGCGCTTACACTCCCGAGATCAATTATTACTTAATTTAATGCTTCAGAATCAACAATTTTCAAGATAGCGGTTTAAAAATTAGATTATAAAAATATTCTGATAAATATATGTGATAAATGTGCTAGTCAATATCTTGAAAATTTTCAATAAATGAATAGTCGCGGGTGCATGATAGTATGGTTTCATCCGTGGCCATTGCAGCGCAAGCTTAAAAATAGGTTGAAAATATGGACATAATTTTCAAGATAAGAACTTCAAACTTGCTATATGCATTTGTTATAACGTCTTTAAGTTGAGTGGCGATTTTTAAGTTAATATCGTAAAATTTGATGAAATACGCTCAGCTGTTTTGCAACCTTATTATACAGAGGCTGACTAGGGATTTCCACTTAACAAAACATCGATGTTATACATCGAAACTTATCGATATACTTAATGTACTTTTGTAAAATGATCCGCAAAGCCTGCGTTCAGGGGAATGTATTGAAATATTCAAATTATTTCAAATAGGCTAGTTTAAAATCAGAAGTTTACAGTAAATAATTAAAAAATCTTATTTGGCAATTTAATTTACTTTAGCTGGTGAAAGAGTTTCTGTGTTGATCAATGGATTTCCAATAACAATTTTGCTTCAACATAACATTTTGTTTTATGTTACTTTTGCAGGGACAACTTCTTTGAAAACCTAATAATAGTTAGTAGTTTAGTTTTGTTAGTAGATTGACTAAACTCGACATGATAATGTTTAATGCAAACCTTTTATTTTGTTTACTTTTATCCTCATTGTGTGCATACTCAGCGACTAGTGCCCACTCACAGGCTTAGGCACATGTGGGCATTTTTTGTTCCTTTATAATACATATATATATAATTTATGTTTCATTTGTTTATTTAAGGAAATAAATTGATTGATTGATAACAGCTGATTTAAATTAGAATAAATTTTTACGTTAATTTTTAGATTAGGTTTGTTAGAACAAGTCATATTGGGCCTATAATAATTTTTAATCATGAAGTCTATTTAAAATTAACTATTCTCTTTTTAATCAGCATAGGAGATGAGCGAGTTTTACTTGTATGTCAATAGTTTTTGTGTTAAAATAAATTTAATAATAAGACACTTATAATAAACATAAAGTGTAGTGTTTGTTTTCTATGATTTTTATTAACGCATTCCACCTCTCTCGAAAGTGTAATTGCATGTTTAAATATTATTAACAAACACTCATCAACATTTCATATGCAGAGTGTTCATAAAGTCCCTTTAACCCCCTCATTATTTTTGTTACTGAAAATAAGTTAACAAAACTTTGTATATATCTTGTGTTGCATAACAAGACACATTTTTTACATACCTGACCCTCTATGATTTGGGGGGCTTGAGGGGGTAACAATTTCAAATATAACGGTAGGTCATGTAATACACCATCGAAAAGCTTATTAAAAGAGAAACACAATGGCGAAAACTAGATCTTAATATCTTAATTCGTTTCAAAGTAATGGACAATCAAAGTTCTGTAAACTAACATACAACCTTCTTATTCCTAATATTAACAAATTAATAACCTGCTTTGATGTTATGATAACAATATCATTTTACAGAACTTTAATTGTCCATTACTTTGAAACAAAGCAAGATACTAAGTTCTAGTTTGTGCCATTCTCTTACTCTTTTAA
>JAGFPH010000452.1:56949-73725 GCA_018207615.1 Philaenus spumarius
CCGAGCGCTAGCCGAGCCGAGGGCACGGTTAAAAAAATCGTACTGTAAGTTTATTAAAAATACACCAAGAATAAAAACGTCCTAAAATTACATGTAAAATCCAAATCCGTCATAAAAAATAAAGGTTTCTATAAGAAATTTCATATTGGAAAATGGCGGTCATTTAGAAGTATTTTAACTTCATATTTTTTAATATCTCATAAACAAGGAAAGGTTCCCCACTTTAAGTTTTCTGTAAAATTAATATTTTCTGAGATCCCAATGGTGGCCCAATTAAAAAAATCACATAAAATAAAAAATGTTTGAGAGGCTGTATCTCATAAACAGCCATAAAATGGATTTAGGAAAAAATACAAAAGAATAAAAATGTCTTAAATTTGTGTCCCCAATCGAAATTCAACATCAAAATTAGGAGTTTCCATTTGAAAAAATTAAGTTAGCTGCCATATTAGAAAAATGGCGGAGTTTTTGGAAATTTTAATATTGTATTTTTAAATGAAAAAGTAGGGAAGGTCCCCCATTTAAAGTTTGTTGTAACTTTTATAGTTTCTGAGATACCAATGGTATCCCACTTAAAAAATCACCCTGTATACAATGTATTAGTATATATAATGTGTATACATGTACATAGGCCGCTATACTACGCTTCGCTAGTCTGGCGCAATACGTTACGAGCATGTCGAGGTCATCGGTGGTTTGAACCCATAAGTTTTTCCCTTACCAAAAATCGCTGAATGCGGCTTAAAGAAGTATTCACTTCAAAAATTCGATTTCAGGTGATGATAATTATTTGGTGCTTTTTGTCGTAAAAAAGTATTACTATTTCATCATAATAATAAAGCACATCATGTAACAAAAATATGAAATTGATTAATAAAACATAGTTTAAGGCCCAGGGTCATTACCGCAACCAACTTATGATGAAACAATTATTAATAGAAACAATAAAAGTTCCTTGAATTTATACGCCCTAAAATCTGCCTTCCTTGCAAGGTTACAGAATTGCACATACACAATTCCTAAGTTAGTGCTTATGAGAAGAAATTAATTTTTGTTATTTGTGTAGATGAGATTGCAAAGATTTTGATTGTTTCAAATTAAATAGGTCTATGGAAGGAAATATTATAATAAAGCAATGTTTCTTCATTTAAGGTATTAAAAAAACCATAATTAAATTTAGACTTAATTTTACCTTGAAAAAGTATAAATATTCCCTACTGTAATTCTATTCTGTACAGAACTACTATTATAGCTTATAAGTACAATAAGATAAGAATTATACTGTTAGGTGGTTGATTTTTGCACTTACTTTTGTTTATTTTGGAGTTGTTGCAAGGGTACGTAATAAAAACAAAGTAATTAAATAGTACACGATTATACAAAACAATTCAGTGGCAAAACATTTATAATTTGGAAGCTTGAAATAGAAATATGGAAACCACAGAATGAAAGTTAATAAACCACTAAATTAAAATTTATTTTGAAAGTTCAGTAACTAAGTGGTAAAATATAATTCTGTAAACATTCTCCAATCTGCTTAGTAAATTTCTCAAAGGGCAAAGTTTTAATAATTTTGGGAAGTTTGTTGTACAGTTTTGTTTGATTATTATAAGGCCTCTTCTAAAAAAGTTGTAACTAGTGTATTGGATGCTGTAACAAAGTGACAATGTTTGTAACATGTGGTTACAAGAATTAAACAAATTAAATAGGAAGTTAAATTTTGTATGATCTGTGGTTATTTTACAACTCACACTAAAAACTCATAGGTGACCTTATAAATCTTTGATAAAAAAATAAGCGAATACTTGGCCGGAGATGCAAAGAAATTTAATCTAAGACGGACGTCTGCTATATCCAAACAACTTACAGTCCAGCTGCCGGTCTCCAAAAGTCATATATGCCTTCATAACCTTATGACTAATTCAATTTTCACCTAGAAACACTGCGTATGATGTCATAGCTTTTTTTCATTTTTCCTAACCTCAAAAATTGAAAACTAATTAAATTAATGTGTTCGTAGTGAATGTAAAGTACTTGCCAATTAAATGTAGGTGTATGAAACGAAATGCGTCAGAAATGATAACTGATTGTGATTGCTTAAAAATCTATTTTGTCAACTTCCGGCACTTAAAATATTAATTTTACTTCAAACGGTTGTAACTGAGTGTGAAGACTTTGATGGAAAGATGCGAGGTGACAATCTATTGCGCAATCTTTTTTTGTGGAGAAGTTTGATTTTCTCTGCACTTCTTTTAACTACGGCGCACCGCCTATGTCTACTGTGCTTATTTTTTGTGCAAAAGTCCTTTTTTTTGTTGTTTTAGTAGGTAACACAAAACTACCGATGCAACACAACTCGTGCCATTAACTGTTTATACAAAATGTAATTTTAAATATTGTCCTATTAATATAGAAAGTTATTTTTTGGTCTGCATTAAATACCTTTTCTATTTATATCTTATTTTCTCTGCTTACATTTTCTATTATTTATTGTTTTTTTTTTTAATTTTATTTTTTCTATAATGTATCCATGAAGATTGCATTCATTAGATGTTGAAGTTTAACACTATACTTATGGATGATTTGTAAATATATTAATTCACCCTAGCAGTAAGTCTAATGTTTTGTTATTTTAATATGTTTGCAGAGAATACGTGAACCTGATCTTGTACCTAGAGTGGTGTCTCCGTGTGAAGTGAGGCAAACTGATAAGGTGTGTACAGGTGTTAATCTTTGCTTATTTATTAGAAAAATAAAATGGGAACTTCATTAATCTAAACTATATTATCTTGTTGACAAGTGCGTAGGGTATGTATCTTGCTCTGAAACATGACACATGAATTGATTATATATGTACAACTTTATGTATGGACATTTGCCATTATTTGTGTATAAAGAAATAATACACGATGTTTCAAGAGTATAAATAACCTCTTGTTTTTCACTTTATAACAAAAATTGATGTAAAATTTACAAAGTTATTAGCTCAAGAAACGTTCAGGAACGAAAGGAAAAAGTTCAAATTTAGGCCTACATAAAAGGTAGTAAACATTTTTCGAATTTTTTTTCTCAAAATATACAAAAGTTTTGTAATTTTTATGAATAAAACCCTAACAGTAAATGTGGTTTACTTTACACGAAACAAAAGGTTTTAGTTTTCTCTTCACATTGACATAAATAGCGCAATACAAATAAATCAAATTGTAATAGATATAACTGTTGCAAAATGTGCTTTTAGCATTGATTGAAAACTGTCCAATTGAAAACTTTATATTGTAGAAACTATAAGAGTGACGACTGATTGGATGGCAGTTTTAGAAAGTTCAAATCTTGACGAATCCAAAAGTCTCTTTATATTATTTTCAAAACAATTCTGACAAACGATATTGAGTCAGTCTTAGAGAAATTATAAAGTTGAGTAATTTCTTTGTTTTCTTGCGCTGCATTAGATTTTGAGAAAAGCACAATTTTAAAATGATGATTACATATGTAAATATACATTTTAGAACAAATATTTAGATACAAAAATTAAAGTTTAAATCATTTTCTTTCCAATGGTTTTTGTTTAATTGAGATCGGATGATTTTTAGTGCGTGAAAATTCAATACAAGTCGAATTGTCACAGAGTGGTGCGACAGTTGTAGGGTGAATAGCTTCTCAATATTTTGTACCATCCCTACATTGACAGAAATCATGTACAATATTACTGTACTGAATTTTTAGTTTATCCATACATAATGTTTTACATTACTTCATCCTCAATGAACTTTATAAACATTAAAACATACAGTAGACATATGATGTGAACCTAAATGTATAATTACATTAGAGTCCCTCTATTCCAAACAAATTGGGACCGGTTTAGCGGAAATTCGGAATAGGCGGATTTCATGAATAATATCAACGTATTGAATTTGTTAAGCTTGAAACTTGTTCTTTTCATGACAGACGTGGCAAATACTCTTGACTTTGCCTTAGTGCAGGTTCACACCATCCATGTTTTCCCTTCCATTGCGTTGCTTTTTGGTTAATGGACATTGACAACACATTACTTCTTACGGGCCTGTTGGAATTGTCCTGTTTTGTTTCCTTCACCTTTTCCATATGTGGGAAGGAAGCTACAGCTATTGCACCAAGCGTAGAATGAAACGGATCCGTCAGAAAGAAGGAAGGTACAACAGCTAGGCACCTGTAGTGTTGTTGTCACCTGCCGGTTGCGTTCATCCGTTTTTCTCCTCTGTTTTCGTTATCTCAAAGGAATTTTATTTTTTCTCGATCTTTTTTCAAGATGATGTGGTACTAACGGACAGACTGCAGGATGAGAAAACGGACAGTTTGAACAACCTATCCCTTTCCTTCCATCTTTAGAAGAAAATAGAATCGTAACGCAATGGAAGGAAAAAACGGGTGGTGTAAGGCTAGGGACACACTATCCGAGAGATCGTCCGGCTGGGCTTTACCCGGAACCGGGCCCGAGTGGATCAGATTGTGTTGACAGAACACACTATCCGAGCGAATGCCCGGAGTCGATCAGTGAACAGTTGTTTTGCCACTATGGAAATTCTGTATTCTGTTTTATTTGTATACTAGTTACAGTTTAGTCATCAATTGTTGATTACTGAAATATGTTGCATAAATTTGTATAGGCCTACATTACTTTCATGGTAATCATTCAGAATCACGTTTAACCCTTTTAATCCCAACGTCCGATCAATCGGACATTGGTACGTAGGCGAGAAATACCAACGTCCGATCAATCGGACATTTACTATATCGACATTTGTAGCATTGCCAATGCGTCTATAATTTCGTTTCTTGCTTCAATAAGATAAAGAAAGATCCACTCTATGCTCTTATACTCTATGCACAGACAATATTCTTTCTGGTATAGAATCTATGATCTGTAAATAGTGAGAAATGACGAAGATTATGATGGCTCAAGTTTGACAGCGTATAGCTTACTGTCGTCTGTGTTTTGTTTATCCAAGTTATCGTGCGTTGTGTTACTTCATTTTAAGGTTAAGTTATTAGTGTTTTGATTGAAAATGAATCGTTCCAGATCGCCTTTGAGTGAAAATGCAATTAGAAATGTGATTGATGATGAATATATTAGTGATGGTGCTATAAGTGGGTTATCTGATTCTGAGAATCATACCAGTTCAAGTCGTGAGTCTGATGACACTGACATTGACCCTACATGGAATCCATTAGATGAAAGTTTAAATGTGTCTAGGTTAGATAGTATTTTAAATGTTAATCGTACAAACCGTAGTGTTTTGTCAGATTCTGAAGATGATAATACCGGTATTGTGTCTAATGAAATTAGGCCTAATCAGTCAAATATAGGCATGACTATTCCTAAACCAAGAGGCAGGCCTAGGAAATCTGCAAATAGGCCTAGTAGTAGTAATTCAAAGGACACTGAGAGTGAAGATGATGACAGAGAAAGTGAATGGGAAGATGTGCTTGAAAATAATGACACAGGTAATTCACATTCGTTTCATTTCCAAGAACTACCAGGGCCTAAACACTGCCCCCCAGTAAACTCTCCCCCAATATCTTATTTTGATTTGTTTTTTACTACAGTTTTTCTAAATTTACTTGTTGACAAAACTAATAAATATGCAAGAGACTTTATTGCTGCAAACAGAAATAGATTTTCTGATTCAACTAAAAATAAGTTATGGAAGCCTGTTACTTTGCCAGAAATGAAAGCATTCATCACTATAATTATAAATATGGGACTTAACAGAAAACCAACAATTACTAGCTATTGGTTTACTCTTCCATCTCAAAACATGTCATGGTTTGGCAAAATGTTAAGCCGAAACAGATTTCAGGCAATTTTAAAATTTTTTCATGTAGTTGATTCTCAAAACCTGCCTAAACCTGGACAACCAAATTATGATCCATGTGCTCGCTTTCAGCCGCTTGTAGATCATTGTAATATAGTGTTCCGACATTATTACACTCCTTATCAGAAAATTTCAGTGGATGAAAGCCTAATAGGTACAAAAAACCACACACAACTTTTACAGTACCTACCGAATAAGCATCACCACAAGTGGGGGATTAAACTTTGGATGATGTGCGATTCTATAACGCAATACTGCCTAGGTTTTTTTGTTTACAAGGGTGCACGAGACAATGATAGAAATGCAGAACATGGCTTAGCTTATAGTGTTGTTGTCAAACTCTTAGAACTTGGTAATTACCTCAATAAAGGTTACCATGTTTTTGTCGATAATTTCTTTTCATCAATCCCGCTGGCAAAATACTTATATTCAAAATTAACGTTCATGACTGGGACACTTCGTAGAAACCGTAAAGGAATTCCACCATGTATGAAACAAAAGTTTACAGTTGGTGAAAAGAAATATTGTAGGAAAAACAAAATGCTTCTCTTGGGATTTAGGGAAAAAGCTTCACAACAAAATCAGGTGTTGTTGTTATCAACCAATGCAGAGGCCAAAGACGAAGAAAGAGAAGTAAGAAGAAGCGGAAGAGTTACTAAAACTAAAAAACCTCAAGTAATTAGGAACTATAATGACTTCATGGGTGGTATAGATACTTCTGACCAAATGCTTTATGGTTACCTTGATGAGCGACGTACGGTTAAATTTTGGAAGAAAGTTACCTTTAACATTTTTGGGCGAATGATTTTAAATTCTTATATTTTATATAAGTCCAACCATACTGATAGACCAAGACCCATGACTCGATATCAATACACATACACATTAGTAGAAGAGCTGGCTAGTGAATGGTTTTCAAAAAACAATTCTGGCCCCACGCCTGATTTACGTGCTGGTGGTGATTTTCTTACCACGTTACCTGATCGCAAGGAGCGCAACTGTACCATTTGTAGTTCGGCCAGTACAAGAGGAGGTGGCAAAAGAAAGAAAACTAGATATATATGTACAAAATGTGGCAAATGTGTTCATCCTCTTTGTTATCCACGACACACTTGCTAAACTTTTCCGATACACCGATGAAACTTGTAAATAATATAATTTAGATTTAGATTTTTTCAAAACATAATGCATAAATATTTTTAAAATATTAGATTGTTGATTTGTATTTATGACATAATGAGAACTTTTCACAGACATTGTTGAAGATTTTTTATTTTATATATTTTAACTGTAGGCCTCTAGAATGTGGGCAAATTGAAAAGCAGGTTAAACGCAGTTTGCATTATAACAAACAAAAATATCTGTGCAGTTTATTTATCACCCAAAGTGAATAAAAATTGGTGTGTGTATGAACAACATTATTTGAAACAAAGTGAAGTGGTGTCCCACAGTAAAATTATTTTTTCTTACCCATCTTATGGAGTGTTGAATATGGAATTTGAGTCAAATTTACGGTAAGTGTTTACTTTTATTATAACAATCTAATTTTTTTTTGTTGCCTTTATACTAATTTTATATTTAATAATTTAGTGCACATTTCTACTAACATTTTAGTAAAAAAATCATCTTTCTAACTTTATAAATAAAAAAAATACAGCCGTTTAACTAATTTTGTGTAATTACACTGAAATACGCATGGTATTTTTGAGCAATATATCACCAAAATTGCCGGTTCTAAAAGGGTTAAAAAAAGTAGAAGTAATGAATCAATCTGGTTTTAATTGTATTAAGTTTATATTGTGTTAATAATTTTTTTTTTATAGCCGTAATAAATCATTTTTACCCTGTTTTCTAATCATTTTGAATTTTTTGTGTTTTAAAAACTTAATATAATTGGTTTTAAAAGAAATTAATAAACCTATGTCAATATCCAAAGACGATGACATCCCGTAAATGCAAGTCTCAAAATATTTCAGCACACAAACCGTGCACAGTTGTACACTCGTCTAGGTTTGAAACAAGACTGCCAATGGCTGAATGGCTCCGTTCTCTTTCCGGGTCTCGGGTGATTGACCGTCTAGTGTGTTCTTTGTCATAAGACACAATGCTTCTCTACTTGGTTCTGAGACTCGGACGGGCTAACTCTCGGCCGAGCGAGTAGAGAATACCCGAACGTGCTTCCGAGAGCCGTCCGGGCAAACTGTTGCCGGGCGTAGTGTGTTCTGCCTCATGCCTCCCCATGTATCACCACTCGGGCCCGGTTCCGGGTAAAGCCCGTCCGGACGATCTCTCGGATAGTGTGTCCCTAGCCTAAACCTACGTCAAAAGTCATAATGTAACTAAAAAAACTATATTTTGCAGTGGTATTATTCTACTCTACTTATAAAGAATAAGACGACATATTTATAATTAAGAAATATGGTTAAAAAGATGTTTATTAATTTTTAACTCTATCTGTGAAACCCCTTTACAAAGTAAAGGTTAACATTTTTGCAATAACATGTAACAGGGTCTTCTTACTTTATATGAAGTCTTTTACATACTTTTCTTTATTAATGTATTTTTATATGTGTATGAGTTAATCAAAAAGTGTAGCATTTTGGATATTTTTTTTTTAGTTTTGGCTTTGTTATAAATTACAAAATCACTTGCACTTACGATAACACTTTGGGTCCCAGGCCAAAAATATGGTTGGTCGGAAAAAATGTCACATGCAGTTTATTGGAAAATATGCTGAAAAATCCCAGACCAAAAAATGTGTTACGGTAGAGGTTTGGTAAACAAATTATAAGTTGCCTTGTATTGAAGCTATTTTAATGTTTGTGGTATCAAAATGTTACAAATTAATTTGTCTATAAAACCTACTAATTTGTATGTTTCAATTATATTTTAAAAAACATTTTTATGTGGTAAATTGTGTGTTTGTTTTTTTTTTAAATTAAAAAAAAAATGTGATATTGTTGAAAGAAAAACTAGAAATTTTTTTATGGTGGGACACATTAAAAATTGTGTCCTTATACTATTTTCCACATGTGAACAAAATTTCAAGTCATTTGGTTAAAAAATAAGATCTGGTTTAATGTTGCAAAAGTAAAAATTAACATAGGCCTAACCTAACTAAACATTCTCAGAAAGTGAGTTCATTTTATTAGTGAGTGTTTTTACTATTACAAATTAAAATATAATTAATAATATTAAAACCAAAAACTGTATCAGTAAATAACTAAAATGTAATTTGAAAACACAAAAATAAAAAACTTTAACCTCACTACTAAAAAGGTGTGGTAAACAATTTTGGTATGTTTACGAACATCCTACCAATATATTACAAGTAGCACTAAATTTCATTATTATTATTGTTTAACACTCACAACTAGATCACTAAATAACTCAAATATACACTTAGGTGCACTAAAGAACATTAAAAAAATGAAAAATGAATGTTAAATTCACCAGTAAACAAATCATAGACGAATGAGAACTAAACTGCGCAGTAAGATTACGTCAGCTGTCAGATCGTTTTAAAGATGTCAATAAGCACTTATAATGATTAAATTAAGGCTTACACTAATAGATTATATTGTTTTGTACACAAAAATGTCCAAGTTATATGTACAAAGTTATTTACATAATTATAAGACTGAAATAATCTTGGCGACGAAAGATCGGCGCTGGGATTTTTCGCGTAACATTTAGGCGACGATCTATCGTCGCCATGGGATTTTACGCATACTTTTTAATCAACAATAGATTGTCGTCCTGGGACCCAAAGAGGAAATTATTATCGTCGGTTAGATTATTTTAATTTACGGGGAAATTATTTCTTACTTATCCCTTTTTGAAGTGAAACCTCCTTAGAGGGTTTCATGAGAAATGGAAATGGTAATAATTGAAGACAGAGCACCAAAAATTAAAAAGTCCTTTCTTTCTGTCTATTGCACAAAAACAATTACCATTTTTTGATCTATTGTTTAAATATTCCAAATTTGTTCCTGTGCTTTTTTTAATGTGAATTGTGTTTTAATATTAGTTCTTCATTAATTTTAAGTTGCCCCATAAAAATCTCCACAAAAGCCTTACTTTTCCTACAAATAGCAGATAATTGATGACCAACTGTAATTACTGATATTGCTTGTTTAGCATGTTAAAGTAGGTACTGTATGTATGATACTTAATATTACAAAAACACAGAATACAATCAATTATGTATTTATTAGAACAATCAATAAAATGTGTCACAAAAAGCAAAGGAGTTTAGGCTTCATGCTTATAAACAAAGCCCAGTGGCATATGCCAATAAAACCTACTAAGGCATAGAAGAAAAAGCAAATGAGGCTAGGAATTTGTTAGAAGGTTTAATTGAATTTTGTTTATTTTATATGACTTATAAAAGTTTATTATGTTCCAGAAAAATAAAACGCGACACATGGAGGAAGAAAAAACAGTAGCAACTACCAGTGGGCTATCAAGGAGCTCTTACAGAAAAAGTAAGTTTGTTTCATTAGTTAGCTTTTCTTTTATTTAGTAAACTGTCTACTTTGTCCTAATATTATTAGAATTTCGTTTGTTTTGCTTATCAAAATCTATTTTCAGAAAACTTAGTTGGAATAGTTTAAGCAAGCTGATTGTAGCCTACTTTGTGTGTGCACCATTAAATATTTCAATTTGTTTTTCTACAGTAGTTTGAACATAAAATATATAATAATATTTTAACAAAATCTCAATTAAAATTTTATAACTTATATTCTGCTAATATCAAATATATTGTAAATATAATGGCATATCATATCTCTTTATGGTCGTTAAACATTATTGCAGGTATTATAAGTAGCGGGGGAAGCGGGTTCAATTATGCAAATTAGTTCTGGGGCTGTGGGGGGGTGGTGCATAATTAATGATGTCATAGTTTCTACGTCACTTTTTGACGTCAGGACTATGACGCCATAGTTTCTACATCAAATAGTGACGTCAAAACTATGACGCCATAGTTTCTATGTCACAGACTGTAATGTAAAAAGTTTAACCTAGAACGTTGGAGGGTGAAGTGGGTCAAGGGCACCGTAGAGTTATAAAAAAATAAGTACTCGCTATGATCGATCATAGGGAGTACTTATTTTTTTACGAAGCGACCAAAAAGCTTAAAGTCAATTTCCATTTTACGGTCTATTATAGAGAAGTAAATTTTAACTTCTGCCGTACAATAACACCGTACGACTTGTAGCGTATCGCTTCTCAATTACAATTTTATATAAAATCTTATACAACTTATAGGCTGCTAATATCAAATACGGTATATTGTAAATATAATGGTATGTCATATCTCTGTATGGTCGTTAAACATTATTGCAGGTATTATACATATATTGTATACAATATATTATATACAATTTAAGTTTTACAAATTATTTATTAAATCTAATATTAAATTATAATTAAGACTAAACAATAATTTATAAAATGCACCAACAGTAACACAAAGTTTCCATGGAACAAATTTAAAAAATGAATATTTATTAACATAAATACGTTTTCATAAATACCAAAATGTAGTAAAGAGAACACATCACGTTTTATTCACAAACTTCAAATCAAATGCAGAGTTTAACTCAAAATTAATACCAAAACACAAATCAGTATGCTGTTGTTTTTTATTATTGACGGTAATTCGGTCAGTTGCCATTATTTGAGTGTTAAAAATAAATTCAAGATGTTTTGGTAATATCAATCAACTCCTGTTATCAAATAAAAACTACAGGAACATAAACCTGGAGATCTTGGCCTAAGTTAAAGAAAACTAAAAATATCACTAAGTTGTGTAAGGTACTGCATTCTTGCGAGCCGTTTACAAAACAAATTTATTAATAATAAAAAAAAATATCTTTTTCTATGTAACAATTACTTGTGCTCTCATATCTTCAATTTATATAACTTACTATATTTATTAATTATATTTTAATTCAATGAATCATTATTCCCTTAACCACAACAAAAACAATCAAACATAACCCCAAAATTGAAAATACGTTATAGCATCGTCAGATCTGTGCTTGTCACAGCTGATGATTAAATCTTTGATACATATGATCGATTAAATATCTGTGCGTACAGTTGGCAAACTACTGGGCAACTCGTCTTAGAAGCATGAAATCTGTGTTCTACACACAGAGACCATGCCACCAAAATCTGTCGCTGCGGCCGCTCAACCGACGCCATTTTGTTTCACCTTAACTCTACACTGAATTTATTTTCTTTGTTCGGTTCATATTTACCATGAAGTACTTTACCAGGAAGGGAAAGGACTCAAATCAGAAACATAATAGTTGGCCTTAACATTTACTCCTCCATCTCTAAACTGATCAAATTATACAACAAAATAAATTGACTTGGCAAACCATATTTAAAAAACACAATCATTCATCCACTCATTCAAAAATCTAAGTTCTAACATACAAGAAATTATATATTATTTATAACATTTATGAATGCAGATCTTTTTAAGTTACTTATTTAAATGGTTTACTTACGTACGTATTTTATTAATTTTATAAATTTATAGTGCCCTTTTAAACTACGAAACAAAGAATGAATTTAATTTAACACAATATTTTTTCTTTATGCAAAAATCTGTATGGGAAACAGTTTTATAGTTTTTTAATACTTAGCCTAATTCGACACTGTTCTTTCTTTATCGATGCACTGTTCTAATTCACTCCTAAACATTGTTCAGCTTTCTATAAGCTACCATTTCTGGTCTGCCATTTTAGTACATTTTCAAGGTACGCTTGCCCTTGAAATTTACAAACTCGATAACTTCGACTAGCTTTGTCCAATTTTCACCGTTTTACATTTTTTCGTGAATAAACTGTCTCTACTATTATTTAACACAACTTAAACCGTATTTCCTACAGAAATACCGCAAACTCCATAACTATGGAGGCATTGCTCCCAACACACCAGAAACAGGTCTGTACAGCTTGACGACTCTTAACAAAGTGGACCCCACGCTTTGCCCAGAACTGTGATGTAATGCGCACTGACGTCATCTCACGTGATTGATCTCTACCAATCATAGATGTCTTCTTATTTCATATTAATCTCGTTTTGAGGCTAAATGTCTGTTTTACTCCATTCTGCACCCCGATGTTGAGGCTATTTTCTTATGACGTTATTTCCTTACATTCAAAACCTATCTAAATTCTTTGTTTCTTATAACTTTGTGATTTTTCTTTTTTAACAATTTCTTATGAATTAGTTATGATAAAAATAAAACTGTCTGCATTCCCCTTTGGATTTCTATGTTAATTATTTTTTATAAAAATGATTTTAATTTAGCCTAATTCATCCAAACTTTGAAATACCCCTCCCTTTACGTTACACCCTTTTATGTTATATTAATTCCCTTAAACTCGCATATATTACAGTTGAAACATTTAGTTATATGGAAGAAAATGTAAAATCATATTAGTTTGTTTTTAAAAAGGCAATACATGTTCTATAGCAATCATATATAACTTGCTTGCTCTGACGTAATTTTAGCCACCAATTATAACCAGATAATCATTCTTGTCTAGTTTATCATTTTAATTTTTGACATTTAAAAAATATATATATATACTTTTGCATTTCGTTTAATTCATTCCGTTACCAAATATTTTACAGTACAGTGGAACCTTCTTAGTCCGAACCCCACTAGTCCAAAAACACGTTTAATCCGAACCAAAATTAGATAAATTTTGAAATACAAATGTGCTGAAATGAGTAAATACCAATGACAAACTCAGATACAGTTTTAAATATGAATTATACAGGGTGTCCCCGAACTTTCTACTTATCTTTTCAGGTACTATTCCTGGACCAAAGAACAAAAAAAATATTATGTTTAAAATTTCCAAAACTCAACATTTACCCGGACAGCTGCCATTTTGTTTTTTTCACATGACAATTTTTAATTTGAGAACTCTGTAATAAATTTAAATTTGGTACATAGCTTTATGACCCAAAGACCTAATTCCAAGGAAACAAATTACTTTTTACAATGTTTATTTTCAAAATGGCTTCTGTATGAAAATTAATTTCAAATCTAAATTACTCAAAAACCATACATTTTAACAAAAAATTTCAAGACACCATTTTTGCAGCCCTTTTGATTTCCTATCGGATGGTGTAACTGTATAAACAATCGGATGAAGGATAGTAGGTAAGTTAAATAAAATGACAGCAAATGTACATACAATATTGAAGTTTGATACGCATTTTTTCGGTACCAAGTCACAATTATATAATACTTCTAAGGTCCTTCTTGTGACTTCAAAATTGTTTTTGATCTAATTATGTTTATTACATGTTTCGAAGTCTTCACAACTTCATCATCAGATACCTCTTGATTTTTCATTCACTCAAGGAACTCGTCACACATTAAAATCGTTAAAACACATACCACTTCCACAAAAACCAAAAACTTTAAACATTCTTGTCCAGCACCGGTGTGCACTCTAATAAGTCCAGTGAAACATGTAATAAACGTAATTAGATCAAAAACAATTTGAAGTCACAAGACGTACCTTAGAAGGTAATTCATTGCATTATAATATTGAAGTATTTGCTGTGTTGACATAACTTAACTATTATCCTTCATCCGATTGTTTTAAAGTACCATCCGATAGGGAATCAAAAGGGCTACAAAAATGGAGTCTTGACATTTTCTGTAAAAATGTACGGTTTTTTTTGTAATTTAGGTTTGAAATTTTCAAACAACCGCCATTTTGAAAATAAACATTGTAAAACATAAATTTTTCCTGGAATTAGGTCTTTGGGTCATAAAGCTGTGTACTAAATTTTAATTTATTATAAAGAGTTGTTCTCAAATTGAAAATTATTATGTGAAAAAAACAAAATGGTGGCTGTACAGGTAACAGTTGAGATTTGGAAATTTTTAACACAATATTTTTTTGTTGTTCTTTGGTCTAAGAGACATGAAAACGTCAGTAGACAGTTCGGGGACACCCTATATATTTCGCAGATAAGCAAACAATAAACCAATTACTTACAGATGTTTTTAGATGATAAATTTACAGTAACATAATAGAGTATTGCACTTTATTAGTTGTTCTTTTGCGCAAAATCATTCATTTTCTGTTGGTGTAAAATATCAAAGAGATTCATTAGAGAGAAAAAATTGTCTTCACTACAATATAGACATAGGGTTATACATAAAGGTGTTTGTATTTTAGAAAGAAAAAACTTGCCAAGTTGAAAACAAGAAAATCTATATAAACTTGAAATCAATCTGAATGAAATACAAACACCTTTACGTATAACCTACATCTATATTATTGCAGTGCAGACTGCTATTACACATTGTGTTGTCTTGTACATTTACTGTGAGTACATTCCTAGTAATAAGATGTATTATATTACAAGACATATCTCCATTAATCTTTTTAATAAGCAAATAATAATGCTCCTTTTATTGTTAAAGAACTTCTATTAACCAAAAATGAATCAAACGTTAACCCTTTAACTGCTGCTGAGTTTTTGGAGCAAATGCTTACCCCAGGTGCTGAGTTTATTTTTCACTGAGGTGGATGCACTGTTTCATTACATTCACTCGACTCACTCTCAATCTTGTTCTGACACATACCATCACTAGATTCTTTACCACTATTATCGTGAACACGTCTAAACTCCATTTTTTTGTAAAAACCAAACAAAACAGAAAAAATGAAACATGTTAAATAAGCTGTGTAATAACAGCTGATTCACAGCCATTGTAATTTTGTTCTTCCTGAATCCTAGATCAAAATATAATGTTTTGAAGAGGTTCAATATGAAGTCAATAGATAGCAGCACTTGCCGGACTATAAATATTAAGCTAATATTTACAAACGGTCATAGTACACAAGAGTGAATATGCACAGCGTATATATGCGGGCGTAGCACACAAGTTCACCAGTGCTACGACCGTACATAAAGGGGCGTAGCAGTTAAAGGGTTAAACTTGAACAATATAATAAGATGGCTGTACCATTTTTGAGGCACTAAAGATATAAATTATTTAGTAAAAAACAAAATAGCGGATAACTGGTAAAAGTAATGTTTTTGAATATAGTAGAGTCCCGATATTTCGAGTTGAATGGGACCGAGAGTACCTCGGAATGTGAAAAACTCGAATTACACCGAATATGTAGAGATATGTTAAGATATGTTTAAGATAAAACTACTATTTATAGTCCTCGTATCTCCGAAAAAATTAAAGTTTTATTTTGTATTGAACACTGAGGTAAAAAATTAATTTTATACACAGTAAAAAATAGAAACTTACTTATGAAAGAAATCGTAAATAGTTTTTTTGTTTAACTACACTGCAACTTTTACGAGCTACGATGTCACGCCAGGGGGATACGGCAGTGTCGGGAAAAGTTTGTTTCGATGTTATTTTTGTATATACAGTAGAATTTGGATAATTCAAACGTCTTTAATTCGAAATTACCGTTTATTCGAAGTTTCGGTTCGGTCCCTTGAACTTTATATGATATCTATGTAAAAAAATTATGGATAATTTGAAGTCATCTTCTTTAATTCTAAGTTCTTTTCAACACTAAAAGTAAAATCTTGTGCTGTGAAAGGGACCGCTGGATAAATAGGACACTGTCTGGTAGAAAGGTAGAAAAGGGGCTGGACATAGGGGGCAGGACTTATGTGTTTGTACACGTATTGTAATTCTAGACGCTGTACCGGTTTCCAAGAATTTTGCTTTCCGAGAATTCTCCGGGTACCGATACTGTATGTCATTGATGCTCTGCCCAATCTCTGTCCGTTGTTAAATCTCGACAAAACCTTTTGTAAACAGAACAGAACAATCATATTGTTTATTGACAACATGTACTGCGCATAACTCTATCCCACTTATATGAACAACGTT
>JAGFPH010000452.1:93071-105496 GCA_018207615.1 Philaenus spumarius
CCCTTATAAATCAGGTATGAGGGGCGCAATTGTTTGAAGTGCCTAGGGCGCTAGTGAGGTTAAAAACGGCCCTGTCTAAGTCCAGTCTCTGCAGTTTGATAGATAAATCTGGCTGTTGGTCTGCCTGTAACTTAAAGTCTGTAGCATCCAGAATTTTTGGATGTCCTGTATTAATATTTTTTGAATGTATAAGTACATGATTATTATATTCAATAAATTCATCATTATTGTTTATGTGTAATATATAAATACCATACATAGACATTTCAGTAGTTTCTTTTACATTAATTAATTTAATTGTTTCCTTTTTAGGAAATATTAATAAATATTGTTCAATTTCAGGAATCCAGTTAACAATGTTTTCTTCTATTTCTAAATTTACATAGTTACATTTATTTGGGGTACCAAAGTTTATAATTGAATGTTCACATGTAAGGTCCTGATGAGTAATTTGGGTGAATGAGCATATTTGGGCATTGTGAATTCTGTCATTACACTTATGATCTAATCCTAACATTATTGTTTCACCTGACATTGTCTTATGAACTAATACATGTTTTACGACAGGAATTATTGTCATATAATTCGATTCATACCAAGTAGGTACAGAGTTTAGTTTATACAAAGTGTATTCTATTGGTTCAACAATTGGTAGATTAATAAAGTATATTATTTCCTTAGAACTAATTTTACAATTTATCTCCAATAAACTTTCAATTTCCCAAATATTCTCTATTTTAAGATCTATTGGTAATCTTTCTTTATAATAAGATTTTATCTTATTTATTTCCTCAAACAATTCGTGTGCAGATATTACACTTGGGTGCAAAGTGCCTAATTTACAAAAAGTTCATGAATTTTCAATATCTTGTGCTAATTGTAGCATAACATTATACACAATATTTAATTGATTTAGAATATTTCTAAATTGTTCAATTTTTATTTCATCACTGACTTTTTCATGTACAACCAACAATCGATCATGTAATTCATCAAAATTATTTTCAATAGTTTTCATTGTTTTATTAAATTCTTCTATAATTTTTACATTAATAGAGTACTGAGAGTCAAATTGATTTATCACATTATTTTGATTATTCTTTAAGTCTTTTATCATTTTTTCATATTTTTTTCCATCATAAGAGTCTAAGTTGCCTGTAATAAATTTTACAACAGATCCTAAACCATTAATAAGACCTCTTTTTGTTCTTGGTTTTTTAAGCATAATAATTTCTAATTTTTCTTTAGTACATCATTTGTGTGATTAATATACTTAAAATAATTCATTATATCTCTAATCTTATCACTATTTTCTGTTGTAAACTCTACTTTTGTATATAAACTTGCATTACAATGCTGGCAATTTAAATCAAAAAACATTAACACTTCATTATAATAATTACCAATCTTATCTAACTGAATAATAAAGTTTTCTAAATTATAGTTATGGACAAAGGTATGGTAGGATGTTTTAAATCTTGCTGGACCAAGTTCAATCGGGATTACTCCTATGTTATTAGTGATATTCCTAATTTCAACTCCATTTATTGTAGTTACTCTGAGCAATGCGATGTACCTGGAACAGGAGAGGTTTTTGAATTATTAAAGGGTTTTCCTTTCTTCCTAGGTCTCTTGGTGTTTGACAGGTGTATTTTCTTTTTTGTATTAAAATGTCTAGCCTTAATTTTCAGTTTTCCTTTCTGGGTTAACTGAAATGACTTCTTCTTTGTTGTATTTATTTTTGGTTTTACTCTGTTTTTGTAAGTTTTTTATGTAAACTTCTTGTGGAATTTCCGGAAGTGGTTCTTTATTTACATTTCTTTTATTTTGAATGTTTTCTTTGATTTTATGACGTACTTCCCTTATATGTTCATACAACTTTTTAGTTTTTTCTTTGTGTGAATTTATAAAATCATTAATAATCTTATTTTCCAAATTTATGTCAAAAATCGTGTTTACCTTTATATGTCCAAATAATATTTCTACAGGTGTTAATTTTGTAACGGAATGAATTGTATTGTTATATGCTATGACGGCATACTCCATTTTCTTTGTAATGGTATCATTTTTAAATTCTAGTTGATTATTTAAAAGTCTAATGTGTTCAACTAGAGTTGAATGAACCCGTTCACATAGTCCGTTAGAGGCTGGGTGTTGCGTGCTTATGAAGTGAATCTTTATCTTGTGTGAATCCATTAGCTCTTTAATAACTTTACTATTAAACTTGGTTCCGTTATCAGAGATGATAACTTCTGGAATGCCGTAGCTAGTAAAATAGTCAATTAGTTTGTCACATATCTCTGTCGCATGCTGACTACAAGTCGATACATTTGCAAGTGTCTTGAAAATGAGTCTATCACTGTCATGAACTTTGCCTTATCAAATGTCACAGTGTCAATTGATAATGATTCCATTGGTCTTGATGGAGTAGGTGTAAGAGTTAATTCTGTTTTCAATGGGGCTCTTTCATATTTAGATTGCAAACAAATGTCACAGTTGTCTATAATTTCCTGTACGCTATCTTTAATGTTAGGCCAATAATATTTACGTTTTATTTGACTACAAGTTTCTGTAATACCTCTATGATTAGTTTTACTAACATGATAATTGTTTATGATTTCTTGTCTTTCGTCAGGGTCAATTACATCTAATAATTTCACATTCTTTTTTACTAAATTCAATTGAGAATACCTAAAGTTTCTTGATACACATGCAGTGAATTTTTCATAAAAATCATTTTCAAAGTATAAATAATATTTTACATTAGGTACTAAGTATTCCTTAACAAAGTTAATTACATCTTGTTCCCAGTTATTTTCTGAAATTTCAACTAATAGTCTCATTTTTAATGTTCCAAAGAATTTTGGAATTATTACTTTTATCGGTTGAAATTTAACTAATGAAAGTATGATTTGATTTTTTTCATAGTTTAATGGTTCTTCTGATATAGGAATTCCCACTTGCGTGTTTCCTTCGTAATTAGAGTGAATGGTCTGGTCCATGTCTTCTTCTTCGTCCAGATTTACTACCATTGATGCTAAATCATCAAATTCCGGGAAATATGATTCAATTAATTCATTACTCGGTCTTTCTAAAGCTGGGTCAATATCTTTACCATTATTTGCTAATTTGTTTTGAGTTACATTTAATTGAATTCTGGAAAGTGCGTCTGCATTTTGGTTTGTCTTTCCTTTTTACTTTCTCCACCCTATACGTAGTATATGGAGAAAGTATTGTTTTCGTAAAAACGTTCGAATTTGAATTTTCAGTTGAATTATCTGTTTTGGTGCTCCCAGAACCCCAAAAAATTTTTTAGTGCAATTATCTGTGTTGGTGCTCCCTGAACCCAAAAATATTTTTAGTGGAATTTTTTGTTTTGGTGCTCCCTGAACCCAAAAAAGTGTTTTTAACGTGGTGTCTGTCTGTCAGTGTGTCAGTATGTATACACGACCAGAGGGGACACTATTGGTCCGATTTTCATGAAATTTGGTATGTAGGTACTAAACCCTAATATCTCCAGGCGTTTTTTTCATTTTTTGGAATTTTTAATTTTTAAGGGTAATTTACCCCTAAAAACCAATAAAAAACGACAAAAATGCAAATTTCTCAAAAACGGCTCTAACGATTTTGATCAAATTTTCAGTATTTATAGTGCTTAAGATGCCAAACAAAATGACACCATCCGCTTTTATCAAAACTTCGGCGTTTCATAATTATGGGGAAATGTTAAAAAATAAACAAGTTTATGTTGTCAATCTAGCATCACGGCAACGGCCGCAAGGGATAGCACAACGGTAGAGAAGACGGCCAGTAATTCAAAGGTCGCGCGATCGAATCCCGCCTGGGACAATAACTTTTTTATACGATTGACGTAGGTAGAATATTATTTTTTTGTTTTGTTCTAAAAAGTAGTAAATAAAATGATTAAAAACAATATTATTTTGACTACAGTAAGTTGGGAGAAAGTTTGTGTCAGTTAACTGATACCGTTTATTTATATTTAATTTCATAATCGAATTCTTCTAATTTTAGTCTCAATCTTAATAATTTAGAATTTGGTTCTTTTACGGAAAATAGCCATTGTAGCGGTTTGTGATCGGTGTATATTTTAAATTTTCTTCCAAACAAATAGGGTCTAAAATATTTGGTTGCGCATATGATTGCTAGTAATTCTTTTTCAATCGTGGAATAATTAATTTCACTACCGCTTAGAGTTCTGCTTGCGTAAGCAATTGGTAAATCAGCTCCTTTCTTTTCTTGGCTTAATATGGCTGCGATTGCAATATTACTTGCGTCTGTTGTCAATATAAATTCTTTTTCAAAATCGGGGTATTGTAATATCGGTTCATTACATAGCACATTTTTACATAGTTCAAAGCAATCAATATACTCTTGCTTAGTTATATCTATTTTTGCATCTTTCTTTAAACACTTAGTAAAAGGTTTTGTAATATTTGCATAATCTTTTATAAATTTTCTATAATGTCCTACAAGTCCTAGAAATCCTTTTATTTGTTTAGTTGTTTTTGGTATAGGGTAATTTTTTATAACTTTTATTTTGTCTGGGTTTGGTTTAACTCCTTCTGGTGTAACGATATGTCCTAGGTATGCTACTTCTTTTCGTAAAAACTCGGTTTTATCCAATTGTACTTTAAAGTTTGCTTTTCTTAATCTATCAAAAACTTGTTTTAATCGATTTATGTGTTCTTGTAAGCTTGTTGAATATATAATTAAATCAACCAAATAGACTTGGCAAATTTCATCTTGTATTCCTCGCAAAATATTATTCATTATTCTTTGAAATAATGGTGGACTATTTTTTAATCCGAATGGCATTCTTAAAAACTCAAAATGTCCATGTTCTGTGGAAAAAGCTGTTTTTTCAATGCTACCTGTATCCATTTCTATTTGGTGAAAACCTGATGCTAAATCTAGTGTTGTAAAATATTGTGATCTTCCTAATTTATCCAAAATATCTGTAATATTTGGCAAAGGAAATCTATCATCTATTGTTTTTGAGTTTAATCCTCTAAAATCAATAACTAAACGAAATTTTTGTTTTCCTGAAGCGTCAGCTTTCTTAGGTACTATCCAAATTGGGCTGTTCCAAGGAGATTTTGAAGGTTGAATTATTTTTTGTTTTAACATATCTTCAATTTGATTATTTACTTTCTTTTTATAAATTTCTGGATATCTATAATTTTTTGTATAAACTGGAATTTCATCAGTTGTTCTAATTACGTGTTTTATTTGATTTGTAAAAGTTAAATCATTTCCTTCAATATGAAAGATATCTGAATACTCTTTTATTAATTTTAATATTTCGTGTTTTTCTTCCGAATTTTACTCATATCCAATGTATTCTTCTTATAATTTATTGAATTAAAATTTGCATTAGTTTCCTTGTTACTATTATTATTAGTGTATGTGTCGAAAATTTTAAAATCATTTAAAGATTCAATTTCTAATGGTTTTGGTGTAATTTTCATGTCTTCCATTGAATTGTTAATTATGGGACAAAAAGCTTCACCGTTTTCAATATCTACTATACACTGAGTAGAGATGGGAATTACCGTTACATTGTGGTAATAGTCTGCAACGTTCCAAGGCGTCTTGGTAATAGGTTGAAATAACGTATTAAATTTGTAACGTATTAATAGGTGGTGGGAAATTGCCGAGGTGTTATTTGATATAACGTTGCAGACGAAATTACTGAACTATTAATTTGGTAATATGATGTTGCGTTGCGGGCAAGTTACTAGTAGCATAGATCATGAATAATAAATTAGGTTATCCAAATACAATGCTAGTAGACAGTTTTAGCAATGAATACAGAAACTTTTAGCAAGGTGTATTATTTATTAATTTAGTACTTCGTTGCAGACATACGAGATTACTTAATGAAATGTTACCGATATTCTCAAGTAATATTGTCTGCAGCGTTACTTGAATATTCCAAGAAACGCCTTTCTTAAAAAAATACATTAAAACAAACATTTTCAGAATGATTAGATAGTACCCTCCTGTAAATAAATAAATATATAATATAAAAGTAATAATAAGATTTAAACTTAGAGTAATTATTGATAACTCAAAATATAAAAACGTCAAATTTTAAATACTCAGCTTCAAATTAAAATAAACATTAAAAAATATATTATTCATTTAATGTAAGGGTTCCAAGCGAGATTACTTTATGTTAAAACGTTACCAAGATTCTCAAGTAATTTCTTCTGCTGTCTGCTGCTTTAAGTTAAATGTTTCAAAGAAAATCTTTACTAACAAAATGCAATTAAAATTGTCAAAATAATTAAATCTAAATAAATATATAATATACAAATTATGAGAAATCAAATGTAAACCTAGAGTAATTATTGATGACAAAAATTTGAAAAACATAATTTTACGTTAAAGTTGTATACTAAATTAAATTGCACAGTGTCAATAATAATTGTTTAAATTCAACTATTCCCTAAGGCCTAGGGAAGGATAGTTCTATAAAGCAGTTTTATTTTTTTAATATTTTATGTCAGCAGTAATTGTTATGTCAATTTGCATTTCTGCATATAAACTACTATGTGTAATGGATTCTTTTATTAAATGAATACAGACATCGGGAAGGGCAAGAAATATTTCCTGGAATCTCACACCAAACATCCTGTTTATTCGGGTTTAATAATGTGTAGCCTGTGTGTAAGTTGATGCATCTGTTAATATTGTAACGTATTAACGCAAGCGAAGAAAGTAATCTGCTGGCCGTTTTCTCAAAGGGTATTATTTTTGTCAAGGTATTATTTTTGTCAAGGTGTTATTTTTGTCAAGGTATTATTTTGTAATGTACGGTAACGTTGAAGATATGATTACTTGATGCAAGACTGGAATTAACACCTCTCTGGAATGTTCCTCAGTTTCCTTCCCTGCGTTATCGCTTGACGTTACAAAAATAATAGGGTGTCCTACGTAACGTATTAACGTGGTAATAGTCTGCAACACATTAATAGTATTATTTTTCCTGTTACGTTAAATAACGCCCACCTCTAACACTGAGGTATTTCCAATCCTTTAGAATATGTATATGAAATTATTCCCTTTCCATTTTGAATATTTTTAAAAAAATCTTAACTACTTGTTTACTTCTTGCTTGTATTACGTAACTGTTTACGTTTTTGTCAACATTAGGTTTAATATTAGACTTAGGTTTAAGTTTTTGTTTACATTCTGTTTCTTCTGTGTTGAATTAAAGTATACGTATTTCTTTATCTGGTGTTTTTAATCTATTGTTTATAAAGTCCAAACTTAATTTTAAATCTTTCATGTTGTCTAATCCTAATAATAAGTCAAAATCTTTATGGAAGTTAAATAGATAGAATTTCGTTTCTTTCTTTCCTAGTAAAGGTAATTTACAGCTATATTTTTCTCTTGAGACACCATGTGCCGTTGATACGTCAAATGGTTCTTGTTTCAATGTGTTTTTATACATTTCAAAAGCTAAGTTTTTTTTTATAAATGATTTTGTACTTCCTGTATCAATTAATATTTTAAAATTAGTTTTGGTGTCAAAAATATATGGTAATTCATTATTTTCATTATGAATGTTCATTATTTTGAATTTATTCCGAGACTGGTAGCTCCTAAAAAATAATCTTCTTTCTTAACTACATTGTCTCCGTCATCTAAGTTTAATGTGTTAAATTGTTCCTGTAAAGGTTCGTTAGTTTCAAGATCTACTACGAAATTTTCGTCACTTTAGTCAACATTTTGAAAACAATCTTCTGATATTTTCTGTCGATTTCCCTGTTAATTGGTACATTCTAGTGTTCCTAACAGTATTATCCGTCTGTCTTGTTGAAATACTCATTGGTGTAGGCTTGTATTGTCTCTGATTTTGTTGGTAATTCATATTAGGTTTATGCTGTTGATTCGCGTAAAACTGTGGTTTTGGTTGAAGTTGTTGGTACGGTTTATTTAAATATGGATTTTGGGTATTTTGGTAAGGTGGTTGTTTAGGTGGGAAAATCTTTTGTTGAATAGGCTTTTGTATTTGATTAGGTTTGCTTAACATAGGTCTGTTATTTTTATATAACTTATTATTTTTAAACTGAAAATCATTTGTCAACATATTTAATGCTTCCTCTAAGTTAGTTGGATTTTTAGTACGCATAAAAGATCCTAACGTTTCTTGTAAACCTCTTAGTAAAACTCTTAGTGTTAATTTCTGTACATATGTGCATAAAACATCTACAGCTGAAGGCTCCTTATTCATAAAAAATGCAATTTGTAAATTTAATAGTTTTTGAATACGTTCATAGAATTTGAATGGGGATTCGTTATAGTCTTGTTTTAATTCTGACATTTCCAAATTTAACGTAAAGCAATCTCTCTTATCAAGGTAACTTGACAATAATGTTTTCCTAACATCTACCCATGAATAAGTATTTGAACTTACAACTACATCTAAAGCTTGTCCTTTTAGTTTTGCTAATATTGAAGAAAACAAATATTCATTCTGAAAATCTTCTGGATTTTCGGATACATAAAATTTTGCAACTACTTTATCGCATATAGAAACAAATCGACTAAGCATAGCAGCATCTCCACTATACTCGGGGATCATATCTAAATATTCTTTCTTAAGTGTTAGGGTTGCCATTGTTTTTCTTATTAAATAATATTTGAATAATTGATTAAAAGATTATTTTTGATTAATTAAATATTAATGTCTAATATTTATAGCTATTAATAATTGATTTTACTTACAGAATCCACAAATATAAGCTCATTTTTTTCGAAAAAACTGTAATCACTTTCACTTTTAAATTTCACTTTTTCGTGGTGTGTTGTGTTGCTCTTTCTTCTTCCGTTGTTTGATGGCGAGATGCCCTCCGTTGATGTGATGGCGAGATGCCCTCCGTTGGTGTGATGGCGAGATGCCCTCTTCTTGAACTTGCTGGTACGATATCCGCTCGAACTAGAAGTTCCTTTGTTTGGTTGCAGTATCTCGAATACTCATGTGTACTGAAATCCAAGACGTCCGCTTCTCCGGTTAACAGTTAAAACTGAGAAATTAGAGTTGTTTTCTAATTCCCGAATTGTTGTGGTCCTACTGACTGCGCCAGTTACGTTTCGTTTCCGAACGTTTAGGTTTTTAAAAAACAATTAATATTCGTTTAACTATTAATTAAAACCTTTTATTTTATTACAAACGATTTAATTTGCACTTAAATTATTTATAACAAAATTACGTACAATCTAATATGCATTTAGGTGTGTACGGAGTGAGCTTCTAACTACAACTGACTAACAAAGGTTAAGCTCCTCTCCAAGTTACTTATGCTTACTTTGCTAAACTTATGTTAACATCATTAATATTTACTACAAGCTATACAATATTCCTTAACGTAACTTATATATATATATATTAATTTCCTTGACATTGGTTAATCTGTAAACCTATGCATGAAAACTAAATATGATCATCTATGTCTCACATTTCATTCTTAATTTGTAGCTGTTATTAATAGAACCTATTAGTTGATAAAGACCAAATTGTATTAGATTGTTATAACAATTCCATTTTAAGTAATAAATTGTTTATTAATTCATAATCACATTTTACTGCCTTAACAATCAACATAAACATACACACTATGAGACTTGTTACAAGGTTGAATCATCCTTGACTATCTCTGACAATGTTAACCTTAAGTAAATAACCACCTGTTGTATGTTTTCTAATCTACGAGATTTGATAAATAATATTCTGTAATTTCTATTTTAGTTTTGTAATGTATTATTTAATGTTAATATTACCCAATAATTATTTTTCTAATAATTGTATAAAGGAAATAGTGAATAAAAAAATATATGACCATATATATATATATAAATCATCTCTCTTATTAACCCTGGAATGGGATTCTATCGTTATTTTTAAGAAGGCGAAATAATTTTTGTTTAATAAGTACTTTTTGTTTTCGCTCCGGGCTCGGACTGTACCGGCCCTATGTGTAAGCTTCCCCCACCCCCACCAAGGTCAGTAAGACAGTAGAATTGGTTTTAGAAAGCTGCATACTCGGTCATGAACTACACTTGTGTAGTTTTTTACGAATGTATACCAATAATGTAATTTTTGGTGTGTCACAGCTGTGCTGAGAACTTCTGAATTTCGGCAGGTATGCAAATAAAAATAATTAATTAAGCCAGGGGTTTACTTATAATCGATTTTTAAGACGGTATGCAAATTTATAACTAAATTTTTAACTTAAGGGTCTGCTCCAGTAAACGAGAAAGCAAACGCTTCTCACTGTATCCCTATCTAAACAGTGCAATTTCTTGCAGCTGAACGCTTTGACATTGCCTCATTTCAAACCATTTTATAAGTCTATCTTTTGTAATTGAGTGTTGGAAAAAAACTGAATATTCTTTATAAAATCTCGGATCCGGCTTGCAAATTATTTTCCATTATTAATTTTTTATTGTGTTAGGAAAAAAATTCAAACTTTGTACTTACAAAATGTCAATTACATACCAAATCAAAAGCATTTAAAAAAATGTAAATTGCAAGACGGATGCGTATTGTGACTGTGCTTAAAATGAGACCTTGCAAACAATTTTATGATAAAAAATAAACGAAATAAATGGTTTGAAATTTAACATTGCTCTTATGGGATAAAAATCCAAGATGGTCGCCACTACAGCAGACCCTTAAATTACAGAGGCTAACCCAAACCCAATACTGTCTCTGCAATTCAGCAATCTGCTTAGACCACACAAAAGGGACTTTGAAACTGTTGGGAATCTGTGCAACTATTACAGTTGTGTTGAAACTCGTCGTGTTAGCCGAATTTTTAAAGAAAATAAGAGCTATTACACTCGACCCAACTTGAAAACGGTTTGTCGGAGGAGGGTAAAACTTTGTGTTTATCCGTTTCAGACCATTTGGAGGCGATACCCATAATTCATTAATTTACAGTATGTATGTTTTATTCCCGGATTGATAAGGGGTAGTAAATATGCTTCAAAATTTCTGGTGATTTTTTGGTGAAAGGGTCCTAGTAGGATTCTTCAGATACACATTTTTTTTTTTTTTGATTCAAATAGGCGGAATTATATCAATTAATCGTATTTGGGGTTTCTGTTTCTGTTGAGAGATTCAAAAATGTTAAGAAGAGATGGCTAAAAGTAGAGTCGTTTTATAATGTTGAAGAATGTGGGTTGTCTGATGTGATCAGTATTGAATTTTAATAATATGTGCTGTATTACCCTATTTATTATGTTTTTTACTGTTACTATATTATGTTTTTTACTGATACTTTATGTTATTGTGCTTTACTGACCATGTCAATTGCAACTTTGTTGTTTAAAAACAATAAATATTTGTATTGTATTGTATATTTTTTAAATTGTTCACCCTGGAATTAATAGTATACTACTACAGAGATACGTTATTAGTGTACTATCATATTTTTCTACGTTTGTAACCTTAAACATTTGTGGTGGCCATAAAAATAAAACAACATTTTCCATAACCAATTATTGCTTAATACTTATATAAGTGTTATAAACACATCAATTTGGTTAGATTTATTAATTTTGATTAAAGTAAAAAAACGTTCTTTAAATGTCAAACATTTGAAAAAAGCTTAAGTAATTTTTTTTTTAGAAATATGAATTTAACATAGAGTGAGTAAATAGAGGCACTTAATACAAAGTATAAATTACATATATAAACCATAAACCCGTAAGCAGAACTGCCTCATTACTATAGCCGAATTTTCTTATCAGGAAATAACTAGTATTAAATAATAGGAGTTTCCTATGAGTTTTGCTCCTTGTTACAGGAACTGTTCCAAAAATACCTTTGCACAGGATTATAGTAATTTTAATTACCTTTCTAATGATGTAGCAACAAATTGCCTTCGGGATATATTAATTTTGACCCTTGTTCTGGGGAATGTACCTTCGCACAGGACTGTAGTAAATTTAATTGCCTTTCGAATCATGTAACTCACAAATTGCACGCGGGCATATAAGTGGGCGAAATTGCGCAAAAACCTTACATGCATAGTAAAAAATCATTTATCTGGAGTTTCCTATCAATTTTGTTCCTTGTTCCGGGAACTGTAGCTAAATTATCTTAGCACAGAATTGTAGTACATTTAATTATCTTTCGAATGATATAGCTCAAAAATTTAACTCGGGCTTCTGAGTGGGAGAAATTTTGCAAAAACCTGACATGGATAGTGAAAAAATCATTTACCATTGGAGTTTCCTATCAATTTTGTTCCTTGTTCCAGCGACAAGGAAATACCTTTGAACAGGATTGTAGTAAATTGAATTACCTTTCTAATGATATAGCTCACAATTTGCACACAGACATATGAGTGGGAGACATTACGCAATTACATTACATTAATAATGAAAAA
>JAGFPH010000452.1:105975-118412 GCA_018207615.1 Philaenus spumarius
GCTTCATATCAATTTTGTTCCTTGTTCCGGGGACTGTACCTGAATTACCTTTGCACAGGATTGTAGCAAATTTAATTAGCTTTCAAATGATATAGCTCAAAAATTGCACTCAGGCTTATGAGTGTGTGAAACTGTGCAAAAACCTTACATTTATAATGGAAAAATCATTTATTGGGAACTTCATATCATCTTTGTTCCTTGTTCCAGGGACTGTACTTGAAATACCTTTGTACAGGATTGTAGTAAATTTAATTACCTTTCGAATGATATAACCCAAAAATTGTAATCGTTCTTATGAGTTAGAGAAATAATGCAATTTCCTCACTATAATTTTGCCATTTTGGTTTGAATCAAATAGGCCGCCATTTTATGTCAAATCGAAAAATAAAAAATCGGTGTCTGGGAAATCCTACAAGGACTCTTCCACTAAAAGTTCAGCTAATTTGAAGCATATTTACTACCATTTTATCAAGGTGGGGAAAACCCATATAACTTCGTTCCAATAAGAGGCTCTTTAGAAATTACAATACATATTTTAGTGCAAGAACAAAATAATCATATCCTTTGTTACGTCTCCGACTTTACATTCTGTATTTATCCTTACCGACACTTTCCAAGTAGTTTCTCCTTTCTCCGCTAGGAACCGACTCCGTACGGTATCCAGCTTTAGTACCTTTCCTTATCAAGTTATACGACAGCTGTTCTCTAGACCGTTAACCTTGCTTCGTTTTAGAACATTCGAGAACAGAGTCCGCCATCGCTTCCACTACAGGAAAGTCCACTTTTGTTATGTCGCTGATATATAGTTAAATTTATGTTGTGGATTAATTCCTTATATTTTTAGTCGCGAGTTATGCGCAAGGCTATTTGACATGCCTTTGTTATAAGCCTTTATTTTGTGAATACCAGTTACACTGGTTCAACTTCAGGGGATAATTAACCCATACAATGCCATAAGCTACACCACAGCTACGCCTTACTGAAAAGGCCTACCTTTCAACAGGACTTTAAATAAAATAAAATTCTTGTATCTACAGTGTTCTAGTTATAGACAGAGATTAATTTGAAATATCAATGATCTGCAGTTGATTTTTGTGTTAAATATTAAACAGGCTGTATTTTGAAAAAGTAATTTTGTGTATGAATACTATATAGGATATGTTTGTATTTAATAATTGGGCGGTGCAGCTATAGCAATATTTCGGACCATAGCCCCTCAGGGCTGTACACACTAGAAATTCTTATATTTTTATATATATATATAGAGACGTCTCATAATCATTTATTTATATTTATTTTATTTACTTTTAGCTTTACAGTTGGCCAACGACATATGTTTGTTATTTTCCTAATCAAATCCATGGTATGTCATGTTATTTTGTAATTTTGTCTAACCTTTTGTATTAAATCTGTAATCTTTATTAAAGGGGAGGGTTTTGATTTTTTGATTTTTGGGGAGGGGATTTCAAATTTAAATAAATATATATGTATTTCCTTTTTTTAATCTAATTTTTTTGTATTAAGGGCGTATAATTTATCTAAACTTTATCTAAGGGCGCATAAAATTTAACTTAACTTTTATTAATAAACCAAAAATGCATTCTAGTTCTATGGTTTATTTAGTTAACCTTTAGGTACCTTATACTTTGTGAGTAAACAGCTGAAACATTCATACCTTTGGTGACATTTAAATTTTAAAGGTAAGTTTTGAACAGTACCAATCTATGTGGCCCAGTATTGCTTCCGTTCCCCATTTAATCCTTCGTAAGATTGGTACACCATACAATCTTGGAATGAAAGGTGATTTTAATGTTTCTGGGCTTCTTTGCCATGATATCCAAGACACTGTTAGGGATGACTTCTGTTTCTCTGTGTAGGCCTATAGGCAAATGTGCCATCCATTAAATTAAATCTACTTTTTGATGTGCTGCTCAAATATGTTATTAAGCGCCAAAGGGTTGAAAATGACCTCTCCATTGTAGCTGTAGTTATAGGTAACGGCGCTATTCACAACGCCTTAAAAACTGTAGGGAACATCTGCCGATCACACTTATATCCATCGAAAATACAAAGTCTTGTGATAAATCAGAGTAATCAGACTTCTTATTATTCATCCAAGTTCTCCACATTTTTATCTCACCTTCAAGCTGAAGAGGATCGCATACGTTATTGGGCCATTGTTTTTAAAGAACTGTGCAACGCAACTTCATACTTTCATCTTGTAACTTTAATAGTGTAGGCCTACCTGTAGTCATTTTAAACCAAAACCTATTACCTAAACAAACTCTTATAAGCTAGGGATTTGGTATGTATGTTGTATTTAGCTACTGTAATAACATACTAAAAGTCCTCGCAAAAAAACCTGTGCTACAGCTGCCATCTTTGAAAATGACGTCCAAAAACCACATAACTCAAAAACTATTCATTCTATAAAAAACGTTATAAATAAAAACTGTTTGTCACAAAAAGAGCTAGAACTTTTGTATTTAGCAATTTTCAATAAAATTAACCACTTAGCCATAAAATGCAATATTTGAAAAACAATTAATTTTGATAATTTGTACAAAAAAAAAAATTACCGTTAAGGAAAGTTACCTATAAAGAAATGTTTAACAAACAAATTTTTGTTTTAATTTAAACATTGGAATTTCCTGAACATTTTCATACCAATAACATAACTTTTCTCTTTTCATTTATATTTTATGTGAATTTTTAAATGTTACAATGCTGATGCCTTCCTTGCATTTGGAATTAGTGGCTTAACCTAATTTGTTATTCAACAGATTTAAGAACAGGGATTTATATTTACTTACACATTTTGTTCATAATAGGCCTTGCTTTTTAGAAATAATCTTCTTTCAGTTTGTTTTTCTAACATTATGTATCACTGTAAAGTAATAATAATTTAGTTGTTGGTCTGTCTTTTGTATTAACACATACAACACAAAATAAATAGAATTATTGTATTTTATTGTCCAAGGAGTAAAAAAGAAAATATTCTTTTTGGATTACTGCCGCCAACCGTGTCAGCTGTGGAGTAGACCTGAGTGGACAACGTGATTGGTCATTCATGGCGGGAACAGCTGCTGTTTATGGCGGCAAGCATCGCAAGTCGCAAGCAATGAGCAATGGCAAGAGAGTAGAGACTGCCCAAGGTTAAGACTTGTTATTTGTTTGGTTCCGAACAAATATATTTTATATTGTTATGTTTTGAATATAAAAATAAATTTGCTTGTTGATCCACAGAGTTGTTAATGTAGTTTTAAGTCTTAGAGACAAGGGACTATCATGAAATAATAGGCCCATAATCAAAGATGAGGGCAATGTGTTTATAGGTTAGGTTGTTTACGTTATATTGGTGAACATGATTCATACTTTGTTTAATAACTTGAATTTTCAACTAATAAAATGAGTGAAGTAATCTCTAAAAGTATAAAGGCAATTGGCAGGGAAGCAGTTCATCGTATTTGTTCTGGGCAGGTAAATATTTCTAACCTCAATTTCTTATCAAAGAATTAAGTTTAAATTAATTCTTATCTGGCTCACTGTTTAAATTTGTTTGATTTAGCAGATGTATGTAGAAATCTCAAAGAGCATGAACCTATTTTGTTTTGAACACTAGTCATGACACTATGATCATTTTAAAGGAAGGATTTTATTTTTCAATGGTTTAAGTTCAGAAAATCCTGTTGAATCATTGAAGACAATGGCCTTTTCTCTGGAAAGTTTAGTTAGTTAACAATAGTGGCACTAACCTGTTAATGTTTACACTGTTAGTTGTACCTAAGGGGAAAGTTAGTGTATATTCAGGGGTTTTTATTATTTTTGTATGCTGCTGTCTCTTCCACAATATGGCATGGAGGGGTAATGTGAATTTTATCCTTTTAATTGTACTTTAACGAAAATCCAATGAAGCTGTTCGTTCAATATTCGAGTGGTGCAGTCAGTTTTAATATGTCTTGGTCTTTTGTAGAATTGTCCAGAATTGTTTGCAACTGTAATGGTTTAGTATTTTTTCTTTGTTTAGTACTTAAATGAAAAGAAATACAAATAGCCTAACATGCAATTATTGATAACTAATGTTAACTTACCTACTGCAACCATCATGTTTTAAAATATAACTAATTGTATAAATTGATGTTATTGTTATTTTTAGGTTGTATTAAATTTAGCTACAGCAGTTAAGGAATTAGTTGAAAATAGTTTAGATGCCGGAGCAACTGTGATTGAAGTAAGGTTAAAGGAATTTGGAAGTGAACTTATTGAAGTAACAGATAATGGCTGTGGCGTTCAACCTGAAAACTTTGAAGGCCTTAGTAAGTTAAATTGTATTAGGCCTATACTAAACTTGATTTTTTTAACAAGTATCTGTTTTAAAATGCTTCATTAAGTTATATTTTTCTTTCAGGATTTTCATTTTTTTTAAATTCTTTAGGACAGGAATTTTACCTAAATAGTTTCTATTTTGTTTGTTCATTAAATCAACAAAAAAATGCTCCACCTCTTTAACAGACTGTAATTTACACTGATAATTTAAATTATTGAAATATTTTTTTTAATCCATGAGAAAATTCAGTAAGCTATTAATTTAATAACCACAAAGATTTTGATACTTTTATTAGTTTCATACTTCAAGAATTCGATTGGCGCTTTTTATATAGCCTATTTAAAAACACATTTTTTTCATTTTAGATGTGTAGTAGGCCTGTACAATAAATCCACGCTCACTTGATTTCTTTGATCCATTTTTTCTTGTTTGCTGGAAAGACATTAGATTTTGAAATAAATAATTATGATTAAAAAATTAAAACTTTAACACAATTATTCTCGTTAGTAATATATTTATTTCTCAAAAGTATTTCAGCCACGCCATCTTCAGTACCAATGATCAGCTGCAATAATCATTATTCAATAACTAATTTTTATTTATGTCTTTTCTTTACATTTTGCAGCTTTAAAACATCATACATCAAAACTCCAAAATTTCTCTGATCTTTTGACCGTAGAAACATTTGGTTTCCGTGGAGAAGCTTTGAGTTCGTTATGTGCTTTGAGTCAATTGTCAGTTACAACTCGTCATCAAACAAGTCCTTGTGGTACGAATTTAATTTTTGATCGCAATGGTCAAATTTCCTCTACTACATCAGTTGCCAGACAGGTACATATTGAAAATATATTATTTTCTCTATGAATTTTTAGGTTAGTAATTAGTTAAGACAGAAACAGTTTTAAGTTTTAAAACTTGATTTGTATTAACCCACGAACGGCCATACGACACCACAACACCAGGTTAGACGGCGCAAACGCAACAACTTCACACATTTGCAAAAATTTGCATATATTTGCATAAACGATAATTTTAACCCACTTAAAATTATCCAATCGTAATAAAACTGGCACCATTGGAAAGGAAATGTCAAATTAAACTTCAATTTTTGTATTTACAACTTTTTGGTAAAACGTATATTTACATACGTAATCATCGTTTTAAAATATGCATATCGGGCTACAGCTGTTTCCACGCACGAATCTGCGCACAATTGTACTGTTATTTCCCACTTCTGCAACGTTTCCCACCATCTACAATAATGTTTCTTTGGCATTTCTAACGATACCGTTGGATTTGTCGTGATTTCATCTTTCTGTTGGTGTCTTCCAATCAGATGTCACAGTACAATTACTGTTTCAGTGAAGAGATACTGTAAACCCTTGCGATTGGACAGTCTCTCAACCAATAAACAGGCCATTTTGTCAACAGATATTGTAAAGTCTACGCCTTATCTCTTGGCAGATTTATTTACACCATTTTGTAGAGGAAAGTCTGTAGTTTCGAACGGTGCCAAGTAATCCAGATATAACCGGTTTTATGATTGTCTAGACAGCAGTGGAAAGTAACGTTGTGGTGAGATCGCCTAGGGCGTTTGTTCCCACGCTATTCAAATGACGCAACCTACATGCACGTGTTGACTCGGGAGTTTTTATTCGACTGATGTCTTTTTGTTATTCAGATAAATGTAACTCAAACACTTTTGTGAACTAAGGAAAGACAAGTACACCGTTCTTTTCATTGATTTATCCTCTACACTTTCTTATAATAATATTTCATTTTTGGTCAAAGCATATATTAGTAAATGACGTTACAATCTAGGCCTAGGTAGGTACCAGTTGTGTACTTGAAACATAAAAACTGTTTTTTTTTCAAAATAAAAAATTTGAAATTGATAAATGTTTTTATACAGTTCTATTTAGAACTAAATTACGAAACTTTTTTACGCTTACTGTTTACTATTTACTCCATGTTTACTATTTTTTATGTAGGTCTAAAGTTGAACTTTTTCCTTTCGTTACTGAACATTTTTTGTTTCTTGAGCTAATAACTTTTACAATTTCAAAATAAACTAATTTTTAGTGGCATATTTGAATTCTTTGAAGTTTCTTCTACAAAAAAGCTATTGAACACATTTGGATTGGGGTTCATTTACTATTTTTGGCGAATTTTTAAAAATATGCTTGCAAAACGCTAAAAACGGGCTGGCCAATTTTAGCTTTAACCGTGGCCGTACGTGGGTTAAGATAAGGAATTGGGAAGTTATAAGTTAAAAAGTACTTTATGAAAACCTAATAATAAACTTTTTTAACTATAAAGGGGCCAAAACTATTTATAACTAAAAGGGCCTGGGGCTAATAGTAACTAGCCTATTTTTGTGCAATTAAAAAAAAAAGTTAATGCCATATGAGCTCTGGTCAAAAGCTCCAGGATTGGTTTTTTTATAAATTGATTGAGAACAATTACAACTTATTCATTTTGAAGTAAGCAGTTTGTATCATTAGAAAAGTTTTTTTTGAACAATTTTCCCAATTTCACACAGAATTTGATACTAATACCTTCAATTTTATTGCTCTTTAATAGAACTCAGCACAAAATCGCCGTACACATAAATGCTCTTACAAATCAATTGTTAGTTTCACAATGAGTTAGTGCAAAACAATTTACAAAAACTGTGTGGATATATAATATATTCAAAACTGTGTTGCCAATCGCATGAAATGAAACTCTGATTGCCATATAATTGAAACAGTCCTGGAATTTTTGTAGCTGGATTGAATTTTTAAACTCCAAGCTACAAATAAAGCTGCGTACACACAATTGTATTCTAAAAAAAAGTATGAGAACTAGAAAAGATAATATTACAAAGCCACTTCCAAAGATTTTGATGTCAATATCAGTTAAACCCACACGTAATGATGCATGTTATTAATAATAGGTCTGTAATAAAACATTTTCATATGTCTATCAAATGAGTTGATTAGTTCACATTTACAGTTTAATAGCAAAATAATCACTTAACCTAAAACGCCATCAATTTTAATTTGTTGTTTATTTTTTTGCTGCAGATTGGTACTACAATATGTTTAGAAAATATATTTAGCGCACTACCAGTTCGACAAAAAGAATTCCATCGTAATCTAAAGAGAGAGTTTGCCAAAATGTCACAACTTTTGTATGCATACTGCCTCGTCTCAACTGGTGTAAGGTAAATAAGATTTGAATAAGGAGCATTGTTATATTATGCTTATTGTTAGTTATAAATAAATATTATTATTATTTGGTTTTTGCATTAAAAAAATTAAGAGTTTTGAGAGTGCTATAGTTAGAACAGTTAGATTAGACATAATGATAATCTAGACATCATTAACCCCTCCCTCGCTGTAGGCGAATATAACCGCTAAGTTTGACTTTACTCAAAACGCTGTGGACAGATATACTCGCTTTTAAACATTGAGTGTATTGTCAGGACTAAATAGTTTTCAGTTTTGCCGCTTGAGTGCAGCAGTTATTGGGTAACATATCCATTGGTTAAAAACATAATGGCGGTCTACTCCGAACTCCGACTGTTGTGGGAGGAGCACCTAAGTTGGGGCGCTACACCACTAATGCTCTGTTTCGAGCGACGCTAATGCTGTAGACTCGCAAGTCAGTTCCATGCAGACTCTGTGCGAAACTGTACTGCGTTCGTTGTTTTATTGTTTTTTGGCAGAAAACACTTCAAGGCAAGGAGAGAAAAGGGTACTGGTAGATGTGTTGTTTGCGCTCAACAAGGAATGAGAAAGGAAACGATCTACCTTTGCGAGACCTGCACCGCGCGGCCCATCCTTCACCCTGATGGGTGTTTCAAAGACTACCATACCACACCCTGAGCTGTAAAAACAATGTAACACAACCATGGTTATATATATGTTCTTTTTTCTATTTCAATTTTTACAATATTTTATAATAACCTAACTACACAATACGTAATAAAGCAGTGTGGGTTTCACGAGCTTGATTCTTTCTAATTTTGTAGTGTTTTTTTACTTATTTTGCTGTCAAATAAACCAACTTTGATTAAAAAAACTATTTTTTTATTCCCATGTTTAATTTTTTGGTATAACAAAATCTAAAAAAAAATTAGCGTTGACTTTTTGAGAACCTAATTTTTTGGGGGTAGAGTGTGAGCGGTCCGAAATTTCCGTAGCGCGGAAGGGTTAAGATGCGCTTTAAAATCGAGATGGAAATATGGTCGAGCGCCATGCTGAGACTTCCTTCACGTAAAGCATAAGGCATTCATAAATAAATACCAAATAAGTAGAATTCCAATGCAGTTGGAATCCATTAACAGCTGATTTCAAATTTTGAAACAATTATTTGTATTTTTGACTTTTCGGTAAGGTTATTGTTCAAGTGTAGACCTGAGCCTTGCTGTTATAAAATATTCGAAATAATTTGTTTTGGACATTTAACATTATTTACCATATTAGCTTTGAGGTTATTATTAATCCTACACCTTTATTGTAAAGGAAACATAACTTATGTGTGTAGAAAGTCCCATCGGGGTTGGTGTTCGGAGCAAGCAGGGGTCTCTTCTATTAACTATAAAATCATAACATAATAATTATTTATTTCATGGCAGAATTATAAAGTGATTTTAGACACTACAGATTGCTAAAATCCATTTTTGTAAGTTAAAATATAAAAAAAAGTCTCCCCCCCCCCCCATAGTTTGAGTATATTTACACCTGAAGAATGTTGTCTTTGTATGCATTTGTATAAACATAAATTTGTAAAATTTTACTGTATTTGTTTATTTATAGAATTACGTGTACAAATCAAACTAAGAAAGGCGGTCGCTCGACAGTAATCGCAACACAAGGCTGCAAGTCAGTTCGTGAAAACATTGCTTGCGTGTTTGGTACCAAACAGGTTAGTTTTCAATTCATTGTACTGTAAAATATTCATATAACATATTATGTTTTGTTCTTTATTTGATTTTTAAAGAAATCAATGCTAGTACCTGGGCGACCCAGTATTTTGTTTTTGTTTTTTTGGAAAATGTATATTAATACAAATCGCATACTGAACAAATATGAATATTTTTCGATCTTATGTAAATGTGAATTGTTTATTTAAATAAAAAACAGGCAGTCGTGGGACTGCGTCAGAAGTGAAAACATTTTATCTTCATACAGTTAACTTTATTTTCGAGTTATTAAGAAGTATTTTTTATCAATGTTGTAATGGGATCTTAAATAATTGCGGAGATGCGACGGAGCCTTAAATAATTGCGGATAAGCGACGGAGACAGCTATAAAATAGTTTCATTTGTGTTTTATTTTTTGATAAAATTTGCCCGTAACTGTGGGACTGTAAATAAAGTTTCTGATTCTGGTGTTTTAATTATTATTTTGAGAGCTGTAAAGTGAATTTTTTTCAGTAGCCTATCTTAACTGTCTGATATACTATGTTGAAAGTTTTTCTTGTAATTTGTACATTGAGAAAGTATGTTTTTTTTTTTAAATTAGTTTTATTAAATTTCGGTTAAATGAAGTTAAGCTTGTTACACCATTCTGTCTTGTCAAAAGCAATAGATAATAAATGAAAATAATGTATGCTGCAACCGTTGTAGAATATTTTAACCTCCAAATTATGAACAAATTCATATTTACTTATTTACTTTAACCTTTCAACGTGTGACTTTTTATGAGAAAAACTCCCTTCTGCGGGACTTTTTTTAAGCTTTCAATAGTTATGAAACATGTTTGTATAAAAACATTAGTAACCAACTTATTTTTTGGAATATTTTAATGATTCTTTTACTAAATTAAACAGCAGATTACATTATTTTTGGTAATATCAATAACACATGAGTTTATTTGTGATAACATATTTACATACCAGTCAAAAGTTAGTGTGGTAGTCTTATCACAAAACACATACCTAAGAAAGCACTAATAAAACCAATATAAAATATTCAAAACACGATTTCCGAACGTATTCAAACAACTTACAAACATAAAACACACTATAAGTGATCAAATGTAACAAAGACGTAGTAGACACAATGTCACAAACTTGTGTGATAAAACAGCTGTTGCACTGGTGAACTAATTTCATCAAGAAATTCAACAGAAGTATTGTAGCATATGTTTTTTTTTTAATCAGCCAATTATGCTACAATATTTACAATTATGCTACATTATGCAATATCGATCACTTCGAGATAGTTTCAAGTTTAGCTGCTAGATGGAACCATCTGATGGAATTTTCCTGAGCGTACGCTATACGTCAAAATGCGTCGAAGGAAAAGAAATCCCGGTTCATCACGTAGGCAAAACACGTTGAAGGGTTAAACTGGGTTGAATCTTCTTCTTGATTACGATCCAATTTTGTTGTCAATCGTAATTTCTTTATATTTTTTTAAATAAAATTATTTGAAAAAGAATTTGTCTTGACAAATTCAAATTTGGGACTGAAGATTGCCCTAGATTAATGTCTAGTGTACTAAATAGTCTACTGTGATTGTTCATATGTATTTGGTTTATTTCACAGCTATCCTCACTATTAGAAATATCTTCAGAAAACATAGCTAACAAAATGAGTGTTGAGACATTGGAAGAACTGGGACTTTCGGAGCAGCACCTGTCAATGTTTCTAATAAATGGTTTTGTGTCTTCATGTGCCCATGGACAAGGCCGAGGAGCGACAGACAGGCAGTTTTATTTCATAAATTCCAGGCCTTGTGAGCCTACAAAGGTATACTAATATTTTTACAAAATATCTTTAAGAAGAAATTGTAGCACAGTTGGTTGAAAATGTCGCTTATAATTTTTGCTAACTCACTTGTGAGAAATTTAACGGAATATTTTGGTAATTTTATAACATGATTTATAGCATGATTGGCTTATTTGTATGATAAATAACATTAGAAAAAGTATCTTTGCAATATTTGTAAATAAATCCAACAATATAAAAATATTTAACTTCTATGGTAGAGCTTAGTTTTTTTGTATAAACCTCTTTATAGTTTAACAGTGCTTAATTTTAGATACAATATTTTGCTGAAGTTCTGGTGGAGCAGAGCGGAATAGCAGAACAGATTTGAGCCTAGTTAAGGGTGTTTAGTTAACTTGCACTTCTCCCCATCCTCATTAGTCTAATTAGCATAAAGTAAAAACGCTAAGAAAAAATTTACAAAGTTTAAGTAACCTAGATTTTATGTATTAAATTCAGTATGCATTAAAATAAACAGTACTGAAATTAAAACAGCTGTGGTTGGTTTTTAGAACAGCTGATTACATTGTTGATTGTTGCCAGGCCACGTTGCTTATTATTACTTTCTTATTTGAGGTTAGTTAACGCTGTAATTGTTTTCACCAGTCTGGAAAAAAGTTTTTATTAGCATTATTTGCGTTTATACGTAATAGGTTGTTCCATTGGTCCTAGTTTGATGCGAACTGCTGTAGAGTTTCAAGAACGATTTCACAAACAGGTGTCAAGAAATGGGTAGTGTTTTGGCACAGCGTAAAGGGTGTGTTGGTCTTCAAAAAACGGCCACTACAAATGAAAACCGCGGTAGACTTCTTTAGTACATCCTGCAGTCCTCGAAAAGAAGCCTTCACCGGACATCTTTGATAATGATCATCACTAATATGTCTTTGACAAAGTATGTTTAAAAAACCTTTGCAGTTTCCCGTATATAATACAAACTGGTGAACCTTCAAGTGTAAGGGGGGAAAATAGAGTAGTTTATTGCTCTTCAATATTAGCGATCAACTGTGAAAACCCCTGGGTTCCTTCAACAGTATGGTTTTCAGAAGAAAGTCATGTAGACCTAAACGATTTCATCAACAAGCAAACAACGTGTCTTCTTTGATTTCAACATCCTGACCAAGCCTTAGAGAAGCCACAACATAGTGATCGCGTAACAGTAAGGAAGAGGAAGAGGCATACTGGGTACGTATTTTGTTGAAGATGAGAACGTGAATACTATTACTGAAAATCAGGAACATTACAGAGAGAACATCTTTCAACTTTCTGCAAGAGATCTGAAGAGATTTTGTCGTGCTAACAATCGGACTTTTTGTTCCCAGTGGTGGGCCAGTAAGACGGCGCCACCAGT
>JAGFPH010000452.1:123412-143612 GCA_018207615.1 Philaenus spumarius
GCCCATTAAGGCTGCCATTTAGAAAGTCCTTGACAGGATTTGCGAAATGAGGTGAAGCACCATCTTGTTGGAATTGCTTCCATGTTGCTTGGTTCATTTCTGGAACCATAAAATGAGGCAAGACATGTTGATTTAAAACTTGTGCATACCTAATTCCAGACATTGTACTGTCCGAAATGTCGTAAGATAATACCCAGTTTACACTCACAGCCGCACTAACAGTAATGCCTTTTGATTTGAGTTGGATTCTCTTCACAAATATGGAGATTGTTGGTGTTGTAATAATTACAATTATTCCTATTCACTACATCATTGGGGTAGAAAGTGGACTCATCTGAGAAAATAATTCGAGCATGCCAATCAGAACCTAACTCAAGATACTCAATGATACAGGAACAAAATTTCACTCTTCTGTCTGGATCATCCTCAAGTATATTATGGACTATGTGACTTTTGAAAAATTTAATATTTTTTTTTAATAATTCTCTGCACAGAAGACTTTGGAATACCAGTTTCAAGTTCAACCTTCCATAGTGATTTTGGCTTACCAGGAGAGCACATACCAGTTTTTCTCTTTTCTCATTAGACCTTCTTGAGTACTTTTTTACAACACTACCAGTTTCTAACAAAAGATATTCCATTTAGTTATTGTTGGATTGCTAGGTGGTTCAACTCCTGGGTAGGCAACCTAAAATTGTCCAACTGCTTTTGTAACGTTACAAAAAGCAATAGCCCACGCACAACACTTTACTTTTTTGTTCAACAGTAAAAGCCATTTTGCAAACCTCAAATTCATTAAAAACTGCATTAGAGAAAGTTAGGTTATGCTTTTTATGGTTGAAGCAATATTGTTCTATCAACCAGCTGTTCAACAATGAGCGTTAGAACTGCAAAGCAGTAAAAAATCTGGTACCAACTCGAAAAATTTTTATTCTTGGAGGGAGAAAATTAATAAATTTTTCATTATTCCACTATTTTGTTTCTACAAGTGTTGTGCTGCTAAAATTTTCACCGAACATTTTTAAAGCATCTATTGTGGAGTGTGTAAAGTTTCAAAGAGATCGATGCATTAATGGGCAAGCTATACAAAATCAAACGTTTAAACCTCTTCGTGGGACACCCAATATATAAAATGAGGTATCAAAATATACTGTTCTTTAGTTCAAATAACCTTAACTGTATTTATATCATAGGTTTCGAAAGTCGTAAGTGAAGTGTATCATCAGTATAACCAACATCAGCATCCATTTGTATTCCTTAATGTGACGGTTGCGCGCGATGCTGTTGACGTTAACGTAACTCCTGATAAGAGACAGATATTTCTAGAACATGAAAAGCTTCTTGTGCATATGGTCAAGGTAAGTGAGGATAAAATTTTGTAAAATCAAAATGTTTTCACAGAACGTACTTAATACAAGTTGCAGGTGAGCTTTGATGAAAAAAAAAAATCAATAGATGATTTTCAGTACTATATATATTATAAAATGCTTCTAATTATGTCTCAGGGAAATATAAACACCTACTTCGTTTACAAATACATTTTTAAAATTTAGGATATGTTTTAGACTAATTTTAGACTAGAAAATAGTAAAACACACAGAAATAAGGTAACCATAGATGGAAAGTTGCGATGCGGGAATCATACTTTTATCTAAATGAAGTGAAGTACAGCGTGATAATGTTTTTGTTGTCTATGTTCTTAAGTTTTTTTAAAATAATTTTTACTGTAGAGAAGGGACTGGAATCATTAATTTTTTAATTTTATACCTTTGTAAAATATTTTAACCTTACTTTATTTGAGATACCATTTGTGTTCATTGTTTTCAGTATACAGTATTGCTAATTGCTAATAATATGAGTAATTCTTCATCAAATCAGAAATATAATGTGAAAATAACTGTAACATTTTTAATGACGAAGAAAACTTGAATTGTGATAATAAAAACAAAATTGGTGATTTCTGGTTTGATGGAAACACCTACAATCTTTTTTTGTAATTGAGAGTTTTCTCTTCTTCTTTCTCTTTTATTCAATATACAAAAAAATAAAATATTTTAGTGTTTAAATTTTTTTGTATACATCTGTTAAAGGTAGAATTGAGAATTTAAATAGAGCAAAAATAATGATCTTAAGGAAAAATCTGATTTTTATAAACGCTTTACAGTATTTTCAAAATCCTCCCTTTCCAATTTTTACAATTATTTTTTAATTTTAATATGCATAACAATCCTAATCAATACTATATTAAAAGACGTAAAAATTGAGGTACAGTAGAACTCCAATTATCCGGATCAGATTTGAATAAGAACATAGTCAAACGGATGCGAGACTTGGCGGCGCGGAATCGATTTAAGGTAGCAAAACAGCTGACTCTGCCTGGTATGTTAAAAAAATAATGTACTTTACAGTGATTTAATATTGTTTCTAAATATTACGTAATGTAAACATTGTCATTGATATTGTTTTTTCATAATAACTATCGTAAATGTTCTCTATTGTGTTTTTTTTACGTTTTTCTCCTAAAAACGGGCTTTTTTTGAGAAAAGTCCAATTATCCGGATTTTTGATTATCCGGATCGGGTCCGGTCCCAATTAATCCGGATAATTGGAGTTCTACTGTACAATGTTTAGTAACATAAAGTTACCGTTGACTGCCAAGCGATCAGCAAACTGCAAATACAGGGGATAAAATCATATGTTGAAGGGTTAAGTAGATGCATTATTTATACATTTATTTTAACCATTTTATTGTTGATTAACAAGGAACAGAAGCTGTTTTTCTCAATATTAATAATAATTTGTTCAGCAGATTTTTCTCTTAGTTAATTTAGCCTATAATGTATTCATTATTTTTTTCTTTTGTGTTTATATGAAAATAAAAGGTATATAAAAAATATACTCTTTTTATAAAATTTGTTTTTTGTCTAAATTTTGTTTAGGTAAATATATATTTTTCACTGAATTTCCCCTATAAATAATTTTGCAGACAATTTTATTGGGAGCCTACGAAAACATTCCTTCAACTTACACCATGAACAATGTTTCAATTCGATTATCAACTTCACCAAAGAAGAGTTCAGTTGCTGCTTTAGGCCCTGCTGCTATTTTAAGTCAATGGAGGCATAGTCGAGACAAGAGGTCTGCTGCGGAGGAGGTCATAGAAAAGAAACCTGCCAAACGTAAGTTAGAGTCATTGATATTGTTTAGCTTACTGTATGAACTGAACTTAAATTGAAAAACATTTTATAAACACGTCTACTTTGAAGAAAAATCCTATTATATCAAACTTTGAAAATTCCATTATTGCTTTTGTTAGGTGTCTTCTGCTAATATGATGTTAGTAGAAACGAATAAGGTTTAAAACAAGTTGATGTTTCTCTTTAACATGTTGCCGCCTGGAGACAAAAGTGCGTTGAGTGAGGACCTTCTAGAAAGCATGACCTCGAAGAAATCAATAGGAATCTAGTGGGTTTGCCTTCGGTTCGTTAAGGTACAGATTGGGCGATTATTGGCCGATTCATACATATTGTAGACAGATGAAAATTGCCAGTACAGAGCAACAACTTTTATTAAATATTGGGATTTGTTTAAAAATTTCCTTTGAAAGACTAAATCAGACTTTGAAGAATCTACTTACCGCAGTTGCTCCAAAAATTTAAAAACGTAATTCTAATTCTAGAGCCCCTATCTCTCTTGAAGGGAAGTTAGCAGTGACGCTACCGTATATTGCTAGTGGTAATTCCTATACAAATTTGAAGTATTTGTTCAAAACTAAATTTCACTGTACATTAAAAATGAATTGAAAATTACTTGTCAGCCGATTCAGGCTCTGTCCTTCCTTTCATTGAAATCGCTGGTTACATTGTCGGATGACTCGAGTCAGCCAAAAATCACCCAATGTGTACTTTACCTTTACTGTGACAATGATTGAGATTGAGATTCTTCTGCCGTTATGTTCTTTTAAGGGGTTGGGAAAACAATAGACGCTGCATTTCTTCACCGTTGTAAAGAAAATATTTAAAAATCTATTACTTCTGTAGATGCTTTTCCTTGTAAACAAATCCTCAGAAATTTCTTAAAGAATCATATATTTTTCCTACTAAATCAAATGCAAAAAACTTTAATTATTAACCCTACAACTGTCCATGATAATGTTTTGCAACGCCAAGTCATTTCAGTGCTGTGCAAACATATTTTCAAAAATTCGCCAAATATAGTAGTTGTATACCAATCAAAAATGGTTTCTATACCTTTTTTGTAGAGAAAGGTTCAAAGAATTCATATATGCAATTAAAAAATTTATTGATGTAAAATTGTAAACGTTATTAGCTCAAGAAACAAAAAATGTTCAGTAACGAAAGGAAAATGTTCAACTTTAGACCTACATAACAAGCAGTAAACATTTTTTGTAATTTTTTCGTGAGCGTAAAAAAGTTTCGTAATTTAGTTCTAAATAGAACTGTATAAAAAAATTTATTAATTTCAAATTTCTTATTTTGAAAACACCAGTTTTTGTGTTCCATCTACACGACTGCTAACAAAACTAGGCCTAGTTTGAAACATAATTTAGGAATATTTGCTTTACAAAAAAATGAAATATTATTATAACAAAGTGTAGAGAATAAATCAAAGAATTGAACTGTATACTTGTAAATTATCTTTTCATAAAAGTGTTTGACTTAGAATTATTTGAATAACAAAAGTGAGAACAAATATAGAAACCTCCCGCCCATACAAACAATACGAAAGTGTGCGCGATAAACTCCTATGTCTACCGATGTTATAAAAGTCCGTTAGGATTCAAATTCAAACGTAGGATGAGAACGTAATAACAGTCCCTTTCCTACGGCCCTACACAACGAACTGTTCAAACAAAACATATTTGCTTTACAGGGAATGTTAGCTTAAAGCATTATCTTTTCAAAGATACCAAAATAAGTCTAAAAATAGATTGTGGTCACACAGATATCACGTGTTATAACTGTAATAAGTAAGGCTGTTTATTGGTTGGAAAACTGACCAATTGCAAGGTTCTACAAAACGCCCCACATTTTTAGAACTATTTGTCCGATTTTTGATTGGATGGCAGTATTAGATAGGGGAAATTGTGACGAATCCAACGATATATAGGCTTAACTCAGAAAAAGTACTGGGCGGGCTGTAGAGAGAGAAGAAAGATGAGTTATTTCGTTGTGTTTTAGGATGAAATCCGGTGAATATTCGGGCGGCGAGTGTGTTGTAGAAAACTAATAAACTGCAACGATGATTACGTATGTAAATATATGTTTTAGAAAAAACTTGTAAATACAAAAATTAAAGTTTAGGTCATTTCCTTTCCAACGATTTTTGATTTATTGCGATTGAATGATTTTTAGTGGGTGAAATATTCATTACAAGTAGAGTTGTAAAAGTTGATCTATTTCAAGTGCCACGCCCCCACGACTACTCAAATTGGGCAGTCTGACAGTTACAGGGTTAAGAAATGATAATGTGTGTACTGGTTTATTAGTAGCCTACTGTCAGTATTATTACAGACGAAATAATTATATTGTTAAAGCAATAAAAAAGAGTACAAAATAAATTTAGTTTCTAATTAATATGACTTTATCATTTTTATATTTCAAGTCTAACACCATTCTAAGGAAGAGCAAATGTTATGAAAACATTTAATATTGAAATTGTCTGTCAGTTCAATGCTTGAGCGCTTCGTTTACTTTCAGACCAAAAGTTCACAATTTCCTCACATTCTTTTCGCAATCACTTCTGGAAAAAAATCATGAACATTTATTACATCATGTTTGTTTAAATAAAACACAAAACAATTGTGTGTTGTGATGGAAATTAACATTTTAACCAATACGATGATCTTATTTTCAATTTTTGTAAATTAATATTGTTATTTTTGTTTAATGTGTAATATTTAAATTAATTAATCAAATTTTACTAATTATGTTGGCCGATTTCATCAAATAATGGTATTGTACTTGAACGTTTTTCTTATAATAAAAATTTGTGTGTTAAGAACCTTTGTTTATTTATATGAAGCGCCAAACGATACAATGACCAAATTAACGTTTAAATTAAAGTGTTTTTGATAACTATTTTAAATATTTCTTAAATGTGTATGTATATTTTAAAACTATCCTTTAACTCATGTAAAACTACATAAAAACTATTAATTTTTGCATCTCTATTTAGCATTGGAAGACGTTGGTATCATCGTGTAGGGAGCTGTTTGAATTGACTACCGTGTTCTACTCTTGCTTTCTTATTGTCTATTACCCATCCATCGGACTTGATTCGAGTTGCTTAATATATTTTCAATTCTTCTTGTTTTCATCATTCACTTTCATGAGTTCCGTAGGGTAAGCCCTGATACTGGATTTTAAAACTAAATACTACAAAATAATGGCCTCAATCGGCCCAATATAGAATTGGATTTGAGGGTGTACATTTTTATAAGTAATGTTCCTTATGATTGAATAAAAACATACTTAATGCTTTTATTTCAAGATGCTGACTTTATAACATTTTTATATTTTGACAGCATACTTTCATTAGTCTAATTTAAGTCATTTTCAGAAATGATATGCTATTCCTGTTAATAAATTTATGTTATTGTATTTTTTTAAATTGTTGACTTTGTTAAATTTTTTTTACTTTTAATTGTCATATTTATGTGTTTGTTTTCTTTTTTCTACACTGATGTCTTTATGTTTAATCTTTAGTTAGAATTTTCTTAATTCAGTTTATTTTGATCTTCTCTTTAAGTTACCTCTTTAGAAGAGTTTTCTCTGGAATGTATAAAGATATTACAATGAAATTTGCCATGGTTAAAAAGCATGTTAATGTTTAAATAATCAGAACCCAAAAATTAAATTTTAATATGAATGTAGTGGAAAAGTCAGTTTGGTACCCCAAAAATAAGTACTTTCATGTGAGGCATCGTTTCTAAAAAGCTTTATTTAAAAATATCAAAACTACTTTTTTTTATAATTTTGTGCTGTTAAAGAAAATATTATTTTATATCTGTTATTGTTTTCTCAACTTGACTAGATATATTGAATACAGTAAATTAATTATATTTCTTTAACCTTTTTAGAACTGCGTTTGGATAATATATTTTCAAGTAAAGAAGATACATCTTTAAAACAAATGAATGGATTTGTAGAGTCAATAGAAAAAGAAGATAGTGTGATAGAGATTAATTGTTCAACAAGTAGTACTGAAAATGCTGAAGATGAAGTAAATGAAGAAAGCGACATTAGTGTTAGAAATACTGAAAATAATATAAAAGACCAAATTGAACAAGATTTAGTTAGCAATGCCTCAATGGAAGAAATATCAGAACACATTGACATCAATTGTTTGGAAAATAAAATTGAAAACACTGGTATTTGTGGGGCTCCTAAAGAAAAATCAGGTATTAGTAAATTAAATGGTTATAAAAGTAAAGTAGTCAATGTACAAACTGTAATAAATTTAGATTCAAAACTGGAACATATTGTAACTAATGATAGTATATCATTAACCAATGAAAATGAAAGCGAAAGTGTTACTAAAGACAGTGAACTTGTTGATGTTGTTAACAAAGTTAGTAGTAATAAAAGTGAACTTTTAATTAATAACATAAACGTTGAGGATAACGTTGAGAACGTGAATAGTGTTGATGAAGATTGTCTAAACGAACATAAAGTATATGTAGATTTGTCAGAATCTCCTGACGTAAGGGAAAGAAGGTGCACTCTTTTGGATTTAAATATAGATCGATTACGTAAGATTTCATTGGACAGAGCAGAAAGTCGAAACCAGAATGAGAAAGGCAATGTCCGATTCCGAGCAGTGATTGATCCTAGTAAAAATACACAAGCTGAACAAGAACTGAGCAGGGAGATTACTAAAGATATGTTTTCAAAGGTAAGTCTTTCAGTTCGTTCCCAGTTGTAGTTTCACAACTATTTGCGTGGATGTATTCTTGAAAGAAATGTTTCATTCTATGTTGCATGACTTTACACCACACTTATAGGAAACTGTTCTTTCATCATAAAAATTGATACTCGTGAGAGATCGTTAACCCCTTGATAATTGGCAATATAATATTAAGTCGTCAAGATTGATGTAATTTATGGTTTTACCTCTATATGTGGCTGGCATGTACTTTTACTTGACTAATGCTGTGACGTAATACCAGCTGTTTACGTTTGAAATATTGCTCCAAGTTGTACTATCAGTTATCTAAACCATGCCACACGGCTGTATTTACTTGCTTAGATTTTTCATTCTATTCTCTAAACCTTTTGGCAATCAACTTCGATATATTCGGAAGTTGGTATTTTTTTCTAAAAAGACTAACTTCATTCATAAAAATATGTAATTTTTATAATATTTTAATTTTTTTAGAAAACTTTAGAAAAAGAACCATATTCAAAAGTACTCGGTGTTGTGCAATTTATAAAAAGAAATACGCAAAATATTTGTATCTCAATCGTAATTTTGCAGTTGCATTATTGTGTTTTGTTTTTTAGGTTGTGTTTAGTTTTTTTTGTGACTTTTTACTATTATTTAAAGTTGTCAAGATGAAGAAAACTAGTGAAGTGGATAAACTGCTTAGGTCTGAGTTAGATGACGTTAGTAGACCTAATAACGTTACAAGGAGAAATACACTGGAAAAAACTGATATAATTCAATCAGTTTGAGTACAATTTTCTGCCAATCCTAGCTTAACCCTTTTATTTGAGTTTGTCGACGTGTTTCGGAGTTCCTCCAGTCTCAAGACCTACTTCAGTACTGGATTCATCCGTTTGGGATTCGTCTTTATATACAGTTTAGCCACGCCCCTCCTCAGTTTAGCCACGCCCCTCCTCCAACCCGTACTGCCTCCGGCCACATGTTCTGATGGCTACATAAACCTACATGTTTATTTTATTCTTTAACACTTTCGACGTTTTCAGATTTTGGAATGTTATTTCTGATTGGTTGTATACTTGTTTATTAATAATAATTTCTCCGTTCATCTGTAGTTTAAAAATTTCCATATTTTCCATTATATTTAAGTGTCTTCCTTTGTTGCATTGGTGTAAAAGCTTCATTGAGTCTTTCATTTCATAAGGCAAATGACCCTCATTTAGTAGATAGTGTAGCATAATTTGAATCTCTTTTCTTTTTTTTTCCTTCTTGTTTTGCTATTCAGCTGAGCACTAAGTTATATCATGCGGCCCCTTAATCACAATACTTTTATCTAAAGCACATTTGTTTTTTACTTGATGTGTCTGTTTGTAAAAGGAAAACTATTAATGATTTATGATTGGAATTGTGACATATTATGAGGGTAGGTTGTTATTTACACAACAATGATGTAAACTCCTATATTTAAATTGTCAATGTATAAATGTTTAGTTAGTCACATAAAGTGGGAAAATTGAAAAGGAAACATTTTAAAATTAAAATGTTGGAATGAATGAATTTTAAGGAGGCTAATGTAGGTAATATCTTCTCGCTTGAGACCCGTCAAGCATAGCACCCAACCAGAAAAGGTTGGGCCCTGGATGAAGAATCCCATGAGTGGATTTAATAACATAGATGTATTTTTGTTTGAATTAAATTATTTTTTTAATATTTGTTAGGAATTTAGTTATTTAGTTTTAATATTTCTACTAGCTTGGAAGGAGGTTTATAATTTTCGGCATTAAGTTTTAAGTATAATTCATTTCGGAAAATCTCATGTGCAGGACAGTTCAAAATGAGATGTTCGAGGGATTCGAACTGACCCAAAGTGCACTGATGACATAGGGGTGTGAAATACAGATTGAATTTGTGTAAAGTTTCATTTACATTGGCGTGTCCAAAACGTAACCTATTTATATTGATTATTTCATGTCTACTTAGTTTTGTTTTCCAAAACCACGGTATGTTTGAGATTTTGGGATTGATTGCTTTATACCATTTTGCTTAACGAATCTCTTTTTCGTATTTATATGATCTAATATGCTCTCTCAATCTTGTTTTTAATTTTCGTCCCGTTTCGCCTATATATGTTGCGTTGCACTTACACTTTATTTCGTATACTCAATGCCTATCGTATGCTTCCCTTTCTGTTCTTTATAGTGTTGTTCGTATTAAACGCCGCTTTCACATTATATTTCCCAAAAAATTGTTTCATTTTGTATGTTTCCTTTCCAGTGAAGGTAAATCCCACCCATATATTTTCCCACTTCTTTGTGACTTCTGCCTTATTAAATTTTGTTTTTACGAATTAATTTTCTTATTAATCCCTTTTTATATCCATTATTCTCAGCTATCTTGAATATTGTGTTCAGTTCTTCCTTGTGTGCTTCCTAAAGTGTTTTTCTCTCTCTCAAAAGTCAATAAAAAAACACCAAATGTATTTCAAACAATAATTGTACAGTACATAAATGTAGGATAACCTGATAGCAACATAAAAGTACAACATTCAGTAGATTATGTTAAACCATCAAAAAGTTATGCCAATTTTAGTAAGTGCATACATAAACCACAAAATAGACCATTGTATTTAATTGCCGGTCTTTGAAGATTAAAATGATATTTTGTTTATGCATTATTTATATTTTTGTGTATGAGAAAATAATACTAGACCTAATACCAATGTTAAATAACTCTTTGACTTTGTAATTGTGTAGATTTTTACAGAAGTATTATGTCTATCTAGTTGCAGTTGGAACCTGCATCACCTATTGTGCAGGTTCAAGCCTAGTTACTGGAGTCTAATTTTTCCATGTTTACACTATCTTCTACTTTCCATCATCATTAGTATAATGTAAACACTCGTCTCCCTACTTCAGCATAAAAGTGTTGATTTTATTTTTGATCCATAATAAACATTTTACATTTTTCAGATGGAAGTACTTGGACAGTTTAACCTTGGTTTTATCATAGCCCGTCTGGGTTCTGACCTATTCATTGTTGACCAGCATGCAACAGACGAGAAGTATAATTTTGAGACACTGCAGCAAACTACAACACTTTCCAATCAGAAATTAGTAGTGTATGTATTTAAAATTGAGATTATTTGCTACTTCCTATTACAGTAAGACCTGTCCATGCCGGATTATCTAGGTATTTTTTAAAACCTGGTTTAATCAGTAGAAATAATTAAAAGTATGTATTTTAAATACAAAAATGAATTTATTATTAACATGGATAGTAAAGTATTGCTGCATCTATTTGCAGTTAAAAATATGGAATTCTTCATGATAAATTAAGACCATTACAGTACATATTACAATTTTAGCAGAGTTCAATGTTACTGTCTAAAGACCTAGTATAGACAAATTGAGTGTCACCGTGTTTCGGCCAGGGCTGCAGAAGTGCCAAATGGTTCCGATTTCTTCCGAACGTTTCCGATTCTACTGCCTGCTGCCAAGTGCTCAATATCCTGAATACGGAAACTTGATTTATTTGCTTTTATAGGTATTTTTTTCCGAAAATGATGATGTGTGTCGGACTAATAGGTTTTGGATTAACGAGTTTACTGTATTAAGAAAACTTGGAAATAGGTGCAAGAAGACTAGAAATCAAGATAAGAACATAAATAATGTTTAATTATTGATTTTGTATGAAATACTACCTTTTAAAAGACCTCTATTGATATTTATAACTTTTATCTAAGAATTCATTGTAGCCTATCGGACTGCTTTATTTATAAATAAATAGTTACAAATATCTTGTATGTTTCAACAATCCTTGTTTTTTAAATGCAACATGTTTCACCATTTAAACATGCAAATTGTAAAATGTTTGTCTTACATTATAATAAAAATTGTCTGTGAGTAGCCACATGTTGTGCCAGCTGGTTTTACTACTTGACTTGAATATATGTGTTTTTAGTGTATAGTGTTTTGTGTTAAATGTCAACCTGAAGATGCTGTCTGTGAAATGGTGAAAATGTGTTGCATTTAAAAAACAAGAATTCTTGAGACATACAAGGCATTTATAACCATTCATTTCAATCAAGACTTCTGGATAAGCTTATTTTTATTGAACTACTTGGATCCCAAAAACTATTCTTGCCTCAAAAGTACGAGGGCGGTTCGGAAAGTAACCGCTGTTCTAGCGTGGCGCTAGTAGTTGTGTAGGGAGCGCCACCATTGTCACATCTGCCTGTTCTCTGATTCAATAACTTTCCAGCTGTGACAGTGTGAACCTCGTTCTTTCGCACATTCGCTTGATTTAACCTCAAAATATGAGCGATGCAATAGAGAATCTCACAAAATGTGAAGCGAGTGCTGCAATAAGAATTTTTTTGGCAAAAAATTTCAGAAGCAGACATTCATCATCAATTGTATACTGTATACGGTCCAAACATTAGAAGAATGAAGGTGTTGTGCGGCAAGTTTTAAAAGTGGTAAAAACTTGGGTGGCGTACGTAAACGCCAATTCTCCACGCAATCTGAAGAAAGCCTGCTAAACTTTGTCGTTGAGGAAGGTTGTGGCTGCTGTTTTTTGGGATGCCGAAAGAGTTTTGCTGGTTGAATTTATTGAACGTGGTACGACGATCACTTCAGATGTATACTGTAAAAATTTGAAGAAACTTAAGCGAGTTATTCAAAATAAACTCAAAAACTTTTGAAGCAATTCAAATGGAACGGTTTTTATCATCCCCCCCCCGTACTGCCCGTCTGGTTTCAAGTCTTGTCTGATTTTCATGTTGAACAAAATGCAATAAAAATTAGGGGAAAAGAATTTTATTTTTCTTAACATTTTTACCTGTTTAGTGTGGTTTGCTATACTGTATATGTCATGCCTAGTTGGTCATTATGGTTTTCCGTAAGCGAATACATTGTTGCTAAAACTGTGAAGAATTTCTTAAATTCTTTAGGTGCGAAATAATGGGATTTCAGTTGAAAGCAAGTGTCTAAACAGATTTCTTTGCTCGCTACATGTAACCGATAATATACGATCTGTTACACCCTTAAAAGTATAAACAGGAGTAATATACTATTACAGGAAAATAGTGGTTTTTAAACAAAAAAATTGGGAGGAAAAAATCGTAAATGGAATTTTTATTAAATTGTAGTTTATGACATCACCTATATTTTGAGACCTTGAGCATCCTCTTTCGTGACCTTGGGGGAATAGTTATGGTGGTTAAAAGTTTGAAAACCCTGTTTTTCGGAAAAAAAGACACGTATAATGAAAGACTGGGCTACGTTTCTAATAGATTTCACTTGAGTGTATTAATTCTAACAAAATTCCTTTTTTTTATCATATTACCTAAACTAATATTCATACTGTAACAAAAATCTTGTAGGTTGTCAATAACTTTGCTACTTTACACTTTCTCATGTAATATTGTTTAGGAAATAGTTACTTACCATATATTATCTGTACAATATGAAGAAAATGTTTTTTATTTTATTTCAGACCTCAACAGCTAGATCTCACTGCAATCAATGAATGCATTCTCGTTGAAAACATAAACATATTTAAAGCTAATGGATTTGAGTTCAAAATTGACGAAGAAGGTAATTTTTATCCTTTTGTAAATATTTTATTAATTTTTGTAAACATTAGAGCAACATATTTTGACATTGTACTTCTTTTTTGACAGTTCTAATTGAAAAAAAACAACGTTTTTCAAACAGTGAAATAGTTCTTTGAGTTAAAACCATTTTTGCTGATATCAAAATATTAAAATTTTGTTTACACATTGTCACATAGCATGCATCGTCATTAAGAAAGTTGGTATATGAATTAAACTTATAAAAGAATGATTCCAGAGTCGAGTTATATTTAAAAAGTACAAAAAATTAAAATGTACAAAAATGATTACAATTAAATGTCCTACACGTTAGTATACTAAACTGTCGTGAACCTAATAAAGTAAATAATGCAATTCACGAAATCCACATCAGTATAATCAAGAAAATAATCTATATTAATATTATAAACAGGTAAAATTTGTTTGTATGTAGGGGGTAATCTCTGGAACTACTGAACCGATTGAAAAGATAGTTTTACTAATAAAAAGCTTCACTATCCCTGAGTAACATTGGCTATAATTCATTTTGATAAAAATATTTTTTATTTCATTTTGTATTTGTAAATTTAGTAGGACACAATTCTTAGGTTAGGCCTAGACTGATAAACCAACACATATTTTTTGTATTTACATTCATTACCACAGCAATCAATTGAATAAAATAGCAGATAAAACTGCTGTTTGCCCTAATATTTCCATTAACAGCTGATTTCATACTTTGAAGCAATTATTTGTATTTCTAACTTTTAGGTTAGGTTTTTATTAACCCTTTTGGGACCATCTGACGATATTTCGTCAATTTTAAAATATGCGGAAAAGACCATCCGACGAAATATCGTCAAATTATTTCAATGCGTATAAAAGACCATTTGACGATATTTCGTCATTTGTGAAAAATTGAATTTCACCGTAATTAAATAAATATAGTAATGAAATTATTATTTTTGAAGACTAATAATAAGTATAGTAATAATTATTAAAACATAATGTGAATAAATTAATGTTAATAATAAATTAACGAACTGTGTTAATGTTCTGCCCAATTGTGGATCAGCTGTCTAGGCCTAAGAATTTTTTGTTTCGGTACTTATCTTTATGAAATTTTGTGGATTAATAGAAAACATAATAAAAATGATAAAAATCAACTTTCCCACTGTGAAATGTTTGTTTGTTTTGAAAATAGGAAAATTTGAATTAAAAATTTTAATATACAATTTATATTTCCCCCCCAATTTTGACGTTTTAAAATAAAAATATAATGTGTTTCAGCTTATATGTTCATTTATTAAAAAGTCCATTTATTTATTTTCAATTTAAAAAAAAATAAAAAAAAAATATTTATAAATAAACATTTTGTGACTTTTTAAAAAACGCTTACCAAATATAACTGTTTTTATAGTGTGCAGTTTTAAAACCTCTCGCCCAAAATCAGTTTACACTTTTTACACAACCCCGAAAAGTGCTTGGTCCTAAAAGGGTTAAAGTGTAGACCTAAGCTATGCTGGTTCTTTTAACCTTTATTATAACTGCGGCTACAAAATAATTTGATTTGAACATTTAACATTATTTACCGTCTTATCTTTGGGGTTATTATTAATCCTACACCTTTATTATAAAAAAAACATAACATCATTATGTGTATAGAAGGTTCCAACGAGGTTGGCGTGCGGAGCACGCAGGGGTTTATTTAGTCTCAAATATAAACGCAAAGCTCGACTTTTGTCTTTCTGAGCATCAAGAGAGAGTAAGCCAAACTGTAGTAGGTGGTCGTAAACCTAGTTGGGTGTTCTAATTGCAGTAAACTTGGACAACCTGGTGCTTCCAAGACTTCTTACCTAGTATTTGTATTATATTCAAACTAAATTCATATTTTTAACAATACAACCACTGGTATAAATCAATCTTTTTCATAAGTAAACATTTTGAATTTTCTAGCTCCTGTAACAAAGAAAATCAGTTTGACTGCTATACCAATGAGCCGCAACTGTACATTTGGAAAAGAAGACATAGATGAATTACTTTTTATGTTACAAGTAAGTAATGTTTGAACTTCCAATAAAAGTTAATCATTGTCATTGAAATTGTTTTATCTTCATCATTCTTAATGAAGTCAAATTTTATATCATCACTGTTGATAGAATACTTTCTTTGTGACAAAATTCATGTTTTCAGTGTTTTGGTATCGATTTTAACAGAATTACAAATTCTACAATCTAGTGAATCCCTCCTATGTTAAGAAACATTTTATCATTCACTTAATTGAAAAAAATTAATGATATATCATATGTGCACATTTAGCCATTTTCAATTACATGTTTAACCCTTTCCCCCAGATTCTGTAGTAACTCGTAGTAATTAATTTTTTTCACTCCCCCGTTTTCCGTTGTAACCCATAGTAGTACTTTAAATGCATATAACTTCGCCACCTGTTGGAATATTTTAAAACTAACTTCAGAAACTTGTTCAGAGAACATTTTACAGTATGTTGTATAACAGTTGTAATTTCTTTCAATTGTTTAGGATTTTATATCTGTGTTTAGTATCAGCTGTAACATAACTTTTGTCAACCTAGAGTCACTTAAAACATGGCAGTGGGACAGAACATTGTGAATGAAACTGAAATTGAAGAAATACTAGGAGACAGTGATTTTGAAGTGGAACTTTATAAATCAGAAGAAGAAAGAGAAATAGGCCAAGGTGATATTTCTCAACCACTTGTTTAGCTAAAAGATGTAATAATAAACATAATACTAATATTTCAGTAAAATGGTCAGACAGAATAAATTTTACAGAGCCAGAAATTTTAAATAATAACTATAGTGGATCCATACATGATTTAATACGTTAACTGAATATAAGTGACAAGTTTGGCCATTTAAGAAGTCTGGCATGAGGCACTTGGTGTCAATTATGAATCCGGGAGAAAGGGTTAATTAAGAATGTCCTTAGCGAAAATTAGGTTCTCGGAAACCTCTGCGATTATTGAGGCTATCTTCATTAAACAAGGAGGTAGGTTGTACAAAATTTGAATCAAGTAAAAAATAAAACAATTGAAAAAAGAAAAACGATTGCAAACTTAAGCAGTACTTTGAATGAAATAAAAATGTTATTTCATGGTTAATGAGTTTCCATCCCAAGGGCGTAACTAGGCTGCGACAACTGGGGAAATGCCGGGATAACGGAGCTCACAACACAGGGGGTAAGAAATAAAGTCGTAATATTAAAATTCATATCAAATAATTGTTTGATTTCTGTTTCTTTCATTATCCTTATAATTTCCATGACCTTATTATACAAGATTGTGCTTCTGATATTTTCCATTTCAATTTAATATTGTAACTGTATAAATCGACTGTATAGTCAAAATAATAAAATATCTTCTTTGGTTAAATGGTAATTTTAGGTTACTGTGAAAAGAATGCGTAAATCTTACTGTTTTATTGGGAACATATTTTTATAAAGAGTAGAAGGGGAGACTTTAGAAAAATATGTTAAATTATTTACCCGTGGGGCTCAATTTGCGTCCTTGTCCCGGGGAAATGCCTAGTTACGCCCCTGTTTCAGCCCAAAAGTGCCAATCACTTCTTGTCTTTTGTAAATTCTGTTGCCATATCCCAGAGAAGAAAATAAATGGTTATTATTATCAGTGATAACTTTCCTTTTTGCAACTTATACAGAGAGTTAAAATATTGATTGTTAAAAAACACAGTTCTGACAGCTCATAGATGATAACGCTCTAAAGGCCCATCCACACTTGGCAAACAACGGGCAAATATTTCTTTAAAATGTTTGCCAAAATTACGATTTACTAAGTTTTAGCAAACTATCGTGGGAAAACGTTTTTACAAACTTTTTGTTGTTCGAGAGTTCAGTTTATATCAAATGGTGTAGGTGGCTGGAATGAGTGTCGAAAACCGTCGTCGGCTTGCTTGGATTGCTGCAGGTTATCTTGTGTTGAACGTTCGTCCCGGACGCCAGAGAAGATTGGGACGCTGTTACAGCGTAGATTTGAATATAGATTTTCTGTTGGATAAATTTTGAGTGTACACGCAATGTTCATCTACTTCACTACTGCATTTTATTCCTTCATAGTACTCTTTCACAATTTGATATGCCTCTTCCTGTTTTGCTGACTTCTAAGTTCTCTTACTGCGTTGCAATGCTGCAGGGGTGTGGGATCTGGAGGTTGCAGCTGAAGATTGTCCCTTGGAAGTTGTCCCTGTTGCCAATGACTACATATCATTGACTTGATTTGTAGTCATTGCTGTTGCAGAGTTGGATTCATCCGATGAATCATCATCAAACCTGTAGCCTTCTGGTTGACTCTAAGATAAATCAGTATTTGAAAATGTAGACCTCGGTGTAGTTTTGTCAGGTAAAAATTGTAAATATTGCATTCCCCACCAAGTTTTTTTCTTGTCGCCTGTTCTCATTCCAGAAGTAGTCACTAGTACCTTTTTTTTAGATACTGAACTAAAAGACTATAAATTCTTTTCTTGACCTCCTCTACATTATTTACCCCAAGTTCTGCCGCTATGCTATCCAATGAATCTTCCGTTTGTACTTGTTTTTGTAGTCATTGCCAATGACATTCCTCAGCACAGTTTTAATTCAAACAACTGTCACAAAAACACAAGGTTATCACGTGTCCAAAACTCACTATTACTACTTATAACTTAAACAATAGAACACGCCTTATAACAAACAACTACAAGTTCCGGGCCAACACCGAACATTTCAGACAAACAATAATGGTGGAGCCTTTCCCCACCTACTAAATGTTTTTGTTCGCTGGTAGCGTCCACAATCATAATACTACAAACATTTTTCCGCAAACTAAAAAATGTTTGCGATAATTGCTTATTGACAATTGTTTGTCAAGTATGGACAGGCCTTAGCTGCAGCCAACGCCATCGATAGTCTGAGCTACCGCAACTTTTTTTCACAGAAACTGAGCTATGATGTCACACAAGTGTTCCATAACCTTGCATGATCACTATTTATTAAATTTGAAAAGTATTTAATTTAATTTGTTAATTGTAATTTGTCAATTTATAAACTATTTCTTGAGGTTAAATATACACAACATGTAGGCTACACCTATAATATATTCGTAGGTGTAGACTATGGCTCCCAAATTAATTGCTAAACAAACATAATAGTTAAAAATCTACCTTTAATGATTTATTATTTAAAAATATTGCATAAAAAGTATATTCAAAATAATTAAATTTTAAGATTAATATTAGTTTAAACAGGCATCCTTATAGATAAAAACAAAATGAATTAACCCTACAGGATTTCAACAAATGATTATATCAGTTTTAAAACAGTAATGGTTTTTGTACATTCCGTTTTCATTTCACATTATACCATTCAAATCCATGTCCACAAACTTCCATGGTCTACGGTACTTTTATAAGTCAAATCTACACACACGTCTCTCTCGCCAGGGGGTGGGCTTACCGGGCTGCAGCCCACCTCGAAATTTCCTGATGCAATTTTTTTTTATTAGAATTAAAAAATTGCATTGATATAGATATCAGTATAAATTACACTGTAGTGTAATTTTGTAATATGACGGTATTTACAAAGGTGTAACGTCTTCAAACCTACAATAGTAAATCTACGTACATGAGTAACTTATAATTAACAGCTGATTTCACCCATCATCTGTAATACTTAAACAAATAGATTATACCAGCATAGATTATACTTTGAGGTTATGTTACACCTTCAATTATTATAATTTCTTGTATAATATTAAGTCTCTAACCACACCCAGCCATTTAACTACTGTTGAACAAATTGATGAAGTGGTGCATCATTTAACCTTTACAATTAAAAAGTCAGTGCAACTAGCTATAGCTAAACCCTTTAAACCTAAAAATACAAATTACCTTCACCCTCCACCTCGAATATTGTACCTAATAAACATAAAGCTCGTCGGCAGTGGCAAAGATATCGACTGCCCTGGATGCGCAAACGTTTAAATGAATTAACAAGACAAGTAAAATCAGAATTGGATCAGTTAAAGTTTGATTCTTACCAGAAATATCTAAGTAATATAAATCCAGGTGATTCAAATATGTGGCAAGCTACTAAACAGATTTTGAGTAAATCAACAGTAATTCCTCCTCTTCAGCAGCAAAGTCAACTATTTCAATGTGACGAAGAAAAATGTGAAATTTTTGCAAATCTTTTTCAAAATTCCTTTTCTCCTAACCAAATTAATGAGCCTAATACAAGTGCTAAAGTAGAAGAATTTACTAGTTGCTTTAAAGAAATTAGCACTGCAGAACTCCCAAGAAAACCCGTATCTTCTTCGGAAATAAATAACTTAATTAAATCACTGCCACATAAAAAATCTCCTGGTCATGATCTTATTACAAATGTAATTTTTAAAAATTTAAAAAGCAAAGCTTTAGATTTATTAGTCGCAATATTTAACGCTTGTCTTAATATAGGCCATTTTCCATCTTACTGGAAACATGCCGAAGTTATAGTCATCCATAAACACGGGAAACCAGCAAATAATCCTTCAAGTTATAGACCGATTATTATAGTCTCCTACCAAGTTTGTCCAAAATATTAGAAAAGGTACTATTCATCAAGAATTTTGTTTCCCAAAGCTATTTCACTACATGCTTGTTTTAGGATTCACCTCACACTCTGTGCAGA
>JAGFPH010000452.1:143622-177556 GCA_018207615.1 Philaenus spumarius
ATTTCACTACATGCTTGTTTTAGGATTCACCTCACACTCTGTGCAGACCTTCTCGAGTTAGAGCCATGTTTGCGTCTCGTGCTTGTCGGAAGTCTGTTATGATTGGTACAGCCCTGAGTCATAGTGAAATGAAACGTCTCCTTGTACATATGGGAGAAATTGAACAACCATGGGTGAGTATACTTATTTTACCTGAAGTTGAACAGATTGCTAATCCAGATTCTAACCCAAAAATAATGTTTAATAAATTTTACAGTTGGAAGTGTTTTAATATAAAGTATAATCACTCTCCAAGTGCGTAACAACATAGAAAAAGAAAACACTGGTATTTCATATAAAATATTTGATTTAAATATACAGATAACTCTCGATTTGTGGTGTTAGTGTTTGGCTGCCAACCATAGTTGCATTGATTTTCATAGTAAATCCCCAAACTCTACAAAACTATTAAATAAAGATTTCTTTGAAAATTTCTTAGTTACTGAAACAAAATTATTCTAAAAATCCTTTCCCAATGGCAACTAGTTTAAATTTTTTGATTCTGTAATTTATAATTGTTGTTACTGGTGCTTTGCTAGGTGTATGCTATAACGTTAGGCGTTATAAAAATAAAAAACTTATTTATAAACTGTAAAAAAATATTTGGAATCGGAATTATTTTAAGTTCAAAATATTTAATTTAATAAAAAGATTATATGTGAATTAATTATCATTTAGGCCCAATTATTATTTAATTGCAATAGAAAATACTCCTTAATAAAAATCACTTTACTTCAAAATCAAAACAAAACACTTACATAACCTAAAACTTTGTTTATTTACCTTTAGACATCTGTCAATCCACATATGATCATATCTATGCTACGTAACACCATCTGTAACTCTATTGCTCCATACTGCACAATTCTACACTACAATTTAGGCGGCAACTTTCTCCTCTTCGCGCCAACATAATCACACATTGGGCATGTTTTCCAATTTTGCATATCATTACTTATACAAAAATTTTACTTTAATTTTAATCTTATCTCGGTCGAGGTTCGTCAAGCTGTTAAGGTACACACTAGATGGAATTGTGGTAACAATTTTTTTTCAATATACATAAACATGTAACATAAATTCAGAGTTCAAGACTATCTAACATAAAAATATAAAATAAATGAGACACAATCTTAATTGAAAAATATCTAATAGAATGGCTCTAATGCAGACTGTAAAATTTTTAAGAAAAGTTAATATTTTATAAATGGTGCAATAATAATAATATCGGAAAAGTTCAAATTATTGGTAAAATACTTGCGTATTGTTCGATGATGGGCCCATATCACTGTTTTTTCTTTCACAAACACAATTTCTCACTCTATTAACACAGTCTACTCAAAACACATGGTCAGAAATATATATCACTTAAATCCTTCTAAACTATTCGTTGAAATTCGATGGCTAAGCGTACAATATACTTGCCCTTAGGCCATAAAATTTAACTCCAAACTACAAAAAGTACTCATTTTAATGAATTTAACTGTGGACCTCCACACTTTTAAACGCAACTCTAAGCCATTTTCTGAAGAGAAGTGTTCTTCCGTAACGAAGGCACGACGTCATGATTACAGCAGGCACTGCTACCAACGTAGAAATGTTTTCTCCTTACCTTATTGCAAACACTTGTTATACGTACGATTGTGTTATATACAGTAGACTCCCGATTATCCGCGATAATGGGTGGCTGAACTTCCGTGTATAATCAAAATTGCGGATAATCCGAAACTAACCTAAAATGCCCTAGAAATAGTTCAAAATGACCGTAAAACTAAAATAAGTGCTTAATTAATATTTACAAAAGGTTCAGGTAATAACAATTAATTTAAATATGTACAGTATTACGTACCTTTATTTGTTGGAAAAATTACATAGTTTCACATACACTATTTACATATTTACAAAGAACAAAAACAAAACAAACACAGTCCAGAACATAACTACTACAGTACTACTGTTATCAAAATGCACTTTCAATATCAATCTCTATCAGCATGGAGTAAAAAAGTCCTTTATTGATTTTTGTTTCTTTGCATTTGACTCCTTTTTTACAATAATAAAGTCTAGCACGAGATAATGGGCCTTCACTCGTTAAACTTCGTTCGCCGTTGTATTGCTTTTGGGTTATTTTACGTATTTAATTTGTATTTTTTTGGCGATTGCGGTATTTTTTGGCGATCGGGATTAAGCCGCAACGCGGGTAATCCACTCGTGGGTAATCGGGGTTCTACTGTAGTTCTTTCATTAATTATTTAAATATATTATAACTGTTCTTTATGTGATTATACCTTTTGTTTTAGTTTTAGTTCAATACACACTGTTCTTATTGTATATATATTACACTTTTCTATCACCAATGTCCTATGTCATATATGTACATAATACACTTTTATCGAAGTCCATTTACAAACCATGTAATTTACTATTTATTAAGTTTAAGTCTGCTTTATTTATTAAAATGTTATTCAATTTTATTTACCTTACGTCTCTTATTTATAAATATCTGAATGTAATTTAATCATAGTAGTTTGCTTTGTCTTGTGTCTCTCATTTATATGTATATCCTATTACTTTAAATGAGCAATTCTTGTATCTATCTTTGTATTTGTCGCGGATCTAGAAAACGGCTCTAACGAATTCAAAGAAATTTTGTATTTAGGTGTAGTTTTGATTTTTAAGTGCACCCATATAGTTGTATTTCGTGTAAAAACTCAATTTTTTGAGAAAATCTAATTTAAAAGTTGAAAAATTTTAACATAGGTCTTATGGGTTGCCATGTTGGTTACAAAATAACAACGAAATAGTAAATAAAGCGATCAAAAAAGCTGTTTATAAACAGCCAATATATTTAGAACTGAGATTGAGTATTATCCAAAATCAGCTGTTCATTGGATAGTTTTAAATTACTGTTAAAAAAACAAGCTAATTTATACTGTTTTAGCACGTTGGAATTAGAATAAATTGGGCCTGATTTAACAATTTATTTTGTCAAAAAAAAAGGTAAACTTTGCAAAGATGGATAAATTCTAATAGTCAATTTTGTAATATAGGCCTGGCTCATTTCTGAAACATAGTATTGAGGATATGTTAATCCTGCAATAATTTGTACTATATTTAGGCCTGGTTTCAAAACTTTAGTTGACAGAAGATAGTAGAACTGTGACTAATATCGAAATGAAAGCCTCTCACGTTTCTAAAACATGTATTTAATTAATCTTGCAATTACTGTTAGTATATTTAAGCTTGGTTTCATAATTTTAGTTGACAGAAGATTAACGAGATTCTCTAGCGAATTTTCCAACTACGAGCGAAACGAAGGAGCCATCTGAGGCGGGGTTGGGACGCGAAGCGTTCAGGGGCAGAGCCCCTAGTTATGTTTTAGTTGGTTACTCCCTTCATACTTTGTGTCTTTATATAGGTATATAAGTATTTTAAATTACAATTTTCTTTATCTTCTCGTTTCACAATATAGATAAAGACAATAGGTTTTATTTCTTAGTATTCAGCCAACAATCAGAATTTTATGTATATGTATATAGTCAGTGCTTGATTTATGACGGTATGCACTGGTACCTCTGATTGGCAGAGGGGAATAATTTTTAGAGCAGTGGAACGATGGACTATTGCAGCGGTTGAAGCGTTGTAAAACTAGGTCTACTTGGTGCACAACTGTACTTTATTTAGCAGTATGAGGACAGAGTTATATACAGTGGCTTTCCCTTTATTGAATGCATGCAGGGCAGTGTGGTCGCTAGACTCCGCTGCTCTTGACTCGCGCAAACAATCGACACCGCTTAATATATCATGTCATTTATACCTCTAAACATCGTTAAAAATTATGAAACTTCACAGTTAGAAGGACCAAACCTTGCTGAAGGCAACAGTGTGCTTTAAATGTACAAAACTTAACACTGTCGAATGAGAAAATGTTTTTCTGAAACATAAATTTAATTCATAAACAAACATTAAATTTTTGACATGCGAGGGAAAATTTTGTTATTTGGTCAGAGAAAAAAATTACCTGCTGAGATATGTTGTCAAAAAGTTTATTGTTTCATATCTGAAAGCAATTTTTACCTAACGTTAGTACTTAGTAATCGTTGATTATTTAAAGCGTTTTAACTGAGTTTAAATGCTGAGCTGTTGCTGGCTCGTCGCACATTTTAGCCTACTGTTATTGCATAGAGTGATTTTGTAAGTTAACTGAATAGTTTATGTAGAGGGTTTTTATTATTTTTGCAAATAGTTTTGTTAATAATTTATAATGTTTGATAACTGTTTAAAATATGTTTTTAAATATTATCCTATTTAAAAATGCCTTTATTAACAGTGTATCTCAGCACAGTTACAGTTTTCTACAGATAATTTAATCAATGACATCCTAAATAAAAGTGTTTACAATACATGAAATACAATGCACAATGTTTTTATTGGCCCATAAAAATAATCGTCTTTGTAAGATGGCCTCTCACTTTTGAAAAATGCATTTTCTCATTGAACCTTTTAGTGTAGTACTTAAGCTTTAGATTTAAAAACTTTTGTGAAACTTATTTTACTAACAACATGAGAATAGCGCGCGACATTGGCCAAGGTCTTGCCGAGTAGCCGCTATCTTAAAGGGCCAGCCGGCCTCATCGGCGAGCCCCTAGTGTCCACTCTATATAACTATGTCCTCTCTGTATGCTGGTGGCCAGTTGACTCATCTTCCCTCTACCATCCCCGTCTCCCACGGCATCCCTCCGATTTCGAGCTTTGTACAATTTTATAAATTGTAAGGTAAAACATTTAAGGTTTCATAATTTTTTAAATATTTTAGTACCTACGATCAAATTTACATGTGTTCTGCTTAACTGCCTTTTTGTAACAAATCGTGATTTCAGAAAGAATGTAAAAAAAAAATTATCTATATACAGTAGAGTCCCGGTAATTCGAGTCTCGATAATCCGAGGTCATGTGTAGTTCAAGCGACAAATAGCATTGAATGCATTGTGACACATTCTTGATGCTTGTAGGATACCGATCTTTAAATTTTTGTTTTCCAATGAATCTGTCAAGAGCGTTTGTACAATAAGTCGCCGATATAAATGCTTAACATTTTTTATAATGCCCTGATCCATTGGCTGTACAACTAAAGTCATGTTCGGGGGGGAAAAAAATAACCGTAACGTTCATATAAGTGGGATAGAGTTATGCGCAGTACAAGTGTCAATAAACAATATGATTGTTCTGTTTACAAAAGGTTTTGTCGAGAATTAACAACAGACAGATATTGGGCAGAGCATCAATGACAAACTACAGTAGGTATCTGTATAGAGAATTCTCGGAAGGCAAAATTCTTGGAAACCGGTTCCGCGTCTAGAATTACAATACCTGTACAAACACGCAAGTCCTGCCCCCTATGTCCAGCCCCTTCTACCAGACAGTGACGTATTTATCCAGCGATCGCTTTCACAGCACAAGATTTTATTTTTAGTGTTGAAAAAAACTTTGTATTAAAGAAGTTGACTTCGAATTATCCATAATTGTTGTACATTGATATCTTATTAAAGTTCAAGAGACCGAACCGAAACTTCGAATTAACGGTAATTTCGAATTATCCTAGTTCTACTGAATATACAAAAATAACATCGAAACAAACTTTTCCCGGCACTGCCGTACCCCTCTGGCGTGACATCGCAGCTCGTAAACGTTGCAGTGTAGTTACAAAAAACTATTTATGATTTCTTTAATAAGTAAGTTTCTATTTTTACTGTGTATAAAATTACTTTTTTAACTCAGTGTTCAATACAAAATAGTGTATATGTAATAAAACTTCAATTTTTTCGGAGATACAAGGACTATAAATAGTAGTTTTATCTTAACCTCTACCTATTCCGTGTAATTCGAGTTTTTCACAATCCGACGTACTCTCGGTCCCATTCAACTCGAAATATCGGGACTCTACTGTATATAAAAGCCAAATCCACTGACTCACTGATCACGATTTCTCTAAAACTACTGAACGGATTGGAAAGAAATTTGGTATATATCTTCCTCTAGGGCCATAGGTGTTTATAAGAAAGGGTTTCAAAAAATTCGAAATTTTAGAGGGGGTTTGGGGGGAGGGTCAAAGTTACTAAATCACTATTTCTCCAAACCTACTGATCGGATTAGAATGAAATTTGCTATGATTCTTCCTCTAAGGCCGTAGGTACTGATAAGAAAGGGTTTCAAAAAACTCAAAATTTTAGAGGGGGTTTGGGGTTCAAAGTTAAATCACGATTTCTCCAAAACCACTGAACGGATTGGAACAAAATTTGGTATGTAGCTTCCTCTAGGGCCATAGGTGCTCGCTAAGAAAGGGTTTTAAAAAATTCGAAATTTTAGGGGAGGTTTGGGGGGTCAAAGTTACTAAAAATCTCCGTAAGAAGTACATAGTGTAATATATTTATTGATATAACATATTTTTTGTTAATGTTAATATACATTTAACTTTAATTTGTCTATCCATGCAAAGCCGGATCGGGTCAGCTAGTAAAACATGTAATAAAAGATTGTTGGTGAACATGTGTGTTACTTCAATACAAACGTTGTATTTTATTTTTTTTAAATCCGTATTTTGGAAAATCTTACCCGTAGAAATTTTAATTTAATTTGAATTTGCAATCAAAATTGAGATTGTTGAAGTAAGATTGTCCACAGTTTATAAGTTGCCAGAAAAGCGTTAAAATAACGTTTTAAGAAAACTGTTTCAAAATTTGGCCATATCCTGCAGTTTACAGTAACGGAACCTCTTTTTTTACAAATCGAGCACCGTATATAGTTATTTATATAAAAAAAGTAAATAAATTATGTTTAATATTAGGGCAGAGTCAAAATAATTTTGTTTGTGTTTCAGAATTGTCCTCATGGGAGACCAACTATGAGGCATTTAATCAATTTGGATTACATTTAGATTCTATAACTTGCAACAGGGTTCATCCAAAATCCTTCTGTTATCACCGTTTGAAAATAATTTGGATTTGGTGCAAGAACCTGGCATCTCTTGTCTTTTAGAACATGGATCTCTTTACCAGGCCTAGTTTCTGCTTATTTATTGTTTTGTGTATCTATAAATAATTTTAATAAAATAAAAATAAAAATGATGAACTTTAATAAACTCATTCAGCTTGCCCTCATTATTCACCGTCAAATAAAATTTCCAGTTTGATTATATTAAACTGATGATTGGATGTGTTCAATAAATCAGGATACTTAAGTAAATTCTTTATCATGATTAAAATAAAGATTATAGCTTGGCAGACTACTGGCCATCAACTCCTATAAAAGCGAGTGTACGAGCATACATATATGAGTAACTTATAAAAGCTGATTTCACCCATAATCTGTAATACTTCAACAAACCCAGCATAGATTATACTTTGAGGTTATGTTCACAACTTTAATCATTATAATGTCTTATGAAGTTGATTTTTTTAAATATGAGTTTTAGAACTAATGTATGTTATAATATTTGCTTTGAGGTTATAAACTATATATAAATACAACCTTTTATCATCAAAATATTCGTTTAACTTAATAATATAACAGCTGATTTCACCCATCATCTGTAATACGCAAACAAGACCTAGCGTAGATTATACTTTGGGGTTATGTTTACAACTTCAAGCAATAATATAGCCTAAGTCTTGAGAAGTAGATTTGTTTAAATATGTTTTAATGTATTCTATAATACGTTATAAGATTAGCTTTGAGGTTATAAAATGAATTATATAAATACAACCTTTTATTATCAATATATTCAGTTATACAAATTTAAAGAAGAGATACTCATTTGTTAAACTTTGAAAACATTCGTATATCTTCGTGTAACATATAAACATATGAGATTATTCATTTCTTCACTATAATATTAATGTCTTATAAATCATTCGATCTATCAATATGAAATAAAAGGCAATTAAAAGACAATATTTTTATCTTTCTTTAAATATATAATAATAATCATGAACATAAAATTTTAACAAATCTCCTGCAGTCCTTATAATTTATTTTGTATAAATGATGTATTTCTGATGTGTATCTAACTAACCCGCCTGTGATTTTTCAGGGGTTTTACTAGTAGCAAAATAATTATATCTGCCATTAAGGTATACCATAAAAGGCCATAGATCCAAAAGGCTAAATATGTGGAAGCCGGAAGTTTAAATGAGCCTAAATTTGTTAGGTTAGTTTTTTTGTTAAATCTGAAAATAAAGTGTTCTTATTAACTCATATGGTAAACAATATCTAATCATTTTTATCTCTGAAGATGCCATGGTGTAGAGCATTAACCATAAGGAAAAAAAGGTAATATAGCTTGACTTCCATACTTAAATTAACCACATCTATTCCTCTTTGTTACCAAAGTTTTTTCCTCTACCTGTCCGCGCCTAAAACTCGCTATTTATCTTCTAGCCAACATTCTTCACTCTTCTAACTTCCATATACAAATTTTCTTTACCACTGATGCCTGATAATTTTAAACTTATCTCGTGATCCACTTTCCCGTACTCGTGAAAAGAGCACTTTTTCCTACTCTTGCTTTCAACAATTCTTCTTTCATCATTGTTTTTAGATTTTGTGATTAATAGTTTTGGTCTTTGGGGTATTTTGAAGGCTAAAATACACCCTAAATCATAGCCGCAGGGGTGGATTATCTGTTGCTATTTTGTTGTTACTCATAAACTTTCTTGTAATTACTGTGTATTTTACACTCATCAAACTACTGTATTAATAGTAGGAGTATGTAAAGGTATATTAATTAATCTGACAAAATAATGATGGTTAAAGTAAATATATATTTATAAAATAAAACATAAATTCAATAAAATAACATAGGAAAAACAAATCTAACAACACAATTAACTAACCAATAAAATTAACAAACATGATTTAAATAACATAATCTTTGCCAGCTTCAAATTGGAATAGCTCCGAGTTATGTTCTTTCATGGAATTTCTACCAAACTCTAAAATGGCTGTTATTTAAAGTAATGTAGAATTTGTTACAAGTGCAGGCAAATGGAATGTAAAGTCACGAATCAGTCACGCAGATTCGGAAAACAAAATTAATTTTCAATTAAAATAATTTAAGCCAAGTAAAACTACATTTTATTTTCAACAGTATAAATAAAACAAAAATTAACTAAGTGGAATCTTACAAATATACAGTACATTCTGTAGTCAACAGCTGATTATATGTGTACGAAAGATCTACGCATTCAGGTTTGAAATAAAATAAAAGAGAAGTACTAACTAATCAGATGGGTACTGTTCTGTGCAGTTTAAGATCAATTTTTATTCACTAGTAACCTGAGATTACATCGTAAGAGTAACATTCACTAGAATAACTGAAGTTCATGTGTTTTAATAACAGTATTTGGACTAGATATAAATTGTACTTTTAATAACAACACTTCTCAAACCATTTAAAGTAAATTCAACTTTTGTATAATATACAGGGTCATTCAAAAAAGTAAGTTGAAACTTTAAATACAGTAAAACTCCAACTATCTGAATCGCTTTCAGAATTACAGAAAAAAAATTAAGGACGGGAACGTACTGCGATTTGGAAATTAATGATTCTGTCTAAGCGCGCAATTGCACATACGCTTAAAAAACGCTCTGTATATTGAAAATTTCCCAATACGGGGGTTTGCAAGCACGCAATGCACTGTGCGTCGGCTACTTCTCAAACGTTAAAGTTACAAAACGTGTATACGCGACCGTAGTATGTGCGGATAGTTTACTCCAGTCGCGTAAACGTGAAGCCAACCCCCAAAAGGTTAAAATAGACCCTTGTTTCTGAAAAAAATCCAATTATCCGAATGGGGTCCGGTCCCAATTGATTCGGATAACTGGAGTTCTACTGTAGTTGTGGTTTTGTTATTCGTTTGCAATAGTATCTGAAACTTGTCATACTGGGCAGATATAATTAGGATTTATTAAAACGTCAGGTGTTATTTATTTGCTGCCTCAGTAATGAGGAATCTAGTAGATGGTAAATTTGTTAGTAGGCTATACAGTTGTTTAGAATTGTTTTTTATTCCATCATAACTTACCTCTACAAACACGCACAGGATTGTACAAAGTAATTATGAATGTAAATGGAGTTTATTAGCCAAGTTAAGAACAGGACAATGTAATGTTAATATGAAACATGATAAAGTAACAGCTGAATTGCAAGATTGACAACATGATAGTTATGCTGGTAGTAGCACTTTCACACATCTACAACCCAGTGAAAGATTATTTATTAGAAATTTTAATCGTGTAATAGGTAAGCACGTTTTGGGCTGTAGTAATGTGCTGTATTCTGGGTCATGAGGACCAAGACCCAATGGATTTTTGCTGTGGGGTTTTTAAAGGATCTTGAGTTCTGTACAAAACCAGCAACTGCTGAATTAAAAGAAACTGATTGAAAACATTCAGGCTGTCTACCCGATCTACAAATTCAATTTCTTTACTTTTTGGGGACTTTTAGGAGGCTCAAACAGGAATTTGGTGAACTTATTTTCAACCAAATCTAAATGTATATTGACGTCTTATGAAAATGTACAGATTTAAAAATACAAATTTTTGAATGATACTGGCTGGATACTTAGCTCGAATATTAGGTTTGTTTAAGAACTGTTTTATTATACATATTGATCAAATGAATGACTCTATCAAGTGAACTAGATGAGTTGAACCGAATCTTTAAATAGATTTGAACTTTGAATCAGAGTTGCCACACGTTTTACACAGGCGATTCGTACGGCACAGTACAAACTGTGGGGCTTGGGAAAATCAATTTCAAGCAGGAAAAAAATGGGCGACCTTAGGCAACAAATTGTGACTTTTTGGAGACTTTCCTGACCTTCTATAAAATGTATGACTTTTGAGGACTTGTAAACATCCTGCATAGCTAAAATGAATGTCACCATGTTAAGAAATGCCACGAATATCATAAAGAAATTACTGCTTCTCCAGGAAGAGAGTGGCGGCCTTTGATCACCTGTATTCCAAAGTCATTTATTTTGCTCTATGTTTAAAACAAATAACCTATAATCAATTTAATTTACTTTTGATTGACCCTGAACATGTACAGACCAAACATGACTACACATTTAAAAAGTTCAAATTATCACTTCTGAACTATTACTGTCATAATCAGGAGTTGACTGAATTATTAAATCTTATAGTAAATATATAATACTTTATCTTACATACTAGGCACACAAATATGTCAATTACATAAAGATAAACAATAAAACTTATATTATTGAAAATAAAATGTCTATACATCTTTACATACTTAGAATATCACACAATCTTAAGATCAATCAAATTAAGCTTTTTTGGTGTTTTATAGGAATGTAAATTTACCATTACTTTATAATAAATACTTCTTTGGTAACAACTTATAATGTATGTTCATTGGTAGGCCTATGACAATCGCTGCACTGTTCTTCTCTTTTTGTACGAGCTAAAATGTCCCCATTATCTCTAAAAGCTACAGAAGTTTTACTCTTACAAAATATTTCTATCAGCTTGTTAAACATGTAGTTGACCAATTTGATTAAATTTTGGTATAAAAACATATCTTTGACTTATCTACTTAGGGTTTTTGAGGATCCATTCAACCCGCTGGAACGGTTAATGTGAATAGGATTACGTCAACTGTAGTCTGCAAGACATATAATAAATTCACTCTGCTAAAAAACAAAAAGTTTTAAGGTAACCAAATATTTTATATTGTAACAGATTAATACATTTTTTACTAAATGATGAAATTTGGCGTTTAATTTAAGAGTAAAAGCTAATTAATTCCAGAAACAACAATTTAAATATCCATAAAATGTTCCATTATCAAAACATTGAAATGATTAACATTACAAATTAATATATATTACACTTTGCCGTTTAATTGATGATAGATGACAAATAAGCCACTTTCATATCTCTCATGTGAAATTGTTGTTACTAAATAAAAACAGTTTTTATGTTTACTGGTAAATATTGTGAAAATCAAATCAAAACTATCCTATTAAACAACCATTATTTACAGTGACATTAGTTTTAAATAACACCATAAAACTAAACATAGCCTAAATCATCCAAATGAAGCTATTCAACACATTTTTTTAAAAAACTAGACCATTGTAATATTTTAAATATAGAGGCAGCCACAATTTTTTATATGTTTACATAACAAAAGCATTTTCGATGTTAAAAAACATAAATTGCAAAATCAAATGATTTAGGATACCTATGGCTATTGTATACAGTTTTTTTGGTGTACAAATATAAAAGCTAGCAATTGCGGTCAAATTCAGAAGCAGATTTACCAACAGCATCAGGATTTGAAAGAGGTTCTAGTTCGGCAAATAAATCGAGCCAAGAAGGCTTGACAGCCTAAAACAAATAAACATTAGTAACAGTTTCTCTTTATAATATATAGATTATTACAATATAGATAACTTTTTTATCTATATATATAAAATTCAATGTATGTACGTTTGTCTGTATGTTTGTCCTTTATGCGTTACCAAACCGTCCATCCGATTGCTTTGAAATTTTGCATATTAACACAGGTTAACCCTGGGAAGGTTTTAGGCCATTTACGGAAGTCCTAGGACATTAGGGCTACGCCCCAGTGGCCCTCAAAGTTTCAATGTTAATCTTATGGAAGGTCAATCTTAAGTATGAAAAACTTAAAACAGCTGATTTTGATCAACAGCTGATTTTGATCAACTGATTTGGATCAAAAAATGAATATAATTTTAGGTTAGGTAAATCAAGCAATGAGCAGAATCCCATTATAATTTACATCGGTTCTCAGGCATACGAATTACAGGCTTTCAAAGTTTCAAATTAAGCAATAGCAAAGCATTGCCGGGTCAGCTAGTAGAAAATAAAAGTTCTTATTATTTTAAGCAGGTACTAGAAATGCATTCAAGTAGTTACTGTTAGAGAGCTAGGTAGTGACGTAACTACAATGATTGGCCCCCCCCCGCCGCAGTTATAAAAGGAGGCCGCCCCCCCAAAAAAAAAAAAAAAAAAAAAAACCAAGTCGCAACTTATCGGCTCTAGATAGCTTCTCTCCACCCTTAAGCAATCCCATCCCACGGTCTTATACGTATGTAACTGTATACATATAAACATATAGAACATATAAAACACAGTTTTAATTTATTAATAAAAAATATAAATTATACAATTCAGTGGACATATACAGAACATTTATTATTAAACATTATTTTATGATAATTATTTTATTAAAAATGACTTACTTTTAAATGTTCATTGAAAATTCAGCTTTATTATTAAAGTAAATTCAACTTTATTTTCAACATTTTTAAAACTAATTAGGCCTTTATCAGATTTTCCTGTGCCAACATCTGAAAAATATGATAATGGAAAATGTACAACTGGACACCCTAACCAGTAGTTGTTCAACCTTCCAACGGTGCGCACCGATTCCTCGCTTTATATATGTTTTTGTTAAATGACATGTGTGTTTGTGTTTGTGAAATGTTTTTAATGTAATATATGACGACCTGATCTTCAGAGAAGCCAGACGATGGAACATAGATTTCGAAACGCGTTGCAATAATATATAAAGGAAGTCACACGACGGAAATACGAAGGTAAATATAATAATTTTTACTATTAATTAATACTCTTCACTACATAAAATAATGCATAATAAATGTTTAAAACTTCAAACAAAACCATGCACAAGCAAAGCAACACCCTAAACTTAGAGTTATAAAACATATAAATCACAATATGTTTGATGTAGATCTAATAGATTTTTCCAAAATATTGACAGTAAAGATCGATGTTCAATTTATACTCGATGTAGTTTCAACATTATACAACAGATTACAGTACTAATCAAGAGGATTGAGTTATTTTGATGCAAGCAATACCGGCGCAAAATTCAAATCGAGTATACTCGACCGCAGCAATAGCGATGTAAACTATAGGCATCGAGATACTCGATCGCAGCAGTGAAAAGGTTAAATAAAGCAATGGCTTCCAGTAGATCTGCTATAGAATGAAATTAACAATACATCCAAACTGAAGAAATAAATATAATACAAAAATGAAACTTACTTGATCAGAAGTGACACTGGAACTATTTGTTTGCCCTACTGCTCCATTTTCTGAAACTATAAAAATATAATTTGTTACAAGCGACAAAAGTTTTAATATCAATTGAGCAGTAAAACTTTCTAATACAATTAAATAATAAAGTAATCCACTTTTGTAGTAATACAATCATTTAAATTCTATTAATTTTCTTATTTTAAAACCTTTAATTTGTTTGCCATTCCTCTTGACAGATCACTGCAGTTTAGGGCTTTAGTTCACATTATAGGTGATTAATCCATAATCAGCAAATGGAGAGAGAAGTGTTTTTTAAAGTAATTGCAAGCTTATTATAGACTTGATTTTCACACGTTACATACGTCTGATTGCGTTGGATAAAAGACTTACATCCAAATTGAATCCTCATGGTAGCCGTAAGGGGGACTCATTTTCCATCATCCAGGACACCCTACACCTTCAACTGAAGTGAGAAATGTGCCTACGAACAGTGTAATGTCGGTTTGGAAACTTTGAAATTAAATATTAACAAAATCCATGGTTTGTACAAACGTTTTAGTATGTCTTTACTCGACAATGCTATTAATGATTTACAGATAAGAATTATTTAATTTCATTCATGTTCTGGGTATAAATGTGCCTTTGTTTAATTCAAATTAATAAAATGTTAAAAGTTTTCTTTGAAATAGCTTACGTAACTATTTACCTAAGCTAACTTCCTCTCATAAAGTAATTTTAGATTGTATGCATTCACACTCCAGAGATTAATTTTTACAAAGGTAAATTAAATAAATTATTTTATTTTATTTTAAGTTTAGTTAAATTCATAAATTTATTTAAATTACATTTGCAAGGATCTCGTTGCAAATGACACTGCCAATGTGTGGCTTGAGAACAGTTAAATTCATCACAATCGTTTTTTTATATATGTTAACAAGGACCTTGTTGCAACTGCTAAGACTTCATTTCAGCGTTTATAAGTGTAGACTAATTTAATTTGAAGCATATTTAAATGAAAGAATATACAATTAGTTTTATTGTACTTACTTTGCTGTTTATGTGTAGATAAAGGCAGACTTGAACTGAAATTTAGTTGCGCCAACAGTTGCGAAGGTAACAGATTATCATCAGGCATAGCATCTGTGAGTAGATCAGCTAACAATACTGTATTTTCATTTTCAGCTACAGTTGCTGGTACACCTTCTTTACTTTCTTGATTCTCAGGAGCAGGTTCAAAATCTTTGAACATATCGTCTATTTCCAATAACCTGACATAAACAAATCAAATTAAACTTCTTACTAGAAACCATAGACTTACATGGACTACTAAAAGTATTAGTAAGTAAGTATAAATAATATGATGATACATTTTAGTTTGAAAGGTGTCTTTAATTTTAAACGTATCGATAATACAGGCGCTATTTTCTGGATCGCTAATTTTAAAAGTATTGGTTATACAGAACCCATTTACAGGAGTGGTAATTTTTAAAGTATCGGTACTACAGGACCCATTTACAGGATTGCTAGTTTTTAAAGTATCGGTAATACAGGACCTATTTACAGTATTGCTAATTTTTAAAGTATCGGTAATACAGGACCCATTTACAGGATTGGTAATTTTTAAAGTATCGGTAATTCAGGACCCATTTACAGGATTGCTAGTTTTTAAAGTATCGGTAATACAGGACCCATAATTTTTAAAGTATCGGTATAAGATACTTTTTTCTTTTTTTTTTTCGGGGGGGTCGGTTTAAGGACCGGGTTTTCTTTCTTTTTAATGCATCAGCAGTTTGGAATATGTGGTAATAAACTGGCAAATTTTCCGGTTAAGGAAACAACTAATGCAACCTCATCATGCAGTCAGACTTTATGCAGACTCTCAATATGGTGTTGGGGTTCCTATGTCGCCTGAATTTGTTTGATAAAACTTTAAATCTAATTATTCATATTGTTATAGCCTTTTAACAATCATAAAAATTGTTTTGGTTGTTTACTTTTTAATCCTGTTTAGTTTGTTAATAATACATAGCTACTAAACAGCCTGTAGTATATTATCTGTGGTGTTTGACCTAGCTTTGTTAATTTAAGCTTGGTTTAATTTTGTTGTTTTTGTTATTTAAAGTTAAAGATTGTGTTTTTAACTAGTATCAAGTAAATTTTAAATGTACCGGCTCATCTGGTTAATCGCCGTTAAAAACTAACATATACTATACATGATTCAATATAAGATTCCACAAACATTGTTCGAAAATAAAGTCTTAGCTTAACCCTTAAAGCGCTAAGTAAAAATACGGGCTACCGCTCATTTGGAGTTATTAAAATATATTAATATATATATATTTTCTCAATGTTCTTTTTAAATTTAGATTCTTAGGGTTATGCAGTACACACAAACAATACTAAATTAATTTTAAACTTGTTGTAAATATATTTTTACGAATTAAAAAATGAAAACTAAACTTAGCAGAATTTATAATTAAAAAAACTAAATACATGAAAGCAATAGTTATTATTGTTGTCTAAAAATAAAACAATTACATACTAGTCTAAGAAAAACAAAAGAACTTATACAAAACTAAAACTTCGGGATGATTATCAGTAAGCTATCAGTAGAAACAAACAGGAAACCGCCGAGTGAAACAGATTGTGTCTATAGGCATAAGTCGCGTTGAGAACTCCTGCGATAGATGACTCATTTGCTCTGGCAAGAGAACACAGTCGACACGATATCACAGTCATTGCTTTATATTTTTATTTGGTCTAAAAATACTCAAAGAACATCACTCTGCACTCTATTTGAAGTTTCGTGAACTATGGAATCATCTAAATATGAGTTTTACATATTTGCGTTTAAAGGAGCTAACCGCGCTTAGATATTGGGTCGTGCCGTGTTTAAAAACACTAGCCGCAAGTTAATGGTTAATTTAAGCTAATCACAAATATTAAATTCTTTTTCACTTCTCCCGAACAGTCACACCCCGTTTATTATTTTGTTTTTATTATCATATTTTATATTTATGCACTTACAATATTCATAAGCAAACTTACTTATCATCGTCTTTATCAGCTTCTGCAGCAGGTGGTGAGTTGTTCATCTGAGCTAATTCTTTAACTGCAGTGAAGTCATACTGTTGGTATTCTGAAAAACAATAATACAAAAAATAATCGTTACTTTATAGTTAACACTTAACTTATCAGACCTACCAACTAACTCCAGATACCCACTCACTATCTAGTAATCAAAACTGTTTTTCCCCTCAAAGCTTGGTAAAATACTAGCATTTTGTGAACATCGTGTGTAATACTAGATACAACTCGTGTGTAATACAAACTCAAAACATTGACATATTCACCTAGCCAACTTTCCGTGTTACTTTTTTTCTTGATATTAAGCTTCAGTGTTTTTTTTATAATAAAAGATATTTACCCAACATTTTTCTGGGATGATGTTTTTGTTTGCTTCCACACTTTTTAAGAATTGAACATATTAGAATATACCATAATGTTGAACGTCAATGGAGAAAATACATTACCAACTGTTGAATGTGATTATAAATAAAAATTATATAACGCAATAAGATATTATTAAAACCAACACTAGAATATATATTGTTTTTTATATGCCGATTTGAAGGTAGCACCCATTAAAAAATGTAAAAATGATAACTTTTAACTTGGTTATTACAACTTTAACATTAACATATATAATACATTTTATCAAGGTAGATAGATTATAATTTAGATGCTTGAACCAACGACATACTATGTTATCATTCGGCCTCACAATAAACCAGCAATTCGATCGAGTACTGAGCCCGGAACTTTAACAGCAAATTAAAAATAATTTGTTATTATACTATTTTTCAGAACATTATTTCTAAAACATAAATCAAAATGATAGAATACTAGAGGACTCTGCAAGCGGCTTACTTCGCTTACCAATCTCTGCGACAAAGTAAATGCAAATCAATTATTGTATACCCTGATAATTTCACAGAAATGATGATTGACTATGATAAGAGGCACTACCTGGATCAGGGTAGAGTGGTGGAGGTAGCGGAAACCTGGATCCTGATGCAGTAAGGCCAGAGTTTTTGCATGAATAACAGGAACTTGTTTATAAAATAGTACGTAAAAAGATATGTTTTAAACTATATTATAGTATCAAACAAATACAACATAATTTCATGCAGATCTGCATCTAACAAATAAAACTATGGTCTGTTCAAAATATTACCTTTAAAGCTACTTGCAATTCCCGTAAAGGTGTCAGCTGATTTCTTGGCAAACTGGACCAAAGCTTTCTGGTAAAGAATTAAGGAATGAGAGAACATATTACATCTTGCGGCAGCTAAGAGATCGACTTTTTGAAGGCAGTCCAGTTTTTGCCTGTCAAAGTGAGCTTTACTTTGTTTGACAAGATCTTGTACCTGTTGTGATAATAACAATTAGAGACAACTCGAATCAGAATGAAACTAAAATATTAAAACAGATTTTTAAATCAATCATACATCTTTTTAATTATTATTTGTAAGCCATGTTCATACTGAAAGTCTACAAGTAATGAAATTATCAAACACTAAAATCAGTTTTACTAATTAATGTTAGCTTTTAATTAGTCCATACACTCAAATTTTACAGCAGTAATTAAATAAATAAACTGTTGATAGTTTTGGACGGTATCTTAACATATGAACTTATTGAGTGGGATTGTAGTGGTGTGATCGTGTGTGAATGATTCACTCCCTGACAATTGACTGTCTGTGATCTTCTAGTTTAGTCTTGAACTTGTTTCCATTAGCAAGTGCATTCTATGAGCAAGTTGTATAGAATTTTTAATTTGAGTACAGTACTTCGATAATCCATCACTCGATAATCCGGCAGACCCGATAGTTCAGCATCCATCATCTTGAAAATTTGCACTCATTAAAAATGGCAGTTTTTGTCCGGTCTATACTGTCTGTTGGCTCCGCATCCGTTAAGAACAGTGTGAAAAAATCTACTGCTCAATAAACTTGTCCAAAACAAACATTTCAATCAAAATTTGTAATAAAAATCGAACTGATTCAAAACAAAGTGTTCTCGTCGTCCTTTAAAAACGTTAAAGGGACCCTTACTTTAACACTTTTGCTGCACTTTTGTTGCTGACAGTATTTTGTTGAACGTATTCCACTTAATGAAGATTATTTGAACAAATTGAAGTCTTTGGAAAAGGATACATTGAATTTCTTGTAAATAGTTGTTCGATTTAAAACCGCTTTCAGGGTGTCTACTAGTTCCCAGAAATAAAAATCAGTGATTTTTCAGTGACTTTAAGGGAAAAAAATTAAAAAATCGAGTTTCTATATGCAAAGTCTTTATTCTGTAAAACTTAAAATCTTCTTCTCTTAGTAATACACCCAACTAGTGATACGCGATTGCATGATGTTTTAGTCGATTGTCTCGATTGTTCAAACTCTCTAGCATCAAACAATCGCGCATCACTATGCCGCAACTTGTCTGCTCCGCTGTTCCCTACTACGCCCATACTCCCCGCTTCCGAATTCTGTTCCTGTTTATATTCATCCCCCGGCAAAAAAGACATTGAAACAACATAAAACACATAATTACTCCGCTTCATATATGCTCAAAATTATTTTAAAGGCTAGATATGTCTTATAAAAAACTAATCAGGTTATTATAGAACAAATATTTTATCACCTTGAAGCCCAGGGCTTCATATACTAAAATTCATATTATAATTTTTAGGTCTATTAGATTATATGCAGGTCAGCAATGTTTATAATTTATCCCGTTCACAGAAAAACTAAATTCCTATAAGGTTTTTCTTTTAAGATTGTGAGAATAAGAATTACTCTGAATCATCTACTGAATACTGAACACTCTGTTAATATGAACTTTATGCTTAAAAGAATTAGAGAATGAAAGAAGATGACTTCGAATTATCCATAATTTCTTTACACTGATATATAGAGTTAAAGGAACTGAACCAAAACTTCGAATTAACGGTAATTTCAAATTAAAGACGTTCAAATTATCCAAGTTCTACTGTAAGTACAAAAATAACATCGAAACACACTTTTCCCGGCACTGCCGTATCCCTCTGGCGTGACATCGCAGCTCGTAAACGTTGCAGTGTAGTTAAACAAAAAACTATTTATGATTTCTTTAATGTAAGTTTCAATTTTTTACTGTGTATAAAATTACTTTTTCACGATACTACTGGAATATCAGTTGCTTTTCTATTGCGTATATTGCCAGGTAAAGTTCATCACATCCTTCACTAATGAGGATAAATCAGCTGAATACAACAATGCAATATTGAAATAATGCCCATCTGTTTAAAACAGACGCACATGAATGGATTAACGAGATTCCTGCTGTCCCTATCTACTATCTAGCGAAACCACTGCCAAGGGAATGGGCTTGGAAAAATTAGTAGGGAAAGAGACATTGTTGAGTCAGTAAGAAGAAAAATAAATATGTAAATAAAATAAATGTTAATAATCACATTTTTTGCTGTAGTATCGTGAAAAATAGTGTTCAAAACTCGTGGGAAAATGTTCTTTTCAGATGCTTGTTCTCTTTAAATTGCTCGTCTACTACTCGCAATTTAAATACGACTCGCATCTGAATAATCACACTTTTCTCACTAGAAGTGAAATATACTATTTTACCTCAGTGTTCAATACAAAATAGTGTATATTTAATAAAACTTTAATTTTTTCGGAGATATGAGGACTGTAAATAGTAGTTTTATCTTAACCTCTACACATTCTGTGTAATTCGAGTTTTTCACAATCCGAGGTACTCTCGGTCCCATTCAACTCGAAATATCAGGACTCTACTGTAGTTTCAAATGAATCAAAATTGGGATCATCACGATTGGCCATTATAAAAAGTCAAACACACAGCAGGGAATATTTTTCTAAAACACATGAAAACTAATACAACATGAACTACTGCATATAACAAATCATAAAGCATAGTTCTACATTTCAGCGAGTGACAGCGTACAATCAAAACGAACAGTATCAGCTGACTGAAATAGCTTGCAGCTGTAGGCATATTCCACGCTGAATAGACTTAAGGATCAAATTTATTTGCTTTGGCGATAGAACACAGATCAGTAAGACGTCACTGACCTTGTTTAAATTGTTTTGTCTTGTGTGAACATAATCAATGAACAATGCTCTGCACTCTATCAGAAGCCATCTAAGCTATTCTTTGTGTTTTTACGTTAAAAACTAGGCCATGCAGCTCTTTAAAGGTTAAAATGCATTTTCCTACGTATAAAAGGTCAAAATAAAAGAAGGTACTTACTTATTATACGGAGGCCACTATTTTTAGACATTTTTTTATTACATACTGTTTTTAGTAGAAACCTAGCAACTAAACATACTGTGACTAAATACTATAGGTTAGAACTTTAGGCTATTTTTTTAAAATAATTATTGCGTTTACTAAAACAATACCTAACCTAGCAACATTTCAAAAAATAGTGGCCTCCGTATAATACGTAAGTACCTAAAAGAATGTTGATAGTATTACTTTACTAAGTATTTAGCACAGCTCTTGTCTTACCTTTCTAAATTCGTCCAACTGTTTGTACATATCTGGATCCAACTGTTGAGAAACTTTTTTCATCCAACTCAAGCTGGCTCTATAAGCCATCCTCGTTTTCTCCATCTCTTGTACATTGTGTGAAGTATCCTCTATCGCATGTGAACGAAATGTCTCTACTTTCTCCACAACAAAACAACAAAATTTCTTTCTATATGAAACAATAACTTGCAAGAAACTCATCATACAACAACTCATTCTATTTTCATAGTTGGGTTGTAATGATAGATTATTCATAATCGTTTGTTTTCTGCCATTAAGTGAAAACCTTAAAGTGAACATACAAAAACTAATGACAAATAAACGTAAGAGTAGGGACTTAGGCTTGTACTAATACCTAAAAATAGGGAACTACACACTGGAACTAAGCTGTCTGACATTCATTAAAATCACCAGTGTGCCAGGATAGTAAAAAATAACTAGGCCTATGTCGGAATTATAAAATAAATAAAAACAGAGGCAGTCATAAGGACTGCCGACAGAAGTGAAAACTCAAAACAATTGAATAACTGTATGAGTTATTTAATCCAGACTTCATTATTGTCTGTGTGTGGGACCTATGATTTTGTATTTTAGTTTTAGTTTGTAGATGTTGTTTGACAGCTTAATTTTAGTCTTCTTATCCCGGATTCCTAATATTTAGCTAACCCTTAAATCTGGTAAGATTTTTAATGTAAGATCTCTGGGCTCGGATGGTCAGTAGTGCTGGCCACACCCATTTCTTTGTCAAGTATGAACGGTTGGTGCAAGTTACGTCCCTCTCAGATCGGATGGCCAGCGGTACTGGACAAGTTAAAATCCCTCAAACGCCCGGATGGCCAGTAGGAGTGGACAAACAAATGATCTGCATTCGTTTATTTATAGTAGTTTTATTTTGTCTGGATTGTGCTCAAACCTAGCGTCCAAATCAACTAATTAATTCCAGCTTTTTCTCTGGTCTGTGTTGTATCAAAACTTAGCAGTATTCGTTACATTATAACCTTACCCCCAGGTTAGTTTTACGTTGAGGTGGTGTAGGCTAGTATTTTAAAAATAATTTAATAGAACAAAAGTTAATTAGTTTATTATTGTGTTTAAGTGTTACTTGTTAACAAATACTTGATTTTGTTTTATTTTAAATTACCAAAAAAATGTTAGATAAGTTGTATAAAATGGTTTATTTTATTCATTAAAATATATTACAACTATATATTTACAGCTAAACCAAAAACTCATCAATAACAATATAATATATCTACTTTTTTGTGTAGCATAATAAAAGAGCTACTAAAAGCCCATGAATTTGTTAAGCAAAAAATAAATACCCACTAACAACATTTCAGATTGTAGTTAAACATTATTCAGAGCTGTTGACACCGCAAGATCAAGATGGCGGCAGAGCTGACACAGTAACGTAAGCAGCCAGTCAGGCTGGCCATCCGAGCAGTAAGGATGACTAATTTGATAAATATTCAGAGCTGACTGAGAGGGGGGGGGGGGGGGGGGGGGGTATGGGTACTGATCATCCAAGTGAAAAGGGTTAAGGGTTTAATCCAGACTTCTAAATAAGGTAAGTTATTCCCACCACCTTATTATTATTTTTTAAACTTACATAGAACCAAACTCTTTCAGGACTGCCCACTAACGGCCATACGACACCACGTCACCATGTTTCACGGCGCAAACGCAACAATCTAGACAATAGCGAGAAATTTGCATATATTTGCATAAACGATAATTTAACCCACTTAAAATTATCCAATCGTAATAAAACTGGCACCATTGGAAAGGAAATGAATTATACTTCAATTTTTGTATTTACAACTTTTTCGTAAAACGTATATTTACATACGTAATCATCGTTTTAAAATATGCATATCGGGCTACAGCTATTTTCGCGCGCGAATCTGCATACAATTGTACTGTTAATTCCCACTGTTTAAACGTATTTCTCCGCCTACACTAATATTCCTTTGGCAATTATAACGATACCATGGGATTCGTCATGATTTCATCTTTCTGTTGGTGTCTTCCAATCAGATGTCACAGTACAATTACTGTTTCAGTCAAGAGATACTGTAAACCCTTGCGATTGGACAGTCTCTCAACCAATAAACAGGCCATTTTGTCAACAGATATTGTAAAGGCTACGCCTTATCTTTTGACAGATTTCTCTACACCATTTTGTAGAGCAAAGTCTGAAGTTTCGAACAGTGTCAAGTAATCCAGATAAAACCGGTTTTGTGTTTGTCTAGACAGCAGTGGAAAGTGGCATTGTGGTGAGAACGCCTACGGCGTTTGTTCCCACGCCATTCAAATGCCCCGTTCTACATGCACGTGTGGACCGGGGACTTTTTGTTCGATTGATGTCTTTTTGTTATTCAAATAAACGTAACTCAAACACTTTTGTGAACTAAGGAAAGACAAGTATACCGTTCTTTTCTTTGATTTATCCTCTACACTTTCTTATAATAATATTTCATTTTTGGTCAAAGCATATATTAGTAAATGACGTTACAATCTAGGCCTAGGTTTGTTACCAGTTGTGTACTTGAAACATAAAAACTGTTTTTTTCAAAATAAAAAATTTGAAATTGATAAATGTTTTTATACAGTTCTATTTAGAACTAAATTACGAAACTTTTTTACGCTTACTGTTTACTATTTACTCCATGTTTACTATTTTTTATGTAGGTCTAAAGTTGAACTTTTTCCTTTCGTTACTGAACATTTTTTGTTTCTTGAGCTAATAACTTTTACAATTTCAAAATAAACTAATTTTTAGTGGCATATTTGAATTCTTTGAAGTTTCTTCTACAAAAAAGCTATTGAACACATTTGGATTGGGGTTCATTTACTATTTTTGGCGAATTTTTAAAAATATGCTTGCAAAACGCTAAAAACGGGCTGGCCAATTTTAGCTTTAACCATGGCCGTACGTGGGTTAACAAATGTCACCAGATAGATGTGTCTTTTCTTTTATGTTAGTTTAAAAATTTTTTGTCTTCCCAAAATGGGGAGTTTGGTAAAAGACTAAAAATAAGTTTCAAAACGCATATGACTACATTTATCCAAATTCAAGGAGTGTAGTATAAAAAATAATTATAAAACAACTTTAGACTGCTTACTTCATGAAGACCCAACAGAGGAGTTCCTAGATATAGTCGTTGTTGACCAGAATTAGAAAGAGCTTTACCAACAGCACACATCATCTCACCCGCTCGGGTCTTGTCCTGCTTTCCCGATTCTTTCAAAAAACGCCCCATTGAATTTTCTTCCTGAGCTAATGCTAGAAAATAAATATATGACTGTAGTGAAGTGTGTGCCGAAATATTAGTAATAAGAACAAGCTAAGATTTAAAAGACAAACTTTGGGTGATCCAAAAAAGAGGGAAATTTTAAAGGACAGCAAAATTTAAAAAAATTAGCGCTCTGTTAGAAGGGCAAAGATTCATAAAAATCCTCCAAAGAAGGGTAATATTCTCTTGTTAAATACACGAAAGCACATGGTTCAAGTTAGATTTTTAGGAATAAAAAGAGAGAATGGATCCAAACGAAATAATGAAAAAGGCGAAAAACCAGAGTGGTCATCATCGCCTAGAAAACATGAGCATTCAATTAATGCTCGTAAATTAAACAATAGGAACTCACACAGAGACAGTTATTTCCAACGCACTATTAATACTAGCTGCAATAGATAATCTTGACAAAACAAGTATCTCTAATGATTACCAAATGCATTCAAACGGTGCAGAAGCGCCAACACCATATCAATGGTCTGGAATATAGTCATCCAGCATCCTCTGAATGCAATTAGGTGGACAAAACCTCTTAATTTTTCACACTATTTCAACAAAGTGGCGGGCGGATCCCCACACCACATAAGAAACCCATGGGTTACCATAGAATGCCCATGCGTAGACGTAAAACCACCACTTCCTCTCTACACCTTCAGGAATTTGAAGATATTCTTAGACTGTGTCTTTAATCTCTCAAAGTTTATTATTCTGTACCGCTACCCACTCTTCTCCAAACAGACTAAATAAGGCTTGCTTCAAAATGAACAAAAGTTGGTGACATACACATACCACGATAGGCATTAAGAGCGTTGCTTTATTAGTAGCTATATCTGCCTTAGTACTCCCCTATGTTACCCAGTACTCAATCGAATGACACTCAAATATCTTGCAGCCAATGTCTGGGCGGGAACACAGAATATCTTTAACCAAAGGCTTAGGCAAATATCTTGGATGGATTCAAAAGCACTTCTTGAATCAGAATATATAAGAAGGTGTACCGATGTTGGTGATTAAGAATTTAGTGCCTTGAGTATTGCAAAAAGTTTTGCTGTGTATTTATACTTAAGAAGCTGAGGGTATTCCATAGGTGAAACCATTTCCTGACAGAACAAATTCCACTCTATTGTCCAGTTTAGAACCATAAGTGAAAATTATACGACTTGATAAGTAGAGATTGTAGGCAGACATAACCTCCTGGCGGTTAACAACATCAAGAGTAGTTTGTTTAGAGTATCTAGACAGCTAGATCAACACATAGTTTTCGAACCATCCATGGAGCAACAAAACATGGTGTATTTATATACATAAAAGGTTGTACAAAACCCAGATTATTAAGGATATAAATAGTTCTGATCCAAAAGAAGCAGTCGATTGCTTATGGAATTCGTACTGTTTAAGTAGTGGAGGATTGTGAAATACAATATCATACACAGGAAGAGTAAGCTACACATATATATAATAGTTATAGCCGTTTGTTGTCTATGTCGAGAGAGTGATGGCTCATCCGGTTTAACGACGCTGTACTACAAAATGGGATACTAATCTCTAAATAAAAACTACCTAACAAAGTAGCTCCAAGAAACACTCTAAAATATGTGTTGGACAGGAAGTTGGCCAAGATGTTCCAAAGAATAGGAACATTCCCAAGGAACAACACAGTAGGGAACCTACTCCCAAGATTGTAAGGTGTTCAGAATTTCTCTTCTCCAAGCCATATCATTTGCCTTCTCAAGATCCAAAAACACTGTGACAAGTGTCTGACGAAGGAGAAAGGCATTTTAATGCCCGACTCCAAAAAAACCAGTTGCTCAATGGATGATCTTCCCTGTCGGAATCCATATTGCTGATTTCTTTCCAAGTACCATACAAGTTGCCGATTTATAATTTTCTCTACCAGTTTACAGAGAACGCTGGTAAGGAAGATAGGGAAGTAATACTTAATAATAATATATTATCTTGTAGGTCTGTCATGAGACTTCAAGTGGGTAGTCTTCCACCCACCTGAAGTCACATGACGAACCTACAAGGTAATTAATATATTATTATTTATTTGAGACTTGGCAAAAAAAAGAATATCAAAGTAATACTTGTTGAAACACAGCAAAATCTTGGCTAAAAGCATGTGAAAGGAAGAAAAAACTGACGTTAAAGAGGCTTGGAAAATTGTCGTTGAAGAAGATAAACTCCACCCACTAAGAGGTAACTTATAAAGTACCGTAACAAAAAAGGAGTATGCTACGACGATGACCTGTTTTTAGGAATGAAAGTAGCCAACCTAAGCACATTGTCAATGTAACACTGTGAAACTAAATGGGAAACACTATACAACAACAATTAAATAATATAAATGTTCGAAAACTAAAAACATATTTCAAATGAATCCAAGTAAAGCATATCACATAAAATTTATGATATTAGTGATCGGGCAAATTGCAACTGCATGAGCGTACAAACTGAACAAGTGATTATAGCAAGGCCAAATTTAAGAATATAGTAATGTAGTTTCCGTAGGCCTACTACTTTTTATACAATGAAATTTATATATCGTTTGAACAGTATATATTTGTATAAAGTTAGCTTAACAAAAAAGTATACGTACTAGCAGCTACGCAGTAGAGGCGAAGCAAGATTAGTTTAGGTTTAAGTTATATAATTAATTTTATAAAACTTTTCAATATGAAATTGTTTAATTTACATTAATATTGATTATAAACTTTTAGATTTGGCAACGCTGTAACATCAAGTTATGTTAATCAAGATATAGGCCTAATTACTTAATGGGAAAACTACGATTAGGATTTAGATTTTTTTGGACGAATTAGCAGGCATTCCTTGTCCGTATGGTGTGCAGGCCAATTGACAATTTTACCCCATAAAATTTAACCCAAAAAACTCTAATATTTTCAAAATTCCTCATTTGTTTTAACGCACATATTTTTTATGAAACACTTGTGTTAATACATGTGTAGGCTTATACGTTTTGACTATATATACATATGAGAAAAAAACCTGTTTTACAGTACGAATAATATAAATAACTGTCAAATTATGTTACTACTATTTTAGCAACTAGTAAAATATACTTACTACATAATCTCTCCTGATATCTAACAATTATCCTTTGTAAATCAGTACAGGAATCTTGGATGGAACGATACAATTCAAGTTTAGCATCCAATTCAGCATCAGAGGCTACAATACAGTCATCTTCTTTTTTGCCAAATTTTTTTAACACTGTCTGTTTAGTTACCCAAAATTGGTGTTGAACTTTACTTACTGTTGAGTTATTTCTTCCAACACCTTGATGTTCTGCCCACCTATCCAGTGTTCCTCCATGCTTGTGAGCCCTTAAAGTAAAACATAATTATTTTAACGTAATTAAATAACTTATTAATAAATAATCCCCAGATCCACTGTAATCTGCTATTTTTCCCTTTACAACTATATTTTGTTATTATCAACTACAATTTTAGGCCTACATAATTTGTGTACATTCTACATTTCCTAGAATTGCCTTCAAACTTTTTCTGTTGCTGAATTTTACAGGTAGAAAACTTATAGGTATGCATTTATTCGTGACTATATACTTTACATATAATGTAAACAACCACCAATTTTGTATATATATTTTAAAACTATAAGCCTACACTCCACGGATTGTAAAAAAGCAAATAACACAACTGTTTTTTATATAGGACTATATAAAAGAAATTAGCAACAGAAAAAAAACTTAAATAACAGATTTATCACAGTTAAAGGCGATTAAAATATATACTTTGCTATCTAAATATAATTTTACTTTGCGCTGTTACTTTAACGCTTGCGTCTACCGCAAACCGAACTTCCGGACTTTTTTATTTTTGACTAACCAGAAAGTCAGTTAGTCGAGGCTTGGATAACCACAGCTCTACTGTATGTCTTATTTCTGTTAAAATTGCGAATGGTGGTAAAAGCCCAGATCACACCTTCTTCCAGTTTTTTAGTATAATTTTTGTAACATATCACCTTTATTCGCATAAAAATATTAAAAACCGTAACATATTAGCCTATATATAGAATATTTGAAGGTGGTGTGTTATAGTAGGGACATAATATAACACCTTCATCCACTTATGTCTTCAATTGTCAGAGAGTGTTCTGGTTTGCGTTTTTAATAGTAGGCTAGAGTATGTGTAAACAATAGTTACGTCCCATGGTCACCAGTAAATGCACTAGTACCATTTCATATAGGCTTAAACTTAATACAATACAGTGGTCTCCCTATTGATATCACTGCAGATGACCTTTTTTTATTAGGAAGAAGAATAGTAGTGCCAATCTAACCCCATTTAACAGAATGTTAAACTAGAATAATTAAGAAATTAAGAAATAAGTCTTAAAATAGGAGACACTACATAGGCCTATGTAATAATTAAATAGCGCACATTTACTATACAACCCTACACCAACAGAAATGGAAGAATAAAAGAAAATCCTGAAGTTCTAACTTATATAGTCTTTAATCACAGTATGTTTACCTGCATTCAACATTTTACATAGAATGTAAATCAAGGTCGTCGTCTGCAAAAATATCAGCGAGGGTCATGTAGTAAAATTACGCCAATTAAACAATATCAATATTCAAAAGCTACAAAATACTCAGAAAATAAAAATAATTATTTTAAGTGTAGGCTATAGAAAAAAAGCACAAAACATCAATTTGATATGGTTACGATTGCACATCTTGTAAAAACATTACACTGTTTGTTGTCAAACGTAGGCTAATAATTTTAAGCTAAGTACCGTTACATAGCTATACCGTAAGTACATGTACCGTATTATATAATATAGGCTTATTTATATAAAATAAAATTTTATTTATCACTTGAATATATTTGTGTCCAAGTTAGTAGGTCTATGACAAAAATCTAATGGGTAAAGATGTCAAGAATAGGAGATTTTAAGTTAGTTTAGGTTAGGTTTAAAAAAATATGTTTGTATTTATAGCCTATTATTTAATTTGTGCTATGAAACATGTAAACTGAATGTAAATCGTGTTTGGAAAAAGTTGTAACAAACAATAGGCGTAAGTTTATACTATTCGACCCTAACCTAACATTTTTGCAGACAACAACATTGTTTTACATTCTACTGTTAAGTTAAATGTTGAATACAGGTACTTAAACATACTGTGACTAAATACTATAGGTTAGAACTAGGTTAGCTCTAGGTTAGCCTAGAGTTGAATAGTAAAGTTGCGCGAATTTTTCAAATAAGAAAATGAATATGCCTATTTGACAAATGTTGGGAAAACTATAATAATAAAACGATAATCTTAAAGCAGAGTGCACATACTATTCCTTGGTTTAAATTACAAAATCCTATTGCAGCAATTAATCATACAGGATATAAGCACAGGCCTACCTCTGCAACTGCATTTACTTATCAACACTTAAGTTTGATAATAATACTGTAAGAGCAAAAATTACGATATGGTTAAAAAATACTTTAACAAAAGTGACAAAACAAGATTAATACTAAATAATATTTATCGTCATTACCGTGCTGATCTAGGTCCATTCATTTTAATGTGACAGTAAGTCAATATTGTTACAAAACTATCGGGTTATGCTAGTTGCAAACAACTGACAACTAAGATAAGAATATGACAAGCAAATTGTGATGGTTAACTTATAATGTCATTACTCCAAACATTTATAAACTTTTAATTAAAATCATTATCTTCCTTGGTTCACATAATATTACCACAAATATAAATTAATATTTATAATAGTAATGTTTAAAGTACTGTTTTCGTTCAACGGCAACGCTAAACCGTAAACCACACTTCAAAATTACAATTTATTTGCCAAACCCAAATACTGTAACACCAACGCCATATTCATAACGTGGCGCATGCTCATCATCTAAATACTACTAAACTAAATACTTTTTTTCTCAGCTGACAAACTGATTAAACACGGCCTACTCTATGACAAATTAAAAATTGAATTAGCATCTAATCGTTGTCTTCACCACTGAAATAATTATTATTAATGTTATGTTTTGTGATAGTATGTTTACACGATATCCTTACTATTTTTGTTTTTACCAATAACCAGAACTTATACACCTAAGTTATATAAACTATTACTGTAACATAAACGTAGCTAAGGTGGCCTTGGACATATATATCTGCAAATTCTAAATGTATGTATAGTACAGGCCGTGTACATTTAAGAAACAGCTGATATAATCAATTTATATTGAAGTTGGAACACGGACAAGACAAACAAGAACTGATTGAGGGAGTTGTGTACAGTTACTTACAGTGTCTCCACTTTTAGGGTAATTACCCTTTTTTAGGGTAATTTTGAGCTCCTTAGAGGCTTCAGGGTAAATTTAGGGTAATTTCATTTTTTTAAATTTGAGGGTAAAATAATTAAAACTTTCTAGAACATGCTACTTTTATGACATGAATTTTAACTATTTAAACTTAAAAAAAGTAAAACTCGGAAGAAGAGTTCACAGCACAATAATCACGTCGGACATAAACACTAGACAATCATACAAACCTAATCTTGGTCAGTGATTAGATTGGTTAAAAGTCAAATAATTTAGCACCACAGCCTTCCAAATTAGACTGTTCGCAGATCACATTTCATAGCTATCAACATCCATAGAGAGAGGAAAGATAACCTGTGATATTGAGTATATATTTAATTGTTCATAATTATTATAATAATTTTATATTATAATTATATATCATACTATATATATATATATAATTATATATTATACATATTGTTATATATAATGTGTAATTATTTATTTATATACATACAATATACAATAAAACTAACCAGTTGAGAACAATATTTTTAAAATACGACCTAACTTAAGTCGATACTACTGTTAATACTGATTGTTCCAGATTTAGGGTAATTTTGTGTTATGTTTAGGGTAATTTAGGGTAATGTTTTGAATCTTTTAGGGTAAAAGTAAGTGGTAATGGTGGAGACACTGGTTACTTACTACAGTTAGCAGTTAGCAACGTTAGCTTTAGGTTAACTGGCGGTGGTAGTAATAGTAGGAAGTGGAAGCATGAATCTGGATTTAACTTGATAAAAATGACGGTAGTTAGTTATTACTTTGGAAGTACTTAGAACTAAAGGTGGTTTGAAATTAATTTTAGTTGCAAAGTGCTCGTGTATTAATTTTTAATTGAAGGTTATTTAGATTTTGTTAAGTTCTGTGCATTATGATGGATCCAACCGATGAAGTTAATTTATCTATTAAACCGATGTTGGAAGAAACGTTTTACATTTTATCTAAGAAAAACACTGTGTACAGAGTGAAATTGACAGAAAAGGGAATTTCATTGCAAAAAGAAAGTAACGGCAATATAAAAACTGAAACGATATCTTTAAGTGATATTATTGGTTGTAGATGCATGAGAAGTAAAAGAAGATCTGAGCGGTCTTGTGCATGCCATCCAAGTTCGAGCAGAAAAAATGATCCTAGAGTTGTAGAAGAAAATTCTGTGGATAAAGATGAATCTGACATCAGTGCATACCTGTATATTTATGCATATGTCTTAAAAAACTGTAAAGTTAAATCTGGACAAAAACGAGAAAGAATGACAATCACTCTGCGCTTTCGCTCTTATGACAAATATGATGATAACATGAAAGAGGCTCAAAAATGGAAATCATCTATAAAACATTTAATAAAATCTCAAACTAGCCTCCATCTCTCTCCAGGGCGAATGTTAAATGGCGACACTTCAATTGGTAAGTGTTTACTATAATGGTATATGGATTTAACTTTTAGTTTTATAAATACAAAATCATTGCCTTACTGTAGACTACATTAGGAATAATAAAATGCCGACATCCATAGATGGATGGATGTGCACTGTATGCCTACACATTCTATCATCACGATTGATGTCATTATCGTTCTCAGATTATCATTCTCGGTGTCGGGCCACAATGTCCATCATAATTGACGTCATTAGGCCTATCGTTCGCAGATTATCATCCTCGGTGTCAAGCCACAATGTAATTTGCGGATATTCAAAAAATTATGGTACCGTAATTATTAAAAAAAATTATACTTTTAATGTTTGTAATTTAATAAAGACAATTTATATCTTACAATTTAGCGTAGCCTACAGGTAATTAAATGTAGAAATAGGCTACAAGAGATGTGATGGGCAGAGCGATATCGGCACACAAAAAATTATATTACAAGGGGTAATCCCCCCCCCCCTTAAACAAATATATAAGTTATATTGTTATTTAATAATATATCCAAATGTCACCAAATCCTTCCTTACAGGAACGATGGGCGTGGGAGTTTCATGGTTTATGAAATGTAATAAAGTGCAAGCACTTTTTATGTTTTTAACTAACTTATTTAACCTATAAAGTAATATCTTCTAAAGCTTCTATTTACTTAAATGGCAAGCAACATGTTTTGTCAGTAAATTAAAAAAAAGTATATATAGGCTAGGCTATTCTATTGGTACGGTACTTAGGCTATACAGCTTTTTTGTAGAATGTAAAAAATTGGAAGTATGTTCAGTTTCATTGAAGTATATTTAGCTCCTTTGGGACAAGATACTACGATAACAAACAAAATATTTTGTCTGATCGTCGTTATGAACAGTAAACGAATAGAAAATTAAACTTTGTTCAGACTTTTTAAGGCGCAAATTACTATTCGACCCTCGGCTGACTTTTGGCAACAGAAATGCAAGAATAATTAAAAAAAATAGCCTTAACTTCTAACTATAGTCTTTAGTCACAGTATGTTTACCTGTAGGCCTATTCAACATTTAACAGTAGAATGTAAAATAACGTCTTCGTCTGCAAAAATATCAGCCGAGGGTC
>JAGFPH010000452.1:182556-195627 GCA_018207615.1 Philaenus spumarius
TTTTTTTTTTTTTTTTTTTTTTTTTTTTTTTTTTTTTTTTTTTTTTGGGGTAGAGGTATGATAAGCCTCCTCACCACTGCGACCTTTAAGATCTATTGTGGTATACATCCCCTTCTAGTGATCATCCCAGATCCCCTTCAGGTCTCTTACGAAACCAATAAGGGTCCCGGGATCAACACCACGGACCTCTTCCGGGCTAACAAAAGCATTTCCAAGAGCCGTAAATCTTCTCCGCGCGAGAGCCTCGCACTCGCACAGCAGGTGTTGAGCCGATTCAGTTCCGAGGGAGCAGAATCGACAAGAGTCTTCCGAGACCAGCCCCATTTTTTTGAGGTGGTATTTGGCCGGGCAATGACCAGTGAGAATTCCCACAATCCGTCTAAGGTTATTCCTACCCAATAATAAAAGCTTCTGTGCTTTTGACTTAGAGAGACAGATAAACTTTTTTGCCTGCCTAAGCCCAGGAGTATTGTTCCAATGTGTGGACCATGTCTTCTCCGTCCAGACTTCAACAACATTTCTCAGATGGCTTTTAGGCCTCCCACAGAAAGGTTCTGGACCAATGAAGGGCTTTTTAGCTCCCACTCTAGCAAGTCTATCTGCTGCCTCATTGCCCTTAATACCTACATGACCAGGCACCCATTTAAGAGTAACTTCATTGAGTCTAGCCATGTCATTCACTACTTTAAAACAGTCCCAAACCAGCCTTGATTCAAAGGCAAATGATTCAAGTGCCTTCAAGGCAGCTTGGCTATCAGAAAGGATGTCAATCCTAGCTCCCTTAATCCCTCTTTTTAGGATTTCACGGGCGCAGAGATCTATCGCAACGACCTCCGCTTGAAAGATTGATGGTAAGGCTCCCATAGCCCTAGATACACTGCACCTAGGACCATAGACTCCTGCACCAACACCGCTGGCCATTTTGGAGCCATCAGTATACCATTCTTGTATATGTCCATGTCCAGCACAATCTGCCTCCTGGAGACCATCTATCTTCACTGTGAAGGAGTGGTCGAAATTAAGTGTCCTTCTCATCACATCCGACACCATAAGGTCCACCTTGATCCCATTAAGCTCTTGCAATATGGTCAGGTGACCTACCAGATCTCCTGGTTTAAAGTTATGGGTCCCCATCATCGCCAGAGCAGATCGCAACGCAACCCCCCGCACAAAAATGTGCAGAGGAGGCAGATCAAGAAGTACCTCCATAGCTGATGTGGGACAAGAGCGCATGGCTCCACAAATCCCTAGGCACGCTAGCCTTTGTAATTTTTGCAGCCTGTTTTTGGCACCAGACTGTTTAACCTTCTGCCACCATATCAAGGCCGCATATGTGATAATTGGCCTAATAATGGCAGTGTAAGACCATGCAGCCATTTTGGGGGTAATGCCCCATGTTTTCCCATAAAGCTGATTACTAGCCCAAATAGCCCTGGTAGCTTTTTTTAGAACTGCTTCCAACTGAGCATTCCAGAGAAGCCCTCGATCAAGAATTAATCCAAGATATTTAGCCTCCCCCGAAAGCTCCAGTCGGACCCCATTGATGGAGGGGAGTTCTATCATCAGTTTCTTTCTTCTGGTGAAGGGGACAAGTACAGTTTTGGCCGGGTTGATACTTAGGCCCTGCCCCTGACACCAGTTCCAGACCAGATCCAGAGCCCTCTTACGGACCGTGTTACTAAAGAGTCATCTTCATTTTTTACAAAGATTCTTCTTTGAGCAAGCATGGAACAGATCCAATTAGCTGCTCTGGGTTCCACCCCTTTAGAAAGGGCAGCCCTTTTGATGGACGAGAACGAGGTATTGTCAAATGCCCCTGCAATGTCCATAAATGCACATAAGGCAACCTCTCCACACCTAAGGGCATGCTCAACCCTACCCACAAGCTCGTGAAGTGCGGTTATGGTTGACCTACCAACCTGATAAGCATGTTGGCTACTATGCAGAGGTTTAACACTCAAGTGAGTACTCCTAATGTGCTGATCCAGCACCTTCTCAAACGTTTTTAAGAGAAACGAAGATAGGCTAATTGGTCTAAAGGATCTTGGCAGATCCATAGCCCTTTGGCCACCCTTCGGGATGAAGACTACTTCCACATCCCTCCAGGAAACAGGAATATAACCTAAATCATAGCTAGCCCTGAAAACCTCTACCAGATGTGGCAGGAGTATATCAAGGCCCTGTTGCAAAAAGGCAGGGAAAATACCATCCCTGCCTGGACATTTAAACGGCTTCAATGAGTTGATAGCCCACTTGACCTTATTAGGCGAGAATATTGTTACAGAGGCAGTGCTGCCCGAGCCCTGCCTTAACCACGAGGAGCCAGGATCAAAAGGCACCACGGCACAAGTATCAGCATAACTGCCAGGAAAATGGGTATCCAGTAGAAGCGCCAAAGACTCTTTACGGTCTCCTGTATATTCCCCATTATCCTTCTTTAAAAGGCCCATAGGCCTAGTGTACTCCTGTTTGAGTACCTTCTGCAATCTAGCAGTCACAGGCATCTCCGTGACTCTATCACAGAATTGTTTCCAAGATCTCCTCTTAGATCTTCTTAACTCTTTATTGTAGGAGGTAAGGGCCATTCTATAAGCTCCCCACTCCTTAGTACGCTTAGCGCGATTAAAGAGGCACCTAGCCTCCTTCCTCAGCTTACTAAGCGCACTATTCCACCATGGCACCTCTCTTTTAGCCTTGGGGAATGAAACAGGACAGATTATTTCAAAAGCTGTCAAAATTGATGATTTAAGTCTATCAGAAGCATAGTCAAGACTCGTTAAAGACAAGATTGGACCAACATCTCCATCCAATTCAGTCTTAAGAATCTCTCTATACTCTCCCCAATTAGTTTTTTGTGGGAGTTTAATCGCTGCCACTGGTTTCTTCTCATAAACAAGGTCAAATCTTATGTGCTTATGATCAGACAGCGATGGCTCATTACTAACGTGCCAATTATTAATCTTATTACTAATATGTGTGGTTGACAATGTGAGGTCAATTGCCTCCTGTCTATTCCCACTCACATAGGTAAACTCATTACCAACATTATTAATAGCTAGGTTACAGCTAAATAAATAAGCAAGCAGTTCCTCACCTCTTTTATCTGTTCTCTTGCTTGCCCATATATGGTGATGGCTATTGGCATCACAGGCAACTATTATCTGAAGTCGCCTCTCTTTACTATATTCCACCAGCCTTCTGACTTCAGGAGGAGGAACACCATCAGTACCACCTGGGAAATAGGCTGAGGCCACAATAGCCTCATAACTACCCCCAGGAATCGGTACTTCTACCAGCACTGCTGTGAGATCCCTAGAAACAAAATCAGAAATTGGGATAGCATTGACATTTTTATGAACAAGAATGCAAGCTCTAGGTCTACCATGATCATTATCATATATCAACTTACCATTAGGAGTTGAGAGTCCCCTAATAAGGCCTCCACTATACCATGGCTCCTGTATAAGAGCCATGTCTAAGGATTCGCAGACAAATCTCCTGCCCAGCACAGCCGATGAGGCCTTGGCATGCTGGAGATTTATCTGCAATATCCTCAGGTTGTGGGTCATTGCTGATCCCTCCTCCCATCAGACCCTGAGGTCTTTGGGAGATGGCTTTCCGACAAAGCCTTTCTGCCAGATCCTCTACCTCTATCTGGACGTCGTCCTCTCCTATTATGGCTCCCCCTGCCTCCCCGCGCAGCACGACCACGCTGAGAAACAGAGGGGCCCTCAGGATTGGGCTTCCTGAAAATTTCAGGCCAAGTTGTTCCCGGTACCCGTTCCTCTCCCCCCAGAGCATCACCCTCCCGAGACCCAGATGGCCTCGAGGAGGCGGAGGGCCCAATAAGCCCAGGCTCCAGGTTAGATGGACCAGGCCCCGGGGACACAGGAGCCTCTTGGGCACTAGCCTCAGACGATCCAGGGGGCACAGTAGCCCCCCTTACATCCGAGACACTAGCCTCCTGGACTCCCATGTCTTGCTTCTTAAGCCTGATTGGGATGCTTCCAAATTTGAAGCTAAGGCGAAAACCAAGTGATCTAATTGTTTTCGCCGACATATGGTCTATACTGAGGGTAAGTTCAGTTGTAGGCCCTTTAACAGCCTTCCTGACCACCCTCCAGCTGTCTACATTCAGGTCATCATTCTGAGCCTGAACAAAGCCCAGAATCCTCTCATTGGAGTCTTCTGGGCAGTGTGGGAAGTAAGCCACAGCAATCTGGGCTTTAGGGATATCTTTCTCCCCAACAATCCGCAGATTAGCTCCTTCCCAGGGTTTAAAAGTGTCCCCTAGGGACATAACCCAGTTAGCAGTTCCTTCATTGGAACAGCTAAGGATACAGTAGCCAGCCTTAGCTACAAAGCCATTGAATTTAGGGGTGATGGCGGATTTACGCATCCTCAGGACCAAATCCAGAATCCCCCCCTGCACGGAACGCATTTGCTCCCCGGTCAGGAGAGACTCCGGAAAGTCCGAGGGAAGGATACCCACACGAACACCAGAGATAGCTTGACTGTAGTCAAAGGGTCTCGGAGCATTACACTCCTGAGCAGGGGTGCTTTCCCCTTCTTTCATCCTTTTATGGGATTGATTGGGTGGTGTAGAACCATCCGACCGCTCCCTCTTCCTATCCAGGAGTATGCCACGGGCCTCTTCAGCACCATAGCCCTCCTGGCGGAGTTTACGAAGGCGCTTTTTGTCAGCGCCACAAAGCTTTACAAGACCTTTATGGCCCTGTGGGTTATCTGTGTGCATCGGACTGAGGACTTCACCACTCCCACTACTGCCCTCCACATCCGATACACCGCAAGTACCAGAAGGTACTTCCCCATGTGCTGAGTCACTTGTCTCAGTCACCATAGGGGTAGAAATCAGAGGCACATTAGCCTCCGATGCAACTTGAGTTGCGGTGGAACCAGGAAGTTCCTCGTCGACGGTCGCCAGCACGTTGAGACCTATTTCTTTTTCCGTGTTCATTTCCATGAACTTAGTATATGAACTTAGTATAGGAATTTCATTTAACTTAGTACATTTTGAGATTCCAGTCAAGTTTTTTAAGTGTTCACGTTTAATAATAGCTGCGTGACTTTATTTTCAATCTTTCTTATTAATTGTTTCAGAATTCCTTATCTTTGTCCAGTCTTTATAACTATCAATTTTTATTGACAATGACGCTATTACACAATCTATTAACAAATAAATATACTGAAAAACTAGACAGATATCTGTAGGAACAAAGAAAAATTTATTGTCTTTCAATATAAATATACATAACAAAAACTTGTTATGTTTGCACTTCTAATTAGGCGAATTAGTTAAGTGTAGTAATGATGCAAATATTTTTTTGTTTATTCTAAATACGATGTTGAATGTATCAATTTATTAAATAACTTATTATATAAATTTGTAAAAGAATCATTGTAAAAGTATATTTTTACGTTCAACTTCATTTTCAGTATTTTATTAAAATTTTTGAAGATACCCAATGGACTTTTGCAAGAAGCATCAGTACCTTATGATTCTTATTGATAGATCAGTCGTCATAGTACAAGAACACTTTTAGACTTACAAAATTGTACCAACAGCCAACAATATAATATAGTTTAATAACTTTTGTATTTTGTTACTATAAATATATATAGTAGCATGGAACTACTCAAAGTAGCCTACTTTTAATACAGTGTCAATTAATAGTAAATACAAAACTAAATTAAAAATAGGCTTATGTGATAAAATTTTTTCATTTTCTGTAACTTGAAAAAGTACAGATGGAAATATATGTGATGCGCTTGGCTGTATGCGCAGAAGTAGGGACGGTCAATGTGCATGCGCTAACAGCTTGTAGGTCAGTGAAGCGAGTCAGTCGGTGACAAACATTCGTCTGATTGTCTAGTACACTATTGTTCCTAAAAACATTGTAGTGTTGACGCCCCGTTTTTATTTATGTGATAAGGAAACAATTACTTATTTTTACTCTGTTTGTGGTGTACCAACAAAAATGGATGTGCATCCGAGTTGTTCCACTAGTAGGAAATCAGTGATACAGTAAACCATGTACCGCGCTCCGGCCGTAAAAAACAGACTGGGTAGTAGAGTACTATAAGCAGTCACAGCCCCCACCCCGCCACACATAGCATATCTCTCCTCCCTTCCACACCCAATCGCCTGCCTGCGCGACCCGCTTCTTCACATATATTTCTATCTGTATATTTAAATGTTCTATAGAATTAGTGAGATTAGCTTATTAACGTTTATTTACCAAAAAGTTACTTCAGTTTCAAAATAGCTAAAATCCTATCATAATAGGGCCTAGTTATTTGCTATTCTGAATAACTCATTAGCCTACATTATTAATTCAAGTAGATTTCTAGCACAAATCTAAACTGAAATTTAAAGTTCAAAATTATAAAATATTTCATACTGGGCCTATCCTAAGTCAGGGGTGCTTTTTATATGCCTTTTAGAGGAGGAAACCATAGATTTTTGTGTAAATTTATGGTCAAAAAATAGAAAGGGTATTTGGAATGTATATTTCTAAACAAACAAAAGATAATATATATAATTTACACATTTATTAAAAAGGAAAAATCAACCTAAAATAGTAAACAAATTTTTTAAAGCTTTAAAATGTAGCCTAAACCTCTATATTTAATTATTTAGTAATAAAAAGGTAAACTATTTTTGCTACTGTCTGTCAAACGATCTTGTGGCTTTATACATATATGTGAAAAGAAGATAAAAGATTTTTTAATATTGACATTATTTTTGTGAAATAATCTATTAACTGCACTTACTGTTTTACAAATTATAGTTAAACGCTAGTGTGTACGTTACACGGAGAAAACTATACTATTTCACAATGATTATAATAAAAAATTTATACAGTGAACAAAACCATATTTTATATATTTACACTTTCAAAGTTGGAACTCTTCTCTGAATTATTCCACATGTTACTCTGAAAACAAGTTAAGTAAAATACTATTAGGTATCTTTTTGTTCGGTTTAATATTCTTTGTTGTAGGTAGCTACAAACTCTTACCAAATTAGAAAATATTTTTTTTCTACTAAAAAAACAAGTATAACTAACAATGGCAAATCCTGATGAATTTTGTTCAAAGAAACTAACAGCCAAAATTAAGTTTTTTCTGTTAATTACATTTAACTTAGACCTTTGCAAATTAATACTATTTGTGAGTTATGCTACTACTAAATGTAGATTTTCTTTAAACGATTAAAAATCAAAAGAAGGATCTTTGCAAAACAGTGTGCTTTGTTTAATTACCATTACTATCACTGTCCTAAGTTCATTGCAAACAAAACTAGAGGCGTTAGTGCTTGACATTTATGCAGTAAACCTGTTTCGATTTCAATTCGTCTCTTCAGCTAAGCAGTTTGTGTAAAAGCAGCAGATTTTCGCTGCAAACACCCGTCTAGCTTAGGGCTGGACAGTGAAAGTAATGGTAATTAAACCGTAACTACAACAGTTAAAAAAAGGAAAGAAGAAATTATACATCAATCCTCTGGGCAATCTTAGTGTGAGACAACTGGTTTCGTGCACTAGAAACTACTAGTGGTGGCTTTTTTACTCCAAAATTGAAATCAGCATTTTAGTTTAAACTTTCTTCCATTATCAGTCTTTTACAGTGTTCCATATTTTACTTACAATATAATGCTCTGAAGAAAGGGAAATTCTTAAATGGTATTATCAGACAACCATATATATATTATAGGTTTGAACAAAATCTAAAAGTTTTAGTAAAAATAAAAATGGATTGCATTTTTAGAACACCAACAGAATCATTTATAAAATGTTTGTCTCTTTTAAAACTTTTAAAATGTTTTTAAAGTTTTCGACATAATTTAATTAGCTGTCAGATTCTTAAAGGTAACAAGATAAATTATGTTATTTTATAAACCTTTATTGTAAATAAGACAATATTTCTTTGCACAGTGGTAGCAATTAAACATTAAAGCAATTTAAGATGTATGTTAAACAATTAACCTAGGGCGTAATTGTGTTAAACCTAATTACTTTAATTATTACAGTTGTTGTAGGCCTTTAACAAGTAGGCATAGTTGTAATTTATAATAGTGGTTAAAATAATTGTAAATGAACGTTGCCGTTCTGTAAAACATAATACATTTGAAGAGATACCAATGTATGTATAATCAATAGGTCTATGTTACAAATTATACACCAATTACCTGTACACCATTCACTTTTTAGAAAACTAATATCCATTTCTGTTTATCTACAACTTTTATTTTCTAGATACAATTGACATTGACTTTATGTATCAAGTGTTTGAGGTGTTACATTAAATCCTTTTTCAAAATATGTTTTAACATCTTTGAAGTTACAGAGGTGCTGCGCAAATTAAAATTACTCGCATCACAATTTTCCTTGTAAATTAAAATTCTAATTTATTTATTTTTTTAATTTAATCCGGCAACATTTAGCCTACACTTTTTAAAATCACATTCAAGTGCTTCAATTTGATACACGATTGGACCTTTAATGGAGCCCAGCATTTGCCACTATGTAGGCCTACATTAAGCTTCTGAGACTAATCACATTTCTCATTTTTCAAAATCCGTTCGGTAGTTTTTGAACTAGAGAGAATAATTTATATGGCTTATTTGTTTTTGCTACACCTTATTCAGAAAATCCTTTTCAGCAACTCTAATAATGCATACTAAACGTGATGGACATACAGAATACAAACTTACATTATTCGTTATTTTCTTCTTCTTAGTCATTTTATTTTTGTTAATAACTGTTTTCAATTTAAATAAGTTATTAAAAACTAGCTGAATACCCGTGCTTCGCTACAGGGAATTTGTTTTTTTTTGCATCATTATGATTCATAATTAATTGTAGGCTAATATTTTTCTCTCATTTTCTCTATCTATCATTTCACGAACGTGAAATATTAACATGTATTTTAAATTAGTTTGGTACTTATTGTTCACTGGCTGCCCGTAAATAGTCTTCGTCACTGTATGTGTGCTGAATAAATTAAATCAATAAAAAAATTCAGAGTGAAGAACGTCTTCTTTTTCAACAGCTAAATCTACAGACTGGTAAATCACAGTCTTAGCTGGATGTTTACACATCACCCAAATACGTCTTTAATATGTGAATGCAGCTTGTGTAAGCTTTAGATCGTGTTAGTTTTGATCAGCGTACGTCCAAAACATTTTCATAAAATTATAAGTGCCAAAGCTTTCTAGCTCTAAGGGAATAATACCAATTAATATTTATTGTTTTTAGGGGTTTTTATTACCTTTTCAATCCTTAGTAACACGTAACAAATGAAAATCTGGTTTATTTTTATATGTATCTTGTAGACATAAATGTACAAAACTTTACTTTTCTAGCTTTAAGGAAATTAACAAACAATAATTATTGTTTTATTGGTTGTTTCAACCCTTAAAGGTCAAATATTTAAAAATTCTTTCTTAGTGCGAACCTAGCTCTTATGAGCACTATGCTTACCAAATTTCATGCTCCTAGGAGGTAGGACTTTTGAGATAATATAACAAACAATATTTATTGTTTTAAGGGTTGTTTCAACTCTTACAGGCCGAATATTTTTAAATTCTTTCTTAGTGGGCCTCTAACCCCTATGCAAAATACGTGTACAAAATTTCACGTTCCTAGGAGGTAGGATTTTTGAGATTATAACAAAAAATGTTTATTGTTTTAGGGGTTGTTTCAACCCTTACAGACCAATTATTTTAAAATCCTTTGTTAATACGCCTCTAGCCCTTATAACAAATACATGTATCTAATTTCACAATCTAAGGAGATAGGGTTTTTGAGATATGTAACAAACAATATTTATTGTTTTAGGGGTTGTTTCAACCCTTACAGGCCAAATATTTAAAAATCCTTTCTTAGTGCGCCTCTAGTGCCTATGAGCAATATGAGTACCAAATTTCAATTTCCTAGGTGGTATGGTTTTTGAGATACTGTGATCAGTCGGTGAGTGAGTGGGTTTTCGGTTTTATATATATAGAACAGAACAGAACATTTATTGGTCCTTCAGCACATGTACAACATTGCAATAGACTTCGTCACATACAGTTTAGTCATTAAAACTAACATAACTAATATTAAACACAGGCTTACTAAATATTGACATCGCATTCCAAATAATCCTCCAATGGGTGATTTTTTAGCCAACCATAAAAAGTATGATATAAATCTTCATTTGACATGTTTTGAAAAGTGGCAGGCAGTTTATTAGTTTTATTCCTAAAGCTAAATGATAATTTTTGGATTTATTTAATCTATGTCTTGGTTGATCAAGAATATGACCAAATCTTGTATTATGATTATGAATTAAACCTCTAGCTGGATACATATGTAAATTATTCTTTACGTGCATTACTACATCAAAAATATACAAGTTGATAACTGTTAGAATACCAGTTTTAATAAACAGTGGCTTGCAGTGTTCCAATTTATCCGAGTTTGTTAATATTCTCAAAGCTTTTTTTTTTGAAGAATTAAAATTGTGTGAATTCCTATCCCATTTCCCCAAATAAGAAGGCCATATCTCAAAATACTTTCAAAGAAAGCAAAGTACGCTATTTTTAAGTATTCAAACATTACTTGACTCTTAAGATTTACTAGTAAATAAATTACCCTTGATAATTTTGTCTTTACATAATCTATGTGCACTGACCAGGAGAGCATACTAAGTAGATAAAAACCATATTATGTATTTGTTGTCATGCACACTTGCTTTTCAGGCTCTAAAAATCTTATTGTTTCTAAGTAATTTCATTGCTCTAATAATGTTAATTAACAAAGTTTATGCCATTAATTACAATTCGTATTTTTAATCACATTTTTAAAGTTGTACAAGATTTATAGTAATATGCGATGTGTTTTTTCGTTGATTATTTTGAGCCTCAATTTTGCATTTTCACTCATTTAACTGACAATAACTTAAAAACGGATTTGACAATCGTTTGTTTCGTCAAATTTTACATTAAAAAATCATGTATCAATTCACATGACTACCTTCCCATTAAAAAAATGAAGTTCATTCCAAGATTGCGGATCCAAGATGGCGTACAAAAATTTCAAACTCACCAAAAAGTGGTTCTTTTATGGTTGTGAATAACTGCTTTTATTTCTATCTCGTAAGACTCGTAAATTTTGAGATATTAAGCTGTTTCCAGACTTTTCAAACATCCTGTATATATATACAGTATTTTAATATGTAAAGATGTTGTTAATAAACAACACATTTTTGACAAACCCAAAAAAGTAAAATTTATAAATTTTAATCTATTTTGGTTTTTACTGATTAAAATTAAGTAGTACAAAGAAACATATATATATATATATATATATTATGGTTTCATTTTCTGTTAAAATCTGATTTAAAGTGGCTGATGCCCAGGAAAAGTTTGAAAAGCTTAACCCCTGTATCAGCTGCTAGGATGTGTTCAATCAATAGTTCCACTACAGTCTATCGAATTATTAATGTAGAATTGAGTTAAAAATAGTTCTATTTAAACTTTTTTAAAGAGTCTAAATGTTGGGTTAGGTGCACCAATTTCAATAAACGACACAGAAATAAATATGGGAGATAAATGAAGGTCAAACATATGGAAAAGTCAGAGTTAATGTGTACAGTTGTTTGTTAACTATACAAGTAGTACATGCTGCTCATTTTAAACAATATTGATATTGATCTTAACTCAAGGTTAATTTGAATTGTGTATTGGAAGAGCAGGCATACAGCAAACAACATGTTTATGATTTTAATATTGCATATTATAGTAAACTGCAATTTGCAGGGAACCGGAAATATGTTAAGTGCTTTTGCTTGTAAGTAATACATGTAAAAGCTTAAAGGGAAAAATAGAACCTTTATAGGATCATTCGTTTTTCTGTCAGTTCTAAATAAAGCATATTAAGTGTAACCCAAGTTGGGACTTGGTGAAATTTCATAAGGTAAAAATTAAATTTTGCACGTAAATTTCATACAAAACAACAATATTATTTGCTACAGTTTGGTCTGATGATGCTTAACTATAAAACAGCTGAAGCAAATACACTAAAACCTTGTTTATCCGAAATTCGTTTATCCGAAAATTCAGTTTATCCAGACAAAATAAAAAAAAAATGTTCTTAATACAGTAAATGTTTTATTTATGATGTACGTACAGTGTACAGTACTTTATTTTATTATAAAAATCTTAATTTTAGTTGCTCAGTTGTTTAAATGTAACACAAAATAAATAATGTTATTCTTTCTGTAATTTTCTACCACAAGATATTTGATTTTTCCTTAAAACTGTAGGCCTAATAATGTTTAAAAATGCCAAAATAGGTTTACTACCCGGAAAGGGTCTGGTCCCATCAATTTTTGATAAACAAGGTTTCAGCGTATATTAATGTTTTTTATGAAATTTATGTATAAGTTTGAATTTTTATCTGAAATAAAGCAAGCTAATCCGCATATATTCCATAATCGGAACTTAAAATATATTTTATGATAGGGCCTACTCTCATGTATTGGATACCATTTGAAAAGGAATTTTTAAAGATATTGAAACAATTTTTTAAATAATGTTTTAAATAAAATCTATTTGTACTAGGATAATATACTAAAATACATGCGCTTTCTTTGTCTTCAATGGATGATGATGTTGGAAATGTGGCTATTAGCATCGTAATTAATTATATCATGTTTGGACTTAATGTTCTTGTTATTTGATGCAAATTACAAAAATGACGTTACTTTTACACTTTATGGCGAAATGCAAAATATTGTACCGAATGTGCCTTAAGCCCAGTAGGTGACTCATGACCAAAACCAGGAGCGGCCGAGCAAGGGCTAATTAGGGGGTAGGGACACCTCCCCTACCGTCCTAAGCTCTCAGCTACCATGAATCTTTGCGCAAGGTATAAAACAAACAAAAACTCAAAATGTGTCCTTATAAGTACACCAATGAAAAAAAATTACATTTTATAATTTTTTCGACCGCTCCTCGCTTTGCCAGTCCCATACCGGGCAACAGCGCAAAAATTCTCACCCGCC
>JAGFPH010000452.1:195637-210112 GCA_018207615.1 Philaenus spumarius
CACTAAAATCGGCTGGGTAGATCTATAGAAATAGATATCAATAGGGTTTTAACCTAAAACCAAAAAAACTCAAAAGTGCCCTTTTATAAGTACACCAATGAAAAAAATTTACATTTCATAATTTTTTGATAATAATGACTATAGTTTATTTCATTTAAAACAAACCGCTCTAAAATCGGTTGGATAGGTCTCCAGAAAATATCAATAGGGTTTTAACCTAAAACCAAAAAACTCTAAAAGTGTCCTTATAAGTGTACCAATGAAAAATTTACATTTTATAATTTTTTGATAATAATGACTACAGTTTATTTCATTTAAAACAAACCACACTAAAATCGGTTGGGTAGGTCTCCAGAAATATATCAATAGGGTTTTAACCTAAAACCAAAAAAACTCAAAAAGTGCCCTTATGAAAAAGTGCACCAATGAAAAAATGTACATTTCATAATGACTATATTTTATTTTATTTAAATCAATCTGCACTAAAATCGGCCGGGTATATTTCCAGAAATAGATATCAATAGGGTTTAATAGGGCAAAATGTGCCCTTATAAGTACACCAATGAAAAAATTTACATTTTATAATTTTTTGATAGTAATGACTATAGTTTATTTCATTTAAAACAAACCGCACTAAAATCGGCCGGGTAGATCTTCAAAAATAGTTATCAATAGGGCCACCAAAGGTTTAAGGGTGTACTGAATTATTATATTATAAGTAAGATTATATTTTGATTAGAATATTCTTTTAACTTTACATTACATCATAGATCTGTTTTAGAGGATAATGAACTTGATAGAAATTTCTATTCTTCAAATTATTTGCCTTATCAAAGGTTTCAACAAGACTCTGACAATATATAACTTACTGCAACGAAACACTTTCAATTTAAGCACTACTGATCACTTCTTATTCTTCTTCTGATAATTTACAGAATTGAGGTTAAACAATTATTTCGATATGTAAAGAAATGGTTCCACTTTTAATACTAAATTTGGACGTAACTAAAACTGTATACACCCTCAAGAAACTTGTGTCAAACTTGGTTTTGTTTTTAACTTGTGTAAATGAAGATAATTTGTATTCATAAATTCTATTTCATATATCAGTCAGAGTTTTCTAGGTACCATACATTACCTACCACTTATTCTGCTGTGTGTGTAATTTTTTAGCAGTTGAGACCATATAATCCCTAGTGTCAACGAATAAAATACACTATTGCTTGAGGTCATTGTCCTATCGAGCAAGTGATATTTGAAGTAGTAGGCCTACAAACTTTTTTACTTTAAGTGGTTGATTTAATAATTTAAGATTTGATAATTTTTTATAAGATAATTAATTATATGGTTACTTTTTAGTGTACTGAGACTAATTATGAATTTTAGGAAACCAAAATTTAGTACCCAAAAAAACTAAAATTTTATGATAATGAAAAGGGTTCAAATAAGAATATGGACACAATGTTTTCTAGAATTTTGCAGCATTTCGGATATTCCTGAAAATGTTGGTAAAATGTCCACTCCGCACACTATTCCAAAGAAGGCCTACTGCAACTATTAAAAGAATTGTGGTGTTACGGTACTTATACACTTTACAAAAACCTAAATCAAATCAGAACTTTTGTAAATGAAGATGTCGTCCTTAAAATATCTGTTCTCCAATCTATTTATAAAAAAATTGCAGCTAAAATAAAAAAAATAAAAATACAGTAGCGTTAAAGATACTAGTATTTATACAAAAAACTGCAGCAGTTCCAAAATTGAGTGAAAAGTAGTGGAAATTATGTGGTTTAAAAGAATGTGTGATATAGGAGCCGTCACATCCTTGGTTATATTGAGTATGACATGTTGGTGTGTTGTTAATATCATTTTTGTATAAAAATGTTGGATATTACTTGTTAGATAGGATGACAGCCTCCCTGGTTGAGATTTTTCGTTAATGATAGAAATACTTGTACAATAAGCAGATATACTCGTTACATAAAATCTCTGTTCAGATTCTATCAAAGAGCCTTTCACCAATCACAAAGTTTAAGTAGATTGGGATTTGGTAAATAACATCTTCACTTGACTTGTTAAAAAAGACTTGAATTAAATAAGTTAAACAGAATTTATTCAAATCCTCACCACAGCTTAAGAAATGACTGCCTGTCTCATGCACGTGTTTGAGTGACACAAAAGTCCAGTAAGGAACTTGATTGAGAATGTCGAAGATGATGAACGTTCTGTACGACCTGCTTTCAAAAATCAAACAAAATGTAGAAATAATAAGTTAAATTGTTCAAAAAGACCACTGATTTCTTGTTAGAATGATACTTAGTCTGTTAACATTGACAAAGACATCGCGTGGAAGATTTTTCACAAGGACTTAACATGAGCCAAGTTTGTGCAAATATGATCCTAAGGGCAAAATTAATTTAGTCAGGAATCTGTGTTGACATTACGGAGCAGTAGATGTTTAATGAGCACTGTGATGAATTTAAAACTATTTCAAACACTGAGTCTACAACCACGGGTTCGGTAATTAACACAACACAAATAAACTGATAAACATTTATTATAATAGTTCCTTACGGTACGTTTCAGTAATCAAGTTACCATATCGAAGGGTTCTAAATCTAATAAAAAACTTGTTTTGTATTATGGAGCAAATTGATGCAGTTCCAAACTTGTTTCAAAAAGTAATCATGATACCTGGATCTTCCAGGATCCTGAGACCAAAAGACAGTCAATGCACTGGAAAACACAGTCATCACCAAGAATGTATAAAAGCTTGACAAATCAAGTCGAAATTCAAAGCCATGATCATTGTGTTTTTTGATTAGTGTATAATTTTGGAAGAATGGGTTCCAGAAAGCACAAAAGTTTACCTTATTATAAAGAAGTTTTGGTAAAGCTGAAAGAAAGCATAAGGAAAAAAATGGTCACAACTGTGGAAAAATATTTTTATTCTTCACCATGACAATGCTGCTACTCTTACAGCGCTTTCTGTGAAGTTTTTGCCCGAAAAGAATGTTACAGTTTAACAACCTCCTTGTCTGATTTATCAGCATGCGACTATTAATTTTTCTCAAAAGTTAAATGAGTGTTTAAATAATGTTTTGCATCAGTTGATAAGACGAGTGACAGAAGTTATTTTTCCCATGCCTTTAAATGTGGAAAACAAGACTGCAGCGATTTTTAGCACAAATGGGGAGTATATTGTATGCATACAAATTTAAATTATTTAATTAGTTTTGTTATTGAATATACCTCATCTATATTTTGTTTGCTTAAAAGTCTACATCCAAAATACCATTTAAATTTGTGCTTAGCCTATACGATTTGTCGGATTAAATTCAAAGACTATTAACAAACTTTTCCCAAGAAGGTAATGGTATGAAGATCTACAATATTGATGATTAAATGTTTCAACACAAACTAAAGTAGTGCATTAAACTTATTACGTGTTTCTGTAGAATTAAAATTTTACACATAATTACTCTAACCAGCATGACTATTGTAATTATTACTAGTGTTTGTTGAAGGCCTACAACAACTTGTAATTAAAAGAATACAATTGTGTTAAAAGGAAGTTAATTAAAGTTTAACTTACTTCTTTAATTGCTACCATTAACTTTGAACAATGGAATATCTCCTTTTTATTTGTCCTCAAAATATAACTTTATTTATTTTGTTACCTGTTATTACAAACTGATAACTAATAACACTATAGACCTATGTACAAACAGTTTAAGCATTTTAAAATCTTTTTAAAGAAACTAAATATGTAAATATGTTTTTATTGTTGTTAAAAAATACCTCAATATAATTTTTGTTATTAACTAATATTATATCTTATTGGCATCAAAAGCTGTTCTGTTTTTAGTCCTTAAATGTTGTTAATACAGTTGTTTCGCTTCAACTGGAGCCGTCATCAGGCAATAACAAAACACAACCAACACATTAACAAAATGCAGAACAGTTTTTGAAGTCTATTAGGTCATGTTACATTTAAAAAATATTATTTCAATAGATTGAAAAAGGGTAAATAAGAACTGCTATGTTCAAATGATGCCCTAATACCCTTCAACTATTTTTCTTTTCTTTTTACATTTTGTTTTAAAGGTGTAAAAATTAGAATGGTGCAAAAATGGGATGATGGAAGATTTTATTAGCACTCTTGATATTTTTTAAAATTATGTTGGGTAGTTCAAATATTACATTTCAAACATGTTTGAAATATATCTATTGGTTGTAACTCATAAATTAAAAGTTTGATTTTAACAGAAGATCTTACTTTTTTCAGTTATGTTTAGTTTGTTTAAAATATAAACATCAGGGTTTGATAGTATAAAATATTGTCACTGTTGTTTTTTTTTACCATTTGTTGTTTGTTTTTTAGTAAGCATGTTACTATCTATTTTGTAACAGTTTGTTTTATTAGCTACAGATAATGGATTCAAAGATAATAGTATTTTACTTCACTTGTTTTCAAGATTACAAGTGAAACAATTAAGCGAGGAGTTTCAACCTTGAACATGTAAATAAAGAATCTGGTTTTCCTTCATTGTCTAAACTGATGAAATCTTATATATTCCACTACACTCTATGGTGAAATAATAATATGTATGATGGTTGATATTAGTGGAACCGTATAGCCAACATTACAGGAATAAAATAATTATTGTTCTAATAATTTTTAGAATAGTTTTAATACTCGAAAATACCCTTTCTGGTTTTCATCATTATAACTTTGAATGCAAATAGCCTAACTTGAAAATGAAGGCAGTTATTGAAAAAAAGGTTAAAATTGTGTTTTATTATTTATTTTTTTATTTTTTTTTTTTTTTGTCAAGTGGAATTCATGTAACACTCATGTCTATCTTCCTATTAAAGAAACTAAAATTTGATTCAGAATGACAGATAAAAATGTCCAAATCTGTAGTTTCATCTTCTGAGTAGGTCTACCTTTCAGTTATGCACTGTAAAGCTGTTTCCATATATACTTAAAAGTCATGTTGCATACTATGTGAATTTATTCATTGCATAATAAAATAATTGCAATTTATTCTTAGTAAAATGTTACCTTTCTGTAAGGGTTAACTTATTTATTTTAATATTATATTAAAATTAAAATTTCTAAAATAAACGATACCAGGAACTGGCACATACTTTCTCACAAACATGTTTAAATTATTAAACAGATTCACTGTGACTTCATAATAATTGTAGGAGCTGATATTAAAGTAGGAGATTAACTAATAAATATTATTAATATTATTACCTAGAGAGAAAACTATTCAATTGATTTCAAACAAATTTGCACCAAACACGTCAATTAGGCCTGTATCTATACAGGCCTAATTGACATGTCTGGTGCAAATTTGTTCCAAACACAAATAATCGATTGAATAGTTTTCTCTTCAGCTTTGTATACATATAGACAGATATTTTGTAAAAACCTCTTTTTTGGACTCAGGAGATCCCAAAACGGATATTTCGACAAAAATCTCAACATTGATTTTTATACTAATACCTACATACTTATCTATAGGCTACACAATGTTAATAAATGACACTCATATAAATAAACCTGACACAATTATATAACAACTGGTAAAATTGATTCTTAAGTAACTTGATAACCTTCGTTTGTAATTTTTTTATTTTACATATAATTTATAGTCAATTTATGTACATGACTAGCTGACCGATACGGCTTTGCATTGATAGACAAATCAAAGTTAAATGTATATTAACAAAAAAAAAAATATCAATAAATATACTGTATTACACTATTAGCCCAGTCGGTATAGGTTACAACTACCAGTAATTTGCAATACGGCTGATTTTTTTTTATGAGTACATTAAAGTATGTAGATTAACATAAAAAAAAGTTTACCAGTCTATCGATTTCCCAAAGTCGAAAAAAATCGATTATCATTTTTTTTTCGATTATCCTTAATATTTTGAGCTGGGGTGAAGATAGAGAAAAATAAAAAATACAACCGTGTTGGGGAGGTATTTTTCAACAAAAAAGGTCATATGTATTTATTTCGTCCGAGCAATGGTTTGTCTGGAAAAAATTCGATAATGCAGGTATGTATTTTGCAGCAGGGAAAATCACTAAAAGGGGGGAAATCTCATTCATATATAAAGCGTTGGCTCATTCTAAATTGGCCAAATTTTAATATATCAAATTGAAACTTGACATAGGAGTTAAAATATATATGCTGAGTCTCAGCTTGTTATCTTGAAAATTACCCGATCTAGAGCGCGACTTGACTTATCAATAGGTTTCTCGATTTTAGGAGCACCGGACCCACCAATTCATTTTAAACAGCTCCAGTTTAGAAAATTTTCAAAATATCAACCTGAAAGTTTTTTTACAAGTTAAATATATAGATTCAAACAAGATCAAGGAGTATAAACCTTTTTTATTATTTACTTTTCAAAGCACAAGTAACTTAAAAAAGTATGATTTTAGACCTTTTTAGATTTTTCATCAAAACGCTTGAGTTAATCGGCTGCAGATTAGTCAATTTTTTAAATAAGTAAAATAGTTTTTAAAATAAGTAGGTCCTATAGCAAAAAACAATTGTGTTTTTAACTTCTGAACCAATTTTTAAATCGATATGTTCAAAAATGTCAAAAATGGAGTCATTGAATCCAAAGGTGTTATATTTAAAACGAGATAGGTAAAACAGAAGACTATTTTCAAGTGCCTCGTTTTTAAAAATAACTTGAAAAAAATAGTTCATACTTACTAAGAATATTTATACTGGTGTACTCAACTAGTAAAACAAATTTGATGATGATATTCCAAAAATTGACGAAACTGGAATAGATTGAAATTAGTTCGTGGGTCTGGTACTCCTAAAATCGATAATCAAAATCTGCTCTGTAAATTATAAGTGATTTTTTACTCACGTCAATGATCCTTGTCAGTTTTCCTCTATCAGAGGTTTACAGAGCTTCAAAGTCCGATCCTAATAATATACTGAATGACCAACAATCATTCAAATCAAACTTATTATTCGATACGATAATCACGAGATGGGGAGGGAGTACCTATGGCACTGTCTACCCCAGCATCAGTCAGTGCTAATTTACCAAACGACGTGCACGTCTATGTTTGCGATACGACAGTGCGTATTGAACTTCTACGATCTCCAAACAGAGTGAATATGTGTTGTTTGTATGTTATTTTGTGATCGTAGTGTTTTTATACATAACCTGATGATGGACTGATAAGTCCGAAATTGCAATTGTTTTTTAGATAGAGAAAAACCGACTAGGATCATTGACGTGAGTAAAAAATCACTTATAATTAATATTATCATTCTATGCCTAACCTAAGAATTTTGTCGACTAAATGTACAAATAATGAAATAAAAAAAGGTTTTTATCTAAATAAATTATAGCCTATGTTACTCAGGGATAGTGTAGCTTTTTATTAGTAAAACAATTTTTTTTAATCGGTTCAGTAGTGCCAGAGATTAGCCCTTACATACAAACATACAAACAAAAAAAAAAACTTTACCTCTTTATAATATTAATATAGCCTGTTAAATTTTTAATTTAGAGCTACGCCTTAAAAAAACAACTGCTACTGAATTAGTCATTATTAATATATCAATTTCATTACTATAAAAATATATGAATGAGATGATTGTAGATACTTGTGCTTTAGTTTTAAACCAAATTTATAATAGGCTTTTTGTAATTTTATATTTTTGTATTCTTAAGTGTGTTGTAAACTATATTTTGTATTGTTTAGAGTTATTTATGTAATAACGTGCGTTGGTTTTAACATAAACACAAATAAGTGTAATAATGATTATGTCATTTAATAAAGCGGACAGTTTAAAAAAATCAAAGGCTAAATAAAATAAAACTGTATCAGATACATTCTCACAAGAGTTTGTTTAGTATGTTAATGGTGCTCATCTACTTGTAATTTATTCTGTTGTTATTATAATGTTTGGTTACTGAGGAGAGAGAAATGTATGTGTGTACTCTTCATCAGGAAATTTATTTGTTCAAACAAGCAGTACAAACTATTCCATGCAATGTGCAGGATGTTGAAGGTTTCCTGCTGTTTAGTACTAAATGTTGTTTACAAAATTGTATACTGTTAACAGAATGAAACAAACAACAGCAACTTTCAACAAGCAAACATTGGTTGAACATCTTCCAAAAATATTCTCAGTTGTCAGATGGTTTGATAAGCAATCTACCAGAGTAGACTGATCTACTTTAGCCCAACTGAGTCATACGCGTTTCATTGTTGTTATTTAATTTAGAAATTGGTGAAGAATATAGTTTATCTGTAGCTCAAGGTCCACAAATTTTGAATTTACATTCTTCCACTGTGATTGCATTGCCACTCGTGACAAATTTTCTATGAGCTTTCCAGATTATAGAAAATATATGACACAATTTTTTTATTGCTACATATTTTTAGAGTTTGAGTTATTACTGTGTTTTTATTGCACTCGTTGCAACAATTTTGAACATTACATTAGTGTAATTGTTAAAGAAGTGTAAATGTAAAATAATGACATTTTGAGGCATCTTTTATACAGGGTGTCCCATAAGTAAAAAGCCAAACTTCGGGAAATGGTTCTATGGGTCAAAATAAAGAGAAAATCAGGAATAAAATGTTTTCCAAAAACACTTTGTTTTCCAGATATCCGCCATTTTGTATTTTTAATAAAATAATTTATATCTAGAGAACGGTTACACCTATTGAGTTCAAATTTGGCATGAAGTTTAACCTAACAATGATCTATCTCAAGAGAGTAATCGATTATATCCAATCATGCATTTCAAAATGGCTACTATTTGAAAATTTAAAACCAATATTACTCAAAAACCGTATATTTTAACAAAAAATGCCAAGACACCTTTTTTGTATCCCTTTTGATTTCCTATCAGATGGTGTAACTATAAAAACAAATGATGAAGGATTAGCTAAATTATGTGTAATAATTGTTTTGTTCAACCTGGCATCCTATACCAACACCGTAAATACTATGTATGTTATTGTGCTAATTTTAATAAAATGTCAATACCAATTTTTAAGTAGTCAATTTTATGATTTTGTACTGGCCGTAAAACCGCTTAAAGTTGTCACAATTGTACCGTGTTTGGACTCATTTTGCGAGGAATAATATTTAGAGTTCAGTAATTAGAGTAAAAATTAAGTAAGTTAACGGTTAGAAAAATGTGATTTTGTGGGACAAGGGCTAGTTGGTGATTAATAGGAGAACCATTAAGCAGGTAGGGCGTGTGAGTGTGTCTGAGCGTGTGGGAGCGAGGGTAGATTTTATGACTTAGAGCGCATGGCTGTTTGTACAGACTATAGCCACTATCATAAATTGATCCAACACAGGATAATGTTCTGTAATGTGTAGCTTATTAACAATACTTAATTTAGTGAAATGAAACCTACACACAATCTATTGCACCTTTTGAAATCAGGACTACATGAAGTCTTAATAAGCTACGTTTTGTATTCCCTTCCTTACTGGGTGTCCCACGAAGAGGTCACTATTTTTCAACTAATATGCTTGACTTATGGAACACTTTACAGTTATGTTAATTAAATATGTAGAAAAAGTACTACTTAGTTTAATTTTTATTTATGGCCATTCAAAATAAAATGGTGAAATAACAAAAAGATCATCAAAGAAATATCAAATATTTTCGAACACAGAAAATAAAGAGCTTACATGTGCTACTTTACTGAAATTTTCAAACAGGCTTAATTCATTTTAAAAGTTATATTCGTTGCTGGGTTACCTAAGTCTTCAGTACAAAGGTAGTATGCCAAGAAAAGCAAAATACATTTTTATAATGTTACAAAAGCTGCCAACATTATACTCTTATGGATTAAAACATCGATTTTGTAATGTATTTGTATTCTTGGAGTAAGGAGAATAGAAGTTGTTTCAAATTTTGTAAACGGAATAGCTGCTCTTAGTATAATGTTCTTTTCAAATTGTTTATTTTGAAAAGATTCTCCCTTCCTCCCACATGTGCTCTTTGTTTTCAACGCTCTCATTCATAACAATTGATGGGTCTGCACAATAGCAACATAATGTTTGTTTTCTGATAAGTTTTGTTTTGATCAATATAGGCTATCATTGGATGAACTGAACATTCACCATGTCATTTATTTTTAGAGTACCTTAAAAAGAAAAGAACAGAACCCTTATAGAATTACTTATCCATCAATTTGTCTGTCACTCTGTCAAAGATGCTTTTCTGTAGAATGGATAAAGGTATAACAATCAAATTTAGCTGTTGTAAAGCATGCTAACTAACTGAAAAAATATTTAAGAGTGAATTTTGTGAGGGTAACCTATTAGTTTTTATAACATTCTTAACAAAAAATAAAAAAAACAACACTTTTCACAGAGAATAAAAGAAACAACTAAACTCAGCAGCAGAAAACTTAATTTAAATTTATATTTAACTACAAATTCAAAAATTCTGAGCAAAAATTGCATCTAAAACAAGAAAAGGAAGTGGAATTAGGTATCACAAAGGCAAATCTGAATCTGCGTTAACATTATATTCTTAGTGGCGGACAAGTAGGTGCGCGAGTTAATGCTACAAAATTTCAGCTTCTGCTTGGCATGAGATAAAAATGCGTAGAGTCGGTGATGTTTATGAAAGGGCTTTATTCAAACTATTTTTTTTTTAGTTTAGTGATATGTAGTTTTAAAAATATTCCTGAAAACATCAGTGGTACTTTTATGTTTTGTAGGAAAACTGTAGCAAATCCGAATGTGTTTTAACAAGTAATGGAAAATATGTTTTCCATTCAGGTGGTGCTTGGGAGCCGTCACTTCCTTACAATGTTCTCTCCCACCAATGAATAATTTATTCAAACTGTAATTATGTGGGGCCATATGAAGTAGTGATGCGTTGTAAAATTTTGTTAACCCTTTCCCTGGTATATATAATTGACACCAAGTGACTCATACCAGACCTCTTAAATGGCTAAATTTGTCACTTATATTCAAACTATGATAACTAATTAACTACATATTCAATATACATAAAATTTTTACCGTATCTTAATATTATATTTGGTATTATACAAATTATATCTGCTAGGATCCATGAAATAAGTTTTAGTACAATTTTCTGCCAATCCTAACATAACACTTTCACTTAAGTTTGTCGACGCGTTTCGGAGTTCCTCCATTATCGAGACCTATTTCAGAAATTATTATAACATTATAATTATTATATTACAATTATTATTATAATAATTATCCCTTACATATTGAATTATTCTTAGAATTCTATGTAGAGTGCATACACTAATACCTCACTCAAAATCATTAGTCACTAAATAAATACTGCTTACATTATATATAATGATCACTATTTTCCCCATACTTATTATAATTATAATAATATTACTATATTACAATATTATATTATAATATTATAACTATGCAATTTAAAATTATTATATAATATTTTTAGATAATATATTGACTTGTATAATTTGTTGATCTTTATTCTCCTCTAATATTAATACTGATAAAAATATAAATCGGTCATAGAAGTTATCACTTCCAACGTGTGGTCTTAAGCACACCCAATCTTTTTTTAAATTTATATACAGTATTCAAGTGAGCCTAGTAAAATCTAAAAACCTGAATTTCAGGATAGAGTCAGGCTGCTGATTATAGGAATTTAGGTTTGTTTAGTTAAATGGTCTGAGGGAATTTTAAAACTTAAAAGTGAACATGTAGGCCTATGTTTTCTTTCAATATTTAGCACTATGCTCGAAGGAAATTAATCATATTCATTTTAATATTACCAACACTAAAAACTGAAGATACAAAATTAACTTGCACTTAGCAAACAACGCTTATTTTAAATTAAATCTATGTACTGTACTGTAAATCTAAATAAAATAGCTACTGTTTTCCGTGAGTGGAGATCTAAGGAGTACAGCTGTAGAGGCAGTAGTAATGTTTGCAATAAGGTAATGTTAATTGCGAATTGTGTATTAAAATAATTTCTAAATGTAAGACGAGTTGGTCAGAGAAGTTGAGAAAAAATCAGGAAAAAGTCAGAGAAATGAATTAACAAATTCTTTAGGAACATGTTTAAAAACAATACTACTTTACCATCCGACCAGTCAGGTAAAAATTAGGGAAATTATCAGCACGTTTAGGCTACTTTCCAGTGAAAAAACAGGCAATACTTGAGACACAAAGTTCCTCAAATAGGTCTATTCAGTATTTAAGTCCAAGCAGGATTGCAGTAGATAGGCCTAATCAATACATGTCTTGCTGAAAGTGATTTGTTTATAGTCTGCAAGAGCGTAAATTTAATTTGGTAATCTGTAGATAGGATGTGTCATATGGTAGAAATGCCTGTCAATTCATACACTGATCATTAATGTCAGGACACCTTGGTGATTGATCATGTTTAATCAAAACGTTTCACTGTAACGATTTTATACTATTTTTATCAGACAAATGGAGGAAGAATATTCAGTAAAACCAGTATAAATATCGGCAAAGAGAATTTACAAACCTTAATATTTTTTGTTCAGTTGTAGGAAAATTTGATTTAAGTGCATTTTGTTTTAAATTCATGTGACAAGGATTCCGTACTGCCCCCCCACCTCGGAAGTTTTACAAAAACTATACTAATAACAACAACCCATCAACACACCATATATTTTACTCAATACAACGATATAAACCATCAAACCAATAACAATAACGACGGTACTAAATTATGTATTTGTGATGGTGACCAGCGAAATGATGTGATAACTCTCAACTCAGTATTAAGGTTATATTTAATTAAATGACAAACACAATTTTTTGTAATTTCTACAATGTTTAAGGTTATATCTTAATAAAAACTCATTTTTCATAATTTTCTCAAAATGTTTAGTGCAGTATAGTTAGTCTGTTATATATTTTTATAAAAATATATATCTAACATCACTGAATAAAAAAAAATTATTTGCAATACTTTGGAAATAAAAGGGAAATGCTGTTTTTGCAATGTAGAAATAGAAATATAATTTTGTATATTCCACCACCACAAAATATATCCACTTGTGCATCTAGAATTTTTGAATTATAATTGAATACCACTGTGCTTACAAAAATAAAAATAAAATATTCACATAGAACAGGAAATAAAACAGACTTATTGCAAAATAAAAACAAACGTAATTAATGATAGCCTATATTTTTGTAGAGACTCTAGAGAGGGCTCCATCCCCTCTTAAGTCTGCTCACAAACCTCTGCGGCTACTCGTGGCATAGCCGCTCGCTCCCCATCTACTCTCACGGTGAAGCAAATGCAAACAGATTATTGCATAATGTGATATTGTCACAAAAATGGGGATTGAGTAGAACAGAGGGACTTGGAATGGCAAAAAGCTGAGTAATGTTAAATATTTAGAATTCCAGCTACTTTAATAATATATTATTTTGCAAAATAAACCTACTCAAACAGTGTTTACCTGATTAATGAAGAGGCAAAGATGACTTCATATTTTCAAAGTTATATCTACTCCTGTGTTTACTCAAGTTTATCTAAATTGGTGTTTGCTGACAACAAATACAGTTTAAACACTTAGTGCTAATTCTAAGAATATCATTGTTTTGTTAGTTTAAGACTTGATACTTTAGACAACAGAGATTTTGTGAACCTTTGTAAAAGTTAGTTTGCCTATTTTAAGAAAACATGAATACTTAAATGTTACTGGCAGTTATTAGCGAATTTCCATGGGAAAAATGAGCTATTGCAGTGACCCTAATGGTAAGACCTAAGGTCGGGAGTAGTAAATGGGCACCGATCATGGTCCCCAGAACACGTTTTGGGGTGTTATTAAAAATTATATATATATTATATATATTGTACTAGCTGGATGCTACAGGTTAAGCTCGATAAAAAAAATATCAATTTCAAAGGCATCCCGTATTACTCTTTGTTAATACGCTATGTACTACTTTCTTACCTTAAGTGTATAAAATATTGATCTTTTAGTTTTATTAATACCTGTCGAAGGACAGCCTTTTTATATGCTTATTTAAAGAACCTCCTTGTAAACAATGTCCTTTGTGCGGCCTTCAGAGGTTGCAATATCACTAGACTGTCAGGTGAGCTTACACGGGAACAGGCTACGTACGCAAAATATTTAAAAATCCCGTCTTATTGCACATCTAGAACATAAGGGGAACCACTATGTTAAGTCTCAAGTTAATATGTTTTGTCGTTTTTGAGATATAGTGATGAATAGTGAGTCAGTGGCATTTGACTTTTATCTATATTTCTAACGCTTTTTACGTTTTAATAACATTAAACGCAAAATATTTTAAAATCCAGTCTTATTGCACATCTAGAGCACAAGGGGGACCACTATGTTAAGTCTCAAGTTAATATGTATAATAGTACAAAATCACAAATATATCAAACCTAATGTAAAGTAGC
>JAGFPH010000452.1:221167-255403 GCA_018207615.1 Philaenus spumarius
TATAATACTTATGTTTTTATATTTTGCCAAAAAGGCGACATGTCACAAAATACATATCTATGAGATACATTATATTTGTAATATTTTTCATATACTTAGTAACAGTAGCAAATTGAAAGAAAGTTAACTCATTGTCGTTAAAAAAACGCTATTCTCATTATTTCTCGATCTCGATAAATTGTATTTAATAAATTCTCGTTTCTCGTTCGTTCCTAAACCTCAACTCTCGTCTATTTCTCAATCTCGATAATTTTTATTAAACAACATCTCGTTCTCGTCTCGAATTCAAAAAGTCAATCTCGCACTCTCCTAGATTTCACCCATCATCTGTAATACGCAAACAAAACCTAGCGTAGATTATACTTTGGGGTTGTGTTTACAACTTCAATCAATAATATAGCCTATAATATTAATAACTTCTAAATCATTTGATCTATCAATATGAAATAAAAGGCAATTAAAAGATAATATTTTTATCTTTCTTTAAATATATATAATAATATACAAAAACACAAAATCTTAACAAATATTCCTACAGTTTTATAGTCCTTATAATTGTACACATTTACAGAGTTGAAAATCCCCGTCTGCATAGTTAGGTAGGCCTAGATAAAGTGTGTTGTTTTTTGTATAAATGATGTATTTCTGATGTGTATCTAATTAATCTGCCTGTGCTTTTTCACAGGGATTTACTAGTAACAAATAATAACTATATAAACCTATTATTATTAAATTATTTAAAGTCTTGTTTAAATAGTTTTTGTACATTGTTAATTAGAGATATTAATTACTGCGTGTTTTTCAGGTAGTATATTCTTTTCTTTCGATGGGCTGGGGCTTTCTGTCTGATGTAGATATTGAGAGTGAAAGACTAAGGGCTTTAGGCAGTCCTAGGTTTACTCTGTGGAGTATGGCCAGGCTAATTGGTGAGTTGAGATTAAAAACAATTAGTATATCTGTGTATCTGAGCTAACAAACCTAAAAGAATAATTGTAAATAATAATAATAGTAAATACACTTAAAATGTTCTTACAAATTTGTGATGACTAATTTGCTCAGCTGTTAATTGAAAGATATCTGATGGTAAAAACAGAACACCAAAAACAATATTAAGTAAAATTCTCCAAATATATTTTGAGCTGCTGCCCACCATGGTCTGCACAATATCTGCAAGTCAGCTTAACATGGATCAGATTTGTAGAATTTTACTAAATACCGTGTGTGCTGTTTATCTTAGCATGTACGTTCAAACAACGACACAGTTTTCAACTAATTATTTTGGTAAATATAATTCATCCTTTATCCACTGTGTTTCTTTATTGAACATACAGTAACCCTTGACTTTTTCTCACTACTTGCCAACAAACATTGACTTTTCTATCAACAACTATGAGTTGTCTGCCGTACAAATTTTAAAAATAAATATTTAGTTTTATCATAATACTTCTCAAAATTATTTTTATTTATTTGTCTTCTTCATGACATCACATATGTTACAAGTTGGGAGTGTCCCTCTTGCCCATAATCCCAAATTCCTATTTAATGCACAATGTGCTATCAGAATACCTACCTTTATCCTTTACTCCATCTTGCCATCTGCACCTTCCCTCACCAGGCCCCTTCAAGAAGATCTATACTGTCTACATTCTTCCTTCTCTCTCCTCACTTACTCCGGTGCTCATTCTTGAACTGTTTTTGATTAAGGTTTTATTTGTTTGCTTTAAAAGGTTCAGGGCACGCAAAAGGAATGGACAATCCTTCCCTTGCTAGCCCGTTGCTTCTTTTTTGCCTTCAATTCCACAGTGTCCTGGTGATCAGATCAGGACCTCTTTGACCTTTGCTAATTTTTTCAGCAGCTCTTCACCTGTGTGTGGTGTGTTTTCATTAACATGGAGTTCTAACAAGTTTGATACTCTAAAACATTTTGTCAAAATTCAATGGGTTTACAAAGTCAAAATATTTTGTTTGACGCATTTTAAACAATTTATTTTATTTCAGTAGGTGTAATTTTTAACTACACAACTCAATTTTATGAAAACGTTTTAATATGACTTTGATTTGAAAATTGAAATATGTTGAAAAACAATTTTGAAACCTATTGAATATTTTGCCTGTAACAGTGTTCAACTATCTTGTTTATAAAGTTAAATTTCCAGCTTTTGTGAACCTGAAAAGATAGTACATTTTAATCAAACTGTTTAAAACTAATAATATTGTATTTTAACATATAACTTCACATCTTTCCTTTTTGTAGAATATTTTAAGTTCTTTAAAAAAAATTGTTTTATGGGTTTTGCCCTTGTAGGACTAAGAACATATCAAGGGCGGCTCTCATTCATTCGTATTTCCGAAGAGAAACTTGCAGCTGCGAAAGAAAGCAATTGCAATCTGATGAAGAGAAGTGTTAGCGACTGCAATGAACTGTCGTTTCCTTTACAGCATAGTTACAGTTGTGGCGACTCGTTAGATCTAGAGACTGATGTGAGTATATGTAACATTATTGTTGTCTGGATCACTGATGTTCCCTAATTTAGGGAATTTTCAAGGTTTTTTGTTCAATACACGAATTATTGGTAGAACATTTGGCCATTTCACAACTTTGAAATGTATATGTGAAGCACAAAGATTAATAATAAAGATATTTATTTTTGATATGAAATAAAATCAAATTTTGTAATTATTTAGTTGGAAAATATCAACAGTTGAACAAATTAACCTAATTTTCTAAATAACAATTTTTCTGAACACTTGACATTGACATAATGTATGTATAACTGCCCCCATTTAAAAGAAATTTATACTTCTTAATAATGAAGTTGAAAGGAGAGCTCGGCTTCCGATCATATTTTGATATTTCCGACTAGTCGGAGGTCGGAGCTGTTTCCAAACAAACAATATGGATTGGGCTTCCAAGAATTTTATGTGCCTTCTACAGACTGTTGGGGTTCTAAGAATTTTTACTTTATATTCTGCCTACAGTTTTGCCTTCAGTTTCTCTGTATATTTGCAGTGTTCACGTCTTTTCTAATATACATTCGTTTACCAAATTTCCCACTACAATAGTTCACGGTTGTAAAAACAGTAAAGTATAATAAATACAGATATTGTATAATATTTTAAAAGTGGAAGAAACTAAAAATTTTGAGTTTAAAAATAAAGTGTGCAGTGTCTAACCTGCTTGTTTACCGGTTATATTATTTATCCCTGTAATGTATTTTGTAGCTTAGTAATCTCCGAAAATAGTGTAGACTACTATGTAGTACTATAGGCCTACATACGTAATACAATACTGCAGTAACAACCTACAATTCCATGCAACTTATATCTCTTGAATTTATTCATATAGGGTAATACGATCTTAAAGATTTTTATGACTGAATATACTCTACAAGACAAAAATTTACAGCAACCCGATCGGGGAATTTGACACAAGATTTCCTGCTCTAATGGCCGATGTTGAACGCTTCAGTGGTAGATGCTAAATTTAAATTACATAATTTACTATATAAGTAGGTGATACATTTGAGATTGTAGGCTGTAACCTCCCAGTAACAAATACTTCCCAATAATTAATTTTTGACGAGTTTTTGGATGGTGAATTTCGTTAAATAGAATGTTGACTGTAATTTTTAGTTTGAAAATTATTGTAAATATTCTGACAGGTTAGATATAACATAAAGTACATTGCAACTGATGGGGCAAAAACTAATAGAAATAGGTCTGCATGGCTATTTTAACTTTTATTACAACTGCTTTTATATTTTCATTAATGTACTATAGCCACATGCTTATATATAAGAAGTTTGTACTTATAATACAACCGTCTCGTGGTGTAATTACTCACCTTGTAAAGGCTTCCGCGGTTTCGAAAACTCTATTTTTCCATTATCAGGCCGCACAAAAACAGTCAGATTACTCAATCGAGGTCGTCACTTAAGTATAAAAACAATTAAAAAACGCATCACACTAACGTTAATAGCACGTACATATTACTTTGGCCAAAATATCGCGTGCGATACCAGTAACGGGCAAATCTAGACTAAAGTTATGTAATTAATATAAACTAATTACATTTTATTTTCTCTCCGTCTTAACAATCCTTATTTATCTTTTGATAAAAGTTTTTAATAATGTGTACTTTTTGTTATTATATCTTGACAATTAAAAAATATTTTTACGCTTAGATTGTGGAAAATGAATAACTACAAACATTTTTGTAATGATATGACGATGGTGGCTTGTTTCACTGAAACCGGTTATCAAAAGATAAATAAGGATTGTTAAGACGGAAATAAAATAAAAGGTAATTAGTTTATATTAATTACATAACTTTATTCAAATCAGCAATCCTGGTGGCTATAAGCATGTTTAAATCTAAACTGCGGAAATATGTTGATGTGATTGAAATTACCTCTCCTCCCTGCTTTTATATCATAAATCTAATTTGATTTATTCATCTAATGGTATGTAATGTTAGCTTTGAAGTTGTGATTAATGTGATACTTTTATTCAAAAGAAATTACAAAATATGTTTGAAGGAAACAAAGGGATTGGCTAGTCTCATATTGAATAAATGTACTATAAGGCTCATTATACATTTTGTTAAGAAATCAACCATTTAAAATTTTTTTAAACTGATATTCAATTGTAATTTTAAATATCCACCATTTTGACTCTGTAGAGTAAAAAATTGTCCACCTATTCTTTCGGGAGTTTTTTTTTTTTTTTGACCTAAGGAATAAAATGTTTTTGGACATACAGTATATACAAACATTTTTTGTTATTGTGAAAATGTGCACTCTGAGTTCAGTCATCAGTTATTTTAGTGAATAAATAGTTTCTTTGTACCAATAAATCTCGCTACACCTTTAAAAAGCACAAATAACAATTTCTAGTTAAGTAAAATCAAGTGGAATTGATAACGAAATGTATGATAAGTGGGCATCTGTGTTAAAACATGAATAATGTAACTAATGATTATGAGACTGAATGTGATAAAAGTTATAATACAATGAATTACCTTATAAGGTCTGTCTTGTGACTTCAAATTGTATTTGATCTAATTATGTTTATGACACGTTTTGAAGTTTCACAACTTCATCATCAGATATCTGTTGCTTTTTTTCATTCACTCGAGGAACTCATCACACATTAAAATCGTTAAAATACATAACACTTACAAACACAAAAACATTAAACAGTCTTGTCCAGCTCTGGTGTGCACTCTAATAAGTCCGGTGAAGCACTGACGGTACGAGCTGTGCGTCCTACTGATGCTAATTGCTATTGAATGATGTGACTGGAAAGAGAGCTGATCATTTAAAATGTCATCGGGTTTTCTTTTAAACGCTCTATAAATCTCAAACTCCTCTTGTGCTCTCATTATTCCGCCTTTTGTGCATAAGTGTAATGTCTCCACACTGGATTGGAAATCACCGTGTCTATGATTGTTTTCAAACAAGTGGCTAGCATAATTAGAGTTGGCAATATTGATTTTGTTATTGGGAAGGTGTTCTTTGTATCGGCTTAGGAACGTTCTCCCTGTTTGACCTATATATATAATGAGTTGACCGTCGTCAGTAGTCACTTGTTGTACTATAAAACGACGGCCTTTTCAGTTATTCAGTCATGATCAAGTTATTGGAGAACATCCTCCGTTGTCATGGAAATACTTAACTAAAAAATCGTTCACAAACATTTAAATAAATTATTCACAAAAACATATTTAACAAAACCAGTTTCCTTTTTTTGCAGTGGTGTAGTACTTTTAAGGTGTCATCGATTGCTGTGTAGTTTGATTCAATTTTTCGCTGACGTAGCATTTGTTCGGGTGTAGGGATGTGTTCATTGAACCTTTTTCTAAAGGATTGTTGTTATGTTTATTTCTATACTAATCTTAGTATCTTGGTTACAGAAGAATCTGTGCACAGACAAAGCGAGTCAGATGTTTTCTGGCCGTTACGTTAGAGATTCCTTTCTATATCTTCATGTATGAGGCATTTACTTACTTTACATATGTTATAATCTTGATCGTGTGTTTTACCAATAAAGGATTCTTTTTACGTTTACTGGTCAACTTTATTTACCTGGTAAATTTACTAAGGTAACAACAATTGTAAAGAATCGGAGGCAACTAAGGATGTTCTCCAATAACTTGATAGTGGCTGTATAGCCGAAACGGCCGTCGCTTTACAATACAACAAGTGACTATTGATGACGGTAAGTTATAACGTTATATTAATTTATAACAGTAGTCAGAACGGTGACAAACAAAATAAATAGTATTTTATATCATTATACCAACCATTAAATCTAATGTAAATTATTTTTAAGGATACAGAAAGTCTGAGAAGAGATAGTTTTTACTCTGTAATGTCAAGAAGAAGTACTTACCATTCCACTACCGGATCAAGTTATCAGAGTCTTGTTGATGATAAGAAACCGGAAGTAAAGATGTATGGTCCTCCTTCTACTCTGCCTGAACTCTCTCAGCCTGTGCCTCAGAAGTGGCAGGTTTATCAAGGTATGGACAATTTACTTAGAATAAAACAACTTTAGTAGAGTGAAAGATTTATTTTTTTAACGTCCTGCTGTTTTGTACTTTAAGGCTAATGAAGACAGGACGTACAGTTTTACGTGGAATCCGAACCAAAGCCAATGATGTCTGTTAAGAAACCATTTAGAAAATTATTCGGGGTCAATGGGAATTGAACCCAGAACTTTTCCATTGATGGTTGCCATGACGATTGATAAAGCTTTCACGCCTTAACAACCACAGCCATTGTGGCTTTTTTTTAAAGATTTAAAATAATTATTCATTTAAAAGTCAAACAAATATCTGCACATTTTCTTTTATGTTATCAGCATACAAGGTGTCACAAAAAACCTTAGAAATCTAGTATACAGGATCGTAGTGTATACTTTGAAATACATGAAAACTGTTCGGTAACTTTTTTTTCAAATTCAGCTTAGTTTAGACGCAATCCACCATTTGTTTTTTTTTTTACAAAAACTCATAGTAACTCCAGAAATAGATAAGATATTAAGTTCAAATTTGTACTACTACTTAATATGTTACAATATTTACAAATGTACCAAACAAAGAATTTATGTTTGTAATTTTCAGATTGGCGAAAGTTACAAATTTTTAAAGTGGTATATCTTGAAAACTGCTAACTTTACAAAAAAATGAACTAAATACAAAATATTAAATTCTTTTTAATGACAAAAAAAAAGTTTTTTTGTAGTTTCCATAAATCAAAGGATAACGGAGTTATCGAGAAAAAAAACTGAAAACATAATTTCTTTGTAATTATCTAAAACATCTAAAACGAGCCCAAAACCAACATTTTTTTAATTCTTATAATTTGAATAAATCAGATAAACCCCATTGCTCTGAAATGTTGGTTTTAGGCTCATTTTAAATGTTGTAGACAATTACCAAGAAATTATGTTTCCAGTTTTTTGTCAATAACTCTGTTATCTTTTTACCTACAGAAACGACATAAAACACCGTTTTGTCTGTCGTTAAAAAAAGGAAAATATTTTGTCCCTTGTACATTTTTTGTAAAGTTAACGGTTTTCAAGATATTCCACATTAAAAATTTGTAACGGCCGCCATTTTAAAAATTATTAAAAGAAATTCTTGGTATGTAGTACACTTGTAAATCGTAACATTCAAAACGCTTATACCAAATTTGAACTCCATATCTTATTAATTTCTGGAGTTACAGTGAGTTTAGTAAAAAAAACAAAATGGCGGATTGCGACAACTAAGCCAAATTTGCAAAAAGATGCTGAACATTTTAAATTTATTTCATTGTATATAATCCGATCCTGTATAACTGGTTGAGGTTTTTTGGGACACCCTGTATACTTTTAAGGTAAAATAAAACTCAAATAAAGAAAAAAACCGAATGACTTCACAAGACAAAAAAAAGTAAAGTAACCAGTTTTTATTAATTGGATCTTATTTAGTTGTTAAGCAGCAACTAATTAAATTTTCTATTTTCCTTCTTTTTTTCACTGCTTATCCTAAGATGAAATTGTAATGTTTTAATATGTAATATACGTATATTATCTGTGTTTGTTTTGGTTAAGTGTTATAAATAGTAATAAATATGTTTTACTTGGGGCCAGTGAGGGACGATAAGCACCTCTTAAACGATGCAACGATGCAGGCCTATACTGTACGGAATGCTGAAATATTGCTTTTGCCTCAACTGTGACAGCACGCAATGATCGTCTCAGCACCATATTTACCAATGTCAAACACTCATTAAAAAGATTTTTTACGTTAAAATAGTACAAGAGTAGAAATTACAATAATAGACTAATAAAGACAAGGGATCAGCAAAGCGCACGACACTGATTGCCAGCAACTCTGCTAGTTGTTCCAATTAAAAATCAGTGTTCATGTGACAAAGTCATGATTTTTAGATCCACGACAATGCATGCTGCAACATTTTTTGTAATGAAAACTAAAAGTCAGTTATCATGGCAACAAATTTTGTGTTACGATATATGTCACAAATCAAACTTAGTTTTTAAGCTAGTGTTAAGTAAATGTCTGTCTTGCTTAACACTCGTAAAAACTAATTGTCATGACATTTTTAATTTATTGTTTAATTTGAATTGAATAAAATGTCATTGATTAAAAATTAGACGTAACCTTAATTACTCCGCTACTCTGTTGTCCATCTATGTTATAGACATGACTATGTATTAGCAAGCAGTCAATATCTATGGCTGAACAATTCTTTGATCTTAGAAATAGAGTAGAACCTTGATTTAATCGTCACTTTTGGGACCAGGGAGTGGTCGGAGCGCTAAAATGGTTGGATAATCAAAGCAGAAGTTTGAGTCATTTACAGAGCTCAAAACAATATAATAAATCAAAATTAAGTAAAAAAATTACATTTTCAATACAAAAGAGAAAGGAAAGCAGAAAATTTTAGGCATTGAAGCTTAAAAATTAAAAGGTACATAATTAACTTAAAAAGTGCACGGATAAAACAGCAGTTTAAAGAGTATAGTGAAGCAAACAGTCCGGCAGTACAGTAGTCTATCAACTGAGCATGCATGAGGACATACAAACCTGTTGTGACAGAGCGCAGACGGATGGTCAGATAATCCATGGAGTCTGTTACTTGAAGTCTAGATAATTAAGGTTTTCAAGAATAAATTTGTAAACCCATATGTTTGTTACAGGTGATTTTGTTATGGTCCATGCTTCCTGTCAGTCGTTTATATCTTCTGACTGTATGATTGCTCCTTATGCCAAATTAGCTGATGGTATAATCTGGCTGTCGGTCATCAAAGGTGGTATTTCGAGGACTCATTTGCTGCAGGTAATTTTTTATATTGTCTATTATATCCGGTTATAAAAGGGAGTTGTATGGACATTAGTAAAAATAAACAACAACAAGTTACTAAATAATTTACGTAGAGCCCGAAATTGGTATAAATTTTGGCTTACTTCATGACAAATAAAATGTCGAAAATCTCCATTGATCCCACTTATGCTGAAAATTTTATTGAAGTTGTCCAAGAAAACGGTTTTGCATATAACTCTTGAATGGTAAGTGTTATTGTAAAAATAGTTTGTAAAAGATCTGTAGATTATGTGATTCTCTATATAATATATTTCTATAATAAATATGTATATTTCTTTTGCAACTAAATGCCCACACTTGTGGAGCCATTTTATAATATATTTTTATAAATATCCTTTTATAAAGCCCTACTAGTTGGAAGCCATTTTATAATATATTTCTAAATTTATTATATATATACATTTGTTAATTATACTGACGTGTTATAAAAGTGAGTAGGATTTTGTTATTAACATGCCTCACGTTTGGAAGCCATTTATAATACTATCCATTTTATGAAAACAATTGATAAATATAAAATACCTTTCCTTGTATTGGCTTCAGAAGTAGCCTTATAAATAATTAACACTGGATTTCTTTTAGGGTTATAACAGTAACAATTTTTATTTTTGAATTATATTTTCTTTTACATTACATATTGGCTAAATAGGCTATTTAAATAGGTTTAGTGTCTATCTCGGGGTAAGGAACTCGGCTGACATGAATATGCTTTTTACTTATTCACCTTAATTACAAGGTTAAAATTTAATGGCTTTAGATTTGCAAATTTTGGCATCATTTTTGAAGAAAATTGTTGAGAGTTTATTTGGCTTTACTGTCGATAGAAATTTACTGTTCAGAGTCCGAAATGTTAATAATAATACAGAGTATACCTATCTCTGATCGTTTTCACTGAATTTATCACCTATTTAATTTTAAAAAAACTGTTTTAATGAAACTTTTACTTGATGGTGTTCAATACACAACTACACTGTAACTCAGTTTGGCTTCTAATGCTTTAAAAACCCGCGTGTCGGTTTTTTCATCTTTTGTCTCCTTCCGCGTAGTGACTACTTGAATCTTCTCGCTTCCTCTGGTTGTTGGCATAAAGTAGTACTTACATTTCACTTGATTTTGATTAATTTTTTTTGAAGTCGTATATCTTATAACTGGATATCTCAGATATCGTATAGGCTTTATTAGTTCGTTGTTGCCAAAATATACATATTTTAATTTATAGAAAGAATTTAATTTGAATCGCGTGTAACATCGTTAACTTAGTCCAAATATGGCGTCATGAAAACAGAGGCTTATTTTAGTTACACAACATTCAATTCTACTTACATATATTTCACTACTTATGAGCTAATTTTTCATATCGATTTATGGCTAAATAATTATAAATGTTAATATTTTACAATAGTTTTCTGCTGAGGTTTGTGTTTTGAAATAAATACATTCTCACTTTAAAATGATTTATAACCATAGGCTACTAACAGCTGTTCTTATGTTATTTACATTTTGCGGTCCACTAGTAAACAGTGCGAATACGGATTTAATTTAATGTTGAAGTGTTTTGATAATAAATGTGGAATCTAATGAAATCTGGTTGAATAAATAAATAAAGATGGTGTTTTTCTATTACAGGATTCTTTTCTTTATGTGTTGTGAATTTGATCGTATTTTGGAGTTTATTCCTTTGAATAGGTTATGGCATAGTTTACCTTATATTATTGGTTTGTCGTAGCTTACATTTAAACATGATTTTACAGTGTTTTTGGTTACTAGTGAAGTTAATACATGGGTACAAATAATATTGGTGTGTTTCTATACAATTTATAATTCTTAAATATTGTTTGTCAAACTGGTTTGGCTCTAGGCTATTAAATGGTTTTCTTACATAGGTTAGGTTAGGTATTTGTTTTTCTATAAAATATGTATAACGTATTGGTTGAAACTGGATCAGTTCTCTCAGTCTTTTTGGTACTTTCATTTAATAATAATGTTATGGAATTTGGACTGTTATATCTACAAAAAAAGGTCTATACTTTTTTCCGATACAAGTGATCATTAATGGGAGGGATATCACTATTTAAGTGAAAGCTCAAAGATATTAGTTTGTGTGTAACTCGCACTATAAAATACATACAAAGTACACAATCAACTCCTATAAAAGCGAGTGTACGTACGTGAGTAACTATATAATGTAAAAGCTGATTTCACCCATCATCTGTAATACAAGCGTAGATCATACTTGGGGGTTATGTTTACAACTTCAATAAAAAATATGTCTTGTGAAATTTACTTTTTTAAATAAGAGTTATATAACTAATGTAAGCAATAATATGTTATAAGATTTGCTTTGAGGTTATACATTTAATATAAATACAACCTTTTATCAATATTCATTTGTACAAATTTAAAAAAGAGATACCAATTCGTTTAACTTCGGAAACATTCGTAGATTCGTACATCTTCGTATAACACATTCTGTTATTATTTTTTTCATTATAATATTAATACCTTCTAAATCATTTGATATATCATTATAAAATAAAAAGTAATTGAAAGACAATATTTTTATCTTTAATTTGATATATAATAATGTATATAATTACAAAATTTTAACAAATAGGCCTACAGTTTTATAATTCTTATAATTGTATACATTTTCAGGGTTAAAAATCACCCTCAGCATAGTTAGGTGAAGATAAAGTTTGTTGTTTTAAAATACTATTTTTATAAATGATGTATTTCTGATGTGTATCAAATGAATCTGCCTGTGATTTTTCATGGGGGCTTTCTATTTCTAAACATAACTGCCTGTCCCTAATTTCGTTCGTCCATTTAACCTTGAGAAACATTTGCCTGCTAATCCATTGTATCATCATAGACTGTTCCATTACTGTTCTTGTTAAAATGACAGAAACAACCCAAAAGTAAAATAAGTACTATTACTATTGTTACATTGAAGCTGGTGTCCGGCCATTTGAACCGTGGCGTATAAGTTTATCAGTAAAATTCAGAATATAGAAGTACGAGACTGTGTTATATGGATAGGCATGATAACATTTTAAGGGTTCTGTTATCGCTAAAGAACTCTAAACATGTATTTTTAGTTCTAGTTCCCTAGTTTAAAAAAAATCATGACAGCATTTTATTATTACAGATAATTTTATTTAAACAAACCCAAATCAAAATACTGAATTTTGTTTCAGTACCTGTTAGGCCTTTCTTCCGGCTCTCACATCTCCGTTCCACAGACAGAACAAATTGCAGTGAGTGCGTTCAGACTGGAACCACAGTGTAACGGAAGTGTGATCACAGTAGACGGTGAAGTTATAGAACATGGACCTTTCCAGGCCGAAATTATGCCTGGTCTTATCAACATTATGGCTCGTAACTGAAGGCGTCGATGTTCATAGTCTGCGTTATGTTGAGCTATCTGTCTCTTACGACCTACGTCTAGTCTGTAAGTACCATTGTTAACTGCGTGGAGTTTGGCAATGTTGTAATGACTGTTCAATTTTGATAACATTTAGTTTTGTTTGCACATTACTTTGCATTTCCAGAAAGTAGCGCGCAATTTAGGACTTCAAATTGGTGCAATTTAGATTTTTAACTGTTAAAGAAATGTAAATATTCGATATGGAAAGTGATTTTGTCTTATACTTGTTGTAAAAGTATCATTTAATATTCTGAATTATTGGTGTTTCTTTTTTGTAGTAATTGTAACAAATTATTATTGTTTAAAAGAAATTAATAGATTTGATGTTTTAAACGCAACAATCATTATCAAGAAATTGTTACCTATACATTTGATTTATTATAAATCTTATTAATGTACTCAATCTTCAACTTTATTCTGTATGGAAAAGTTATAAATTATTCAATTTATTTGTATGCGTTGATTCAAATGTGTCATGTAGCATTAAAATAGTAAGGTTTGTCAAAAAAATATAAAATTAGTATTTAAAAACTAAATAAATAACATTATTTTATGTATGAAACAGTAATTATTTTAATATTTTTAGAACCAAGTGATTCACATTGAAAACTTAATTTTGATCTAACCAGGGTACTGTTTAAAACTCCGAGCATTAACCCAATGAGTTTTGGGTTTAGAATTTGTTCATATTACTAACGTTCAGCATTTGGATTCAAGTGTGTGGAATGTTTGGGTGCTATAGAGGCAATTTAAAAATGTGAAAAAATTGGGTGTTTTTGTCAGGATGGAAAAATTTACTTTTAATTCTAGAGTAAAAGTGGTCAAGAATAAATGTTAGTTTTGATAACTAAACAGATTTTTAATGTTCAAAATTACACCAGTTTGTTTGGAACATTCTTTGACTGACCAGTCCCTAGAGGAAGTGTAACATTTCATAAAATCTGATAATGAGAGTTGCCATAAAACTAGATTAGTTAGTTAATATAACGATAAATTTTAATGTGTATTATATATTTTAATCTGTAGTATACAATGCTATATTTATAAATAATAAATATAAAACATTTTGTGATCAGAACAGTTATTGGAATTTCTGTGATTGTTAGTATATAAAACAGATTTATTTAACATGATTTAATCATAACTTATAAACTCAATTGAAATGTATAAATTAATTTTTAGAATTCAATTTTAAATTAAGTTAGGTTTTTTATGATGTTCTTTGCATATACAAAAATGAAACCACAAAGCAATGATATTTTGTCAAATTAAAGTATTTGTTTATTTTTAAATTTATCTGGAAAAATATCTCTAAATATAAACAATAAAACACATTCTATATGTAGGAATTATATCGAAAATTGATCACAGAGATATTAGTTTAAAACTTTGTCAGTAGTATACATATAATATATTATTTCATTCCAGTATTGTCGAACTGATATTTCTTTTTTTTCCTTCTTGTTCATTGTGTAAATGGCATAAAATGTCGTAGGCATAGAAGGAAAATTATTAGTTTTATAATGCTTTAATAAAGTAGACAAAATGATCGTCATTACATAAGAAATCCAACATGCGGAGCAGAGTGGAGCAGTGGTTAAAAGTGCTCATCCAGTCAACACAGTTAAGTAGATTCATTTGTTTATGTGCACTATACTCTACTTCTTGGTCTTCATCACTCCAACTGCTATAAAGTAAAGGTGTTAGCAAAATTTAAAAAATACGATACATAAAGGTTATTTTATTCGTTGCTCGAATCCGTAGGAATAGTGGTTAACTTGGTGGGGCCTGGGATTGACTAGACATCGTTAATTGTTGCGGATGATGACTGTGAAGGTTTTTATTTTTCTAAGCAAAGTTTTTATGATCACGTTTCCTGCAGACAATCTATACCGGACTATCTTTTAATGAATAAGATACCGCCACAACTTTAAATCTATCACCTGGTTTAATTATTTAATATTTACGTACAAAAGTGACCAACAATCAGACGTGTTAGAGCTCTTCTGCTTTTTCCTTCGTGTTGGTTTCAATTTATCATATTTTTACATTAAAAAAATCAGGTAACACTAACCATTCAGTATTCTAGTTATGAGGAACATTATTTCTAAGAATTAGCATAGTTAATTATAAGAATCTTAATAGCTGTTAAGAAAAATCCCAGTTGTAATAGTTATAATATTTTTTGAAAAGTTACAATTTTATCTACACTTTATATTGATCTTGTTAGATTTAAGTCGTAACTAGTTTTAAATGATAAAAAATTCTTTGTATATTCCAATGAAATGGGTTGTGCATTTATATTTACAATTTAAATTTATTCATGTAGTAAATTTACTACACAAAAATAATAATTCTCTATCTCTATCAATATTATATGTTTTAATTAACAAAACTAATGTACATATTATTCATTTAAAGTCGACTTTTTGTATTTGTGAGTGCTTCATTCTAAAATGTTCCGTGACAAAAATGAAACCAATCAATGCTTAAATGATTATAATTGTTACAAGTACTAAAATTTTTGTTTTGAAGTTACTGCTGTTTAACTAAGACTCTCGTTATCTACATTTAAAATTTGAGCAGATAAGTATAATTGCGTGAAGACTGCACTCGCTAAAGTGTTCGGCCTCAAGTTGATGAGAAAAATACTGAAATTTGCAAATAATTTAAAAGAAAATTTATGCCTAAAAGTAGTTTTAAAAAAAGACATTCAGTGTTGATACGATCAGCTGTTTACTCATAAATTTGGAAAACAGAATTTATAGGTGTTTTCATGTTCACTGCTATTCAAACTTTGTATTTCCTATGCTAGGAGCTGACCTTTTATTTTTTATATTTATAGCCTAAATGAGTAGAAATTACTTTATTTTTTTTAACCTTTCTACATAATATTCATTAATATTTTAAAGCGGACACACATGTGCGTCCAAAGCACATAAAATTGGCGTGCAAAGCACGCAATGCTCTGTGTATTGAAAATAATCCCAATACGGGTGTTGTTGGCGTGCAAAGCACGCAATGCACTGTGCATTGAAAATACTAACAATTCGGGGGCTAGCGTGCAATGCACTGTGCGTCGACCACTTCTCATAGTGTTCAGTGTCAAGCTCACATGTGCGTCATTAGCAGTGAACGTGTTAACAGCTTATTTCATGCTTTAAAACAATGCAGGGTTGGCGTGCAATGCACTGTGCGTCGGCCGCTTCTCATAGTGTTCAGTGTCAAGCTCACATGTGCGTCATTAGCAGTGAACGTGTTAACAGCTGATTTCATACTTTAAAACAATGCATAATTCAAATTTTTAGGACAAGTTTTTGTTTAGGCGCAAGTCATTCTGTTTATTTTCAACCTTTATTATAAATTATTATGATAACTTTGTGGTTATGATTAATCTTACTCTAAAAATAAATGATAAAATATCGCATATATTATTTCTCAAGGCCATTTTTTTGTCGGTACGCCATAACTTCCTTAATACATCATTAAGTTACATGAATGAGGCATCATTTTAAAGCTTTCCTTAACCGCTACACCGGAAAAATAGACAAACAGCTTAAAATTCATGTTTTAATAACAAAAATTGATTAAAAAACTTTTATATTATACTTTGTATGTTCCTAATGAAAGGCGCCATCTATTAACCATATGTTTGACTAGCATGACAGCTGTTAGTTAGATTGTTTACACTGTAAGATTGTATAGGGAAACTGCTATTTATAAACCAATGTAAATAAATAAACTTAATTAACAGGATTAAATCAGGTAAATGTAGGCCTACTCCGAACTTGCGAAATATTCGCACGGGTCAGCTAGTATTACTATATTATGTAAAGGTAGCAAGGAGATAAACATACAAAGCACACAGGGTTATCCTCTAAGTAACAAAAACAAGGGAATTAAAAAAAAGAATTAACTTTGTTTTTCTGACCAACCTTTACACAGTAAACTATTTCATTTAGTTACCATTTTAATGGAAACAAAATCAGGAGGCTATGTAGGCAATCGTCCCTTTCAATGCCAACGTCCTGTTTTACCGGATGTTTCAAAACATGTAAGAATTGCCATTGTCGATTGTGCAGGACGTTCGGGAAAAAAATGAAAAATTATTATTTTTGTTAATATTTTTTATCAATCTACTAAGAATGAATAGTTCTTTCCGTTTCACATATGATATAGTATATAAAATCAATGTAAATTTGTGGTTGAATGAAAGTAGTGTTCCCCCATATGTCGTCGGTTGGTTTAAAAAATAATAATATATACATACAGAAATACTACAGTAAAATTATGCAAAACATCCCAAGTCTTTTAGACCAGGTAACTAGTCATATCCCGTCAGCTTGGAAGCGAGCCAACCGTTTGCTTTACTTCCGCCCTCCTATCCTCAAACAACAGATTGAAAAGCTACCTGGTCTAGCGAGGTTCAAACCCGGAATCTTCTGATCAGGAAGATCCCACGTTACCACTCGGCTAAGGCTTGCACAGAATAAAACTGAAAAATAACCACTCTTAGTTACTTTACGAAGCAACCATATCGCCTATCTTGCCCCTTTAGGCGGATCACGATGAGACTGAGAAGTCAAAAAATCACGTGTTTACAGACCGGAGTCAGACAAACAACTGTGTGTTTGTATTATTGTGTTTTTGTTGTTGTTTTTTTGACTTCTCAGTTTCAGCCCTGAGATGTACTATGTAAATGGTTAAGGTTAGTGGTACATTTTAGCTTTACTTGTTTTCTTTACATAGGCCTAGATCTCTTGGTTTATGTTCCCTTAGTTGTTAGTCACTTGATAATGGGAGTTGATTTATATTCCCGAAGCATTGTGTACTGATTTTTTAGCACACAAATTATGGCAAATGTCAGAATAACTAATAATAAATAAAAAAAGTTGTATAAATGAATAAAGTAATTTCCTTGGAATGGAGATTCGATAGATTGGTGATTGCAAAACTAAACTATTGTAAATATAATTGAATTTATTAAGATCATCAGAATCAGTATGATGAGTGCATATATTTGGGGTTACTATTAGTCAATTAGAACATGTTTCCATTCTTATTTTAAATGGAAGATTGTTTTACTCTACGTAGATGAACTAAACTGTTGATTATATTTAGGATGTGAATGCATTTAACCGCATGCTAACTGAATAGAAAAATTGTTGTCTTAAAAATATTAAATCAATTTGTACGAGTAAGGTTATGTGCAATATAGTTATAAATTTTATTTTTATAATAAATATAAATTGTAAATAGGTGTGATACTTGTATAATGAATGTTAGTTAAATTTCAAAAAAAAAAATTAAATAGTGTTTTTTTTTTTAATTGAAAGGAAACAATATTGATTTTTTTCAAAACAAATTTGAATTAAAAAGGTGGAAAACGTTACAACTAGAGGTAAGCTAAGTTTTAGTAAATGAGAATTATCAGTATTTTATAGTTTCTTTGTCCTATGTATTACAAAACAAATTTGTTGGTATATTACATTCCAAACTTGTAAGAGAGTAGATCTAAATATGATTTTTACATGGTAGAGATTTCAAGTAGGTGATTCAATCAAGAAACCTACATTACATTATGACCAACATTAAATACTTTTCTGGACGTAAGTTCAGAATACGCCTACCTATTGATTTCAAAGAAAGTAGTTCTACCAAACTGTGCAATCACATTGTCACAATTTGAAAGTTGAACTAATACGAAATATCGCATTAGATCATTCCTGTAACGATGTCAAATTTAATTTATAGCAGTTATTCTTAGTAACGTGCATGCTCAGGTTGAGTGGTATAAAATTACTTTTGATTCACTTAAAAAAATGAAATTTATAAATTGTTTGAATATATTTTTGACAAATTCATAACAAAAAATAAATACGCACAAGGAAAACACGAAGCGAGGTTAGTTTAAAAATAGGTTTGCATTAACATCTTGATCTGTTAAATTAGACAGCAGCTTAAAATGGCTTTACTTTAATTATCAACAATCTTGTTTTCAGTTGTTACAGTTTCGTGTGGTTATGAATTAAACAATGGCATAATATGTTATTTCTGTTAGTGACTCTGAATCTCCTTATAGTGATTGAAATTGATCTACTCATGAAGGAGCTGGATAGCTCCTATATATATTAGTCGAATAGTCGAAATATATTAGCCTCCAGCTTCGACTTGCACACTCCTTCGGTCCACAGCGGAAAAACTCGCCTTGCGAGTTTGCCCTTCGGCCTTGCGGCCTCGGTTTATGGACAGCTTCGCTTTGCTCGCATAGTACAAACTCGTTTTGCATCGGATCATAAGATGTCCCCAAGATAAAACCCCACATGTGGATTTTAACCAGGTATTTTACATTTTAATCGATTTTTAGGAACCAAGCGAGCTATAAGGTCGTGTAAAAAAAACAAAATGTGCAGAATAATAACCTACATTTATTTCTTTAGATAAAACTCTAAAAATGTTTCATTCTCGTACGAAAAATCTCAAAAAATAGTTACTTCCTGTAAAAAAACTTGCTTCCGGTTGTTGGATTTTTTTGGCTAACGAACTCGTCCGAGCCAAGTAGATAATTAACGTGTGTACCAAATTGGACTTAAAATGCGGCCGCTAGAGTGCAAACACATATATATATAATTTCTAATGACACCCAAAAACATGTTCTGAGGACCATGATCGGTGTTCATTTACTGCTCCCTACTCCATAAGGCTCACTGCAATAGCTCATTTATCCTATGGAAATTCGCTAACAAGATTTTCTTGAAATGCAGTCAAACTTTTTCTACAAGTGTTAAAAACACAGGTAAAATTTAAATAAAAGATCACTTTGTACTCTTGGTAAAAAAGACTATTCCGTTCTCTGAATGTTCTAAAAAGTATGAGTTAAAAATTGTATGACATTCTATTCTTGCATCAATGTTAAGAGCAAATGAACCTAAGACTTTTAAATTAAATGTTGTAACCCATCAAAAAACCTTGTTCACACAAAGACATTTACGCGTAAAAATCTTAAAAAAATAAAGATAAAATATAACTTTTAATGAAATTCAGAATTAGTTTTTACTCTTGCTACAACTAATGACTGATCATGACAAATTGTGAACTGGCCTGAATGTAGGCAGTAGAGCGCAAAGTAGCCTGGCTCGGGAATCACCTGTTTTGATGTTAGTTTCAGAAGCAGCTGTGGGAAATAATATTTCATGACCTTGTTTTCAAAAGTAAATCACAACTTCTAGTGAGAACAACTGAGCTAACCAAAACTTATCATACTTATAAATTTTCAAATGTTTTCTCTAGACAATCCCTTTTATGTTTGTGTTTCAAATTAACTTACATTTTAGATCTATTGTGCCAAGTTATGTATTTAAAACTTAGGATTTTACCTTCTCGTGATTAAATACAAATTTAAATAAGACTTTAAAGTTTTTGTGCTGATAAATAAATCAGCTGATTTTATTGTAATAACATAACTAATAGAAATATAATATTTTTCTCTACTATTTCTCTATAATATAGTGTAAGATGTTTGATTACACTTTGCAGTAATTATTAGTGTAAGTATAATATATTTTTAAATTTCTTGGATTTCGGTGTATGCTATGTATAGTTGATATTGTTTATTCAGTTATGTGGCATTGTATGTAAATAAAAGCAATTAAATGAGTGTTACATGTTTATGATAATATTTGATTTTTGGAAAAAATTACTTTGGAAATAAGAATCATTAATATGATAAAAACCTTTGTTAAAGGACACTTCTGAATATACAGGTATGTAATAGGCCTATATTTGATGATAGTGCAAGGTCTGTTCAAAAAGTATCCGACTTCTTTGATAAAAAAATAATTTTTTTAGATATACAAAAAATTACAATAGGCCCCTCCAGACTCCATGCACTTTTCCCTCTGGTGTTGCCACTGTTGGAAGCATATCTGGAAGGCTTCTTTTGTAATCGCGTTCAGTCGGCTCGTCGCATTCTGTATTATTTCCTCTCTCAACTCGAATCGGTGCCCTTTCAATGGCACTTTCAACCTAGGAAACAGCCAGAAGTAGCAGGGGTTCATGTCTCGTGAATAGGGAGGCTGCCGAACCACCGCAATTTCATGTTTTGCCAAAAAATGTTGAATAAGATGCGAAGAATATGTTGAAGCATTGTCGTGATGAAGCTGCCAAGTTCCTGCTAACCACAACTCTGGTCGCTTACGCCGCCCAGCGTCACGGAGACGTCGGAGGACCTCTTGATAGTATTCTTTGGTGATTGTTTGCTCTTCGTGATGTACGACACCTCAACAGTCAAAGAAAACGGTCAACATGGCCTTGACATTGTTACGAACCTGCCGAGCTTTCTTCGGTCGGGGGGATGTCGAATGCTGCCATTGCGAGGACTGCATTTTAGATTCGGGGTCGTAACCTTACACCCACGACTCATCACCAGTTATTATCGTGCTTAAGAAATTGTTGTCCGTATTTGCGCAGCCTAACATGTCTTGCGCAATTTCCAAACAAAGCTCTTTTTGTGCTCTTGTCAACTGCTTTGGCCCGAATTTGGCGGCTACCCTTCTAATGAGTAAATCTTCAGTTATAATGAAGTGAATCTTCTTATTCATTCTAACTTCTTCTGCCAACTCTCTCACGGTTATACGTCGATTTTCCACCACCAAAGCTTCAACTCGGGCAACAACCTCGTCATTTTTGCTGGTAGAAGGCCTACCCGATCTTGGTTCACTATCGACGGATGTGCGATCACTTTTGAAGCGGTTATACCACTCTTTAATTTGTGTGACACTCATGGCATCCTTTCCAAAAGCTTTTCGAATGATTTCTGCTTCATTATCACCGAGTTTGTAACAAAATCGAATGCAATAACGCTGTTCGGCTCGTTCCATCATTTTAGAAATAAAAAATCCAACGAGCATACTCTGGACTACTCTGTTTAAGACATTTTCAAACATTAATGATGTAACTTATCGGCCAGGAAAAAATATCAGCGTATTCGTAACATGTCTGTGCTGAAACACATCCCCCCACCTTCAGTTTTCTGCGCATAAAAAAAGAAAGTCTGATACTTTTTGAACCGACCTCGTATATCCAATGCTATCTGAAATAAAAAATTCCTTAGTTTCTTTGTGTAGTACTGTACTTTCTACTCTCCCACCGTAATTTACCATGAATCATATTTTCGACAAACAAATATTCCCTTTCTGCTTAGTAAAAAATATTAAGTAAGAAAATAGACTTAAAAAGAGTATAAATAAAATACAAATTTATTTGACTCAATGGATAACTTAACCCTTTGACCGCCTCGAGCCAGTATTTCGTGTTTCAGTTCCATACTGGCATTAGCCGATATATCGGCTCTCAGCTACATGGCCCCAAAAGCCAATAAATTTGTTTTATGTCCCAAATTATTATAAAATTTGTTGTATAAAATTACTTTTAGATAAGATAAGTACCCAACAAGTAACATAAAACTTAAATTACATAGTCATTGTGTTTTGGTTAGTGATTGTTAAGGTTATAGACAATTAAAATATAAAGAAGTGTAGAAAAAATACTAAAATTTATGGTAAAAAAAGTAACACCTCAGTCAAATTGTATGTAATAGTTGACAAAATTTTGCGTTTTTAATTAAACACATAAACTGATTTCAATGTCATTGGTGAATATCAATAATAACTTCGGGACTGGCCAATATGATCACCTACCAACCTTATGTGGGGGGAGGGTATGCCAATTTGAAATATTTTCTTATAAAAAGTTATTTGTTTTGTTTCCAGTACAGGGTTTTTAACAACTGATTTTAAACAATCAATTTGTATCATCGTTTTTGCCTAGGCCTAAATTATAGGTTATGTTTAACCTAAACTTTCTCTGTATACTTGATAACAAGAATTTTATTTTTAAAAGTCTTATTTGTATTACAAGTTATTAAAAATATCTGAATAAAACAATATTATTAAATAAGTAGGTATATTTTTACCATGTAAAAACAAATAGGCTTAAGTATAAATAGTGTAAAATAGGACAAAAATCAGCTTGTAACATATTTTGTGAATAATAAGGTTTATTTTAAATATTTTATTAATTTAGAAAAATCAACTAATTTGTATTGTAGTTTTGCTATCTATAATTTCAGCATTTAGATTTTATCTAAATGAAATTTATAAACATTATGAAATATTTAATTCGGATAAATTTTTGTGTGCTTTATTGGTATTTTTTCTGTTTATTAATCATTCAATTTCCTCTTTATAAGCATTTATAATTATTTCCAGTTTAATTGTTACTTATCTTTCTCTAATTTAAATGCCTTGGATGGTCCCAATTCGGCTACAACAGTTTTAAATGTTAAATAAGTTTTAAAATTGTAAAATTAATGCATTTGTTAAATTTATTGCATATAATATTGTAGTAGTTATTTAGATGCTTAAGGTGCAGTATTTTTTATCTGAAAATTTTAAATCATAGACACAAACAAGTGCAAAATCTACTGTTATAATAATTAATAATCTCACAAACTTATCTAGGCCTACTTTTATAGTGTAATAATATATACCTCAACTTTTGCAATAATCTTTATTCTGCTTATTTTATTGTTGAATAGTGTTTTGTCAATAAATCAATTTCTATTTTAAAATATAGTTAAGTTATTTCTAATCCTTATAGTCACCCAAACCATACTCCATGTCCTAGAGATATTTTTGTACATCTTGTTTCTTACTGTTTAAAAAAAAATGTAAATTGTGTGCTTAAGACCACAAAGGAGAAGTGTATACTTTTTAACACAACTTACTAAATGAGGAAGCACAATGTCCATTTCAGAGGTATTACCAATTAAACCATACATTGTGTTAACGTTAACGGGTGAACAAACTTTAGTCTCAGACTAGACACAGGACAGTCCGGACATCTATTCTGTTCACCCTGCTTTTTTCATATGTACTTTCCATCTGAGTTTTTAAAAAATAACTGTGTTTACTTTTATCATATAAGAGTGCAAAATATAGGTCAGACATTCCTAGCCTCGCATATAATGGATGTCGAAGGACAATTTAACTATACTTTACTGGTATAAAAGGGTTTACAAGTGTTGTGGAGTGACAGACCTAACCTTATTTACTATCATCCCAAACATAATTATTTTAGAAATCAAATGTTAATTGTTTGACAGGTAAATAACAATAAAAGATAGTTTTTATTGAAACCGTTTATTACAACACAAATAACCACATGTTGTATTTAATGACAAATATTCTACTCTACATACATTTAAAAGACCACAGTGACCATACTAATATTATATTTATATAAACAACGTCTAAATAAACAAATCTCTAAACCAAGTACAATAAACAAAATGTGTGGAAAGTATTCTAATAATAAATTTCTCACTAGACTATAAACTACCTTCACGATGAAGGAAAACAAGCGTGGCTAGTAAGAACAGGTTGAACGGGTTTATTAAACCAATAACCACACTTCAGTTAAAAAGTAAAGACATAAACTACATAATATATGTGAAATATTTACAATAAAGTGAATTGCAATTAAAATTTGAATATTTACAGTTAGCCTTTAAAGTTGAATTGACAACAATAATTTCTTTTATCTTTACTTAAAACGAGTTAAAATTGTTTTAAAATTTGATTCTTACTAATTATTGTTTCCCATAAATTCTTAAATAGGCAGTGTGTATCATTTTTAAACTTTACACCCATCAAGGCGTTGGATATTCCAGTATTCTTTACACTTACACAAATAATACAGTACAAATCAATATTATACATCCATGAAAACCAATATTTTTTCAATTTGAAAATAAATGGTAATTTTATTTTCCGCTTATTACCTATTAGGTAAAATAAGTACAGTCTTTAATAATTTCAATATTTTTTTACAATAGAGATCAAAATAACAAGTGATAAAATGTTTGATATGGGGTATTTACTTTATATTATAATAGGCCTACAATAAAATTCCACAAACTCGTCAACGTTTTCTTCACCAGTCATCACATTCATGATTACATTATAACTTATTATACCACAAAACCTGAATTAAAAAAATATTGCAGAATCTTGCCAGTTCTGTTTAGTAATGTCAATTTAATATTCTAAGTGATAACCAAAATGGCTGTAGGTCTTTAAAAAATTAACATTTCTAAGAGGTATTAGTGTGAGATGAATATAAAGACTAAAAAGGAGAATTTTATATAAGGATTGAAGTGATATTATATATGTTTAAGATAAAAGAGAAAAGATTAATTGAGAAGAACATAAAAAGTTTTGTCTTTTTTTATACGCCATCCTTAGTTCTATAAACTCGCATTTAGGCAAGTTTGCTGGAGTATAGTATAATTATACAGATCAGCTATATTAAGTCTCTTAAGTGGTTGCTGGTTCACCCGTAAACCAAACAAAGGAAACTTTTCATGCTTAATCAAGACTTTTCCTGCTTCATACTCGTCAAGACATCTGTGGGAACTCTACGTTACTTTATTTACTTTGTATTCTAAATAAAACGATAATCATACTGCCAATCTAAGACTGCTTTGTATAACTGGTATAAAACAAAGTAAAATTATTAATACATTTTGGCATAAAATATTATGAAGGTAAAGAAGGAGGCTTACAAGTTATTTCTTCTTTTCCAAATTTTGCCCGATTTAATAAACCTTATGTTACTTGTCAGGATATATTGGTACTTGTATCTTAAATGGAACCCATTTTTTAAGTGTAGGTATACTAGAAACATACACTACTACTACTACCATTCAACAGTAAATGACAGTTAAGTGACATTAAAAACTGGGGGAAGGTTACCCAAAATTGGAACTTGAAACAGCAGATTTCGCACGTTTCATGGTAAATCACATATCATTTTGTTGACCACGTCACTGGAGCTAATACTCAATGTATAAAAATAATTGAGAAGTACGAAATGGCATGATAAGAAACATTAAGGCCAGTAGGCCATCATCGTATGGAAAGCTGTGGACGAGTTTATGTAATACTCAGCAGTGACCAAGAGCAGCGGCAACACTTGAAGTGTTACATACTGACGTTACAAACTTCTGGAGCGGTCAAGACATGGTTTCATTTGCAGTTATAACTTTAAATTTTTTTGATAAAAAACCTCTGTATATTTAGAAAATAAATGTCTTATTTTAATTAGTTTCTGTTGTAGGCATTAAAAAAAGAGAGGTTAGAATAATACACAAGTACCAAGATATTAATAAAAACAATAAAGTCTTTCTTAATTTCATATTCAGTCTTGATTAATTAGTAATTTTCAGAAGAAAAATTTTCCTGCAACTGTAGTTACCTGCTATTGTATAGGAATCTTTTGCAAATATTGACGAATCAAATGTGGCAATATGACCAAAAAAACAAGCAACCAATATTAATTTACTTTTCCTTAACATTTGATTTACACAGGTAAGTACACAGGTACTTTAATTGCGTTTAAGGTTGAGAAACCAAAATGCCTACACTTTTACCACATTACAATGTTTAGCATGACCGCTTTGAATTTGTTGAAACTCATTCTACTCACATCAAAATATGCTTTTGCAGCAGTTTCAATAATTATCTGTGGTACTGCCTTTAAAGTCAAACAATTGTACAACAAAAAATGAGGTGAATCGATACAAATTCCCTTCATCTCAGTTATATTGAGTAATATGATTAACAGACAAAAAATAAATGTTCAATCAGTTTTTTTCACAGTATTAAAAACAAAATTTTCAACAATGTCATTTAAAATTAAATTCACACATCCACATATTACAATAAGAAAATCACATCAATATTGCACTATAATCCAGCCATTTCCATAATTTTAAAACTGTGAAAATTGCTTTCAAAGTAGATTCACTCTTTAAAATAACCAGTTTTAAAAACTGTGATGAATCTCAAACAAGTGAAACAAAAAAAAAGTATTAGAAAACACATTGATAATCTATAAAAATTATTTAAATATCACACAAAACCACATTTTTATTTTCGAAATATTAAATGTCTTTACGTCTAAAAATGTAGATTTGACGTACAATATTATTACAAACAATACTTTAAGAACAATCATACCAAACATTATATCACATGAGTTAAAATATACGTACAACTGTATATCTTAAACAAACATTATATTATTATTCCCTTGTTCGCCTACTACGTCGATTGAGCTATAGTAATATTTTAATTTTGTTAATGTTACGTAATATGCTGTGACACAACACAGTATAAGCAACACATTTATAGAGATTTAGCATTTAAATACAAACAAATGATTTACAAAAGCAACAAAATACAAAACTTAGCATTTAAAAACAACAGTGTTAAAAATACTTCGGTGCTACATAAATTATTCTGAATATGCAATCATTTTCTGCATTAAAGAGAAGAAACAAACATCTTGTGTTCAGTTATATTCTGTTAATTTGGTTGGTATTTACACGTTATTTAAGAGTTATTTTTTGTACAGACTTATAACAGACAATTTGCTAAATTAACCTATCAACGATATTAAATAGGTTGGTTTTCATTTTGTAAACACATTAAAAAAAGCTGCATCTTAAACATTTCAGAATAAAAAATGTCTGAACTTAAAACAGGAAGAAATAATTCAATTTGTTAATTTCACAAAAACCACTGCCAACGCAATATAGGAAATTAACCAATTCTGATCAATTATATTGATAACATCAATAATTTTTAAACTTGACTTACAAAATCAAATTATTTCATAATTAGGTAGCACTTTTCCAAAAACAAAGCAATTGTATAATTCAGAAACAGTGTACATTATATTGTAGCTTAAGTTGAACGTACAACAATTTAACTTAATTTAGTATAAGTATTATATATAAATTTTTTTTTTATATATTCGTTCATTCAATTTTTAGTTAGTAGTGAAGGTTTGAAAAGTAAAAGATAAAGTATTTAGTAATAATTGTATATAATGTAGTACAATTTCTATTTTTTTACCAATATAATTGTTTTTTTAAATGAACTTGATATCTTACAAACAGAAACTGCTATAAATACTAAAATTTGCAAATAACTTGTATCCGTCATAGTAACAATATATAAATTTGTAAGTCATGTTCACTATACAAACTTAATACAGGATGTTTGTAAAGTGACTACACAGAAACGGATATTTTGAATTAATATGAGGCTCTGCTGAAAGTCATCCATACATAAGGTTTAATGTACGTTTGCAGTAATATGACATTGCACTTGATAAACACAACTTTTTAATTTATTGTTATTTCAACAGTATATGGCCGATGTTAGAGAGAATTTTGTCCATAAATTCCCTGAAACGTTTGACCCAAATCGACACACGAAAAAAAATTTCATGAGCAAAAGGTTGGTGTATATTCTGTAAAGAGAAAAAGAGTTATTGTCCCCATATTTTTGTAAACATAAACGGTGATCAATACTGTAATGAAATTCTATTACCCATTCATCAGCGAGTTGTACTAGTGTATCCTTATAAATGGCTATTAAGCTTGAATTGTGAGAAGATAACTCAATATAATAAAACTTAAATTTAAAAACTCACAACTAATACGTTTACTAACTCAAACGCATTTCAACGACAATGTCGCCATACTGAGTTATAACTGTAATAACAGTTACAGTTTAATAATCGCAGCTCGTGCACCACTGAAGATGGCGACATTTTCGTTGAAACGCCTTTGAGTTAGTAAATGTATTAGTTGTGAGATTTTGTGTTCAAGTTTTATTCTAATATGGCCTTCGCGGTCCCTGGATAAGTCCACCAGACTATTTTTGCATGAAAATCAACTTTGAATACTACACAAATATATGTTCTTCGGATTAGCTCAGAAACATAACAATTAACCATAGTGATTATATTTAAATTAAATGAATCAATTTTTGCTTGAATGTTCATTGCCTTTTCTAACGTTTGATGTAAGTTTCGATTACATTAATCACTAAGCAAAATTAAAATTAAATCAATCATCTGTACCATTTTGTATACTCACTTTCCAAACACCCTATATAGTGCAATTGAATTCAATAAATGATTAAAACAAATCTAATTTCAGTCTTTTGATTTCTCTTTATTTATTTTGTCGACCGTATCCAACAACAAAATTACAAAATCTTTACTCGTAATGAAAAACAAAATTTAAATATGTTTAGCATGATAACAACATTATACACAAATTTCGTCTAACTTTGATTGTACTAACAGTTTGTTTTGAAATTACCACTAACGATTCTAAGATGTATAAAAACTTTAAAATATGTTAAACAACTAGATTATAATACTACATTCATAATATTAAATAAACTTAAAGTGAATACACAAAGACAACACACCATGAGAGAGTTGTACTGACTGATCGTATGGAGCAACCTAAACAGAAGAAAGAAAAAACTAATTTATTCATTACAATTTTATAATACTACGATAAATTAAAGTTACTAGTTATCGATACATCAGTTCTTTTGGCGTCTCACCAATCACAGGATGAATTTTGATATAGTTTTACCATTCTAAAGGGCATTTCTTTAGGACGGTTTAGTTATAAGAAACAATAATTTAAAACCTTTGTATAATCGCTTCACAGAAATTATATAATTAGGCATGTACAGTCTAAAGAATCTGGTTGAAAACTTTGTATTATTCATAGAACTTGTATTTTGTTACCTAATATTTATATACAGCAATCCCTCGCTATTCACGGGGGATAAGTTCTGACAAATTGCCGCGAATAGCGAAAACTAAATCTTTATAGGAAAAGGAGGGTTATGTTCTTGACACATAGAAAATTTTAAAACATTATGTACTAATATCTATAATTAATTAATTTACATAAGATATAGGCAGTCGTTGTTATACGCTGTCCGGCTTTACAAGATTTCGCTTTTACGCAGTAAAAAAAGTCCTTGAAAGGTTTAGTATTTGAGCCGATTGTTTGGAGTGTAATTTTAGTTGATAATTTTATAAGTTATTGGAGCGTTGTTTGTCATCTCACTCTCCCCTGAAGGTCAGTGCTCTCATAACCATATCTTTACCCATCCCTACTTGCTCGTTCATTGTCTGGGTTTCTCTATTTTTAGAACTTAGTCATGTCAAGGCAACAAACTATTGTTCGCTGTCAGTAGCGAAAATATTGGTTACGAGTGATAAAACGTAGTAAAAACTTAATTTCTTTCAAAATATTTTACTGTAATTTTAATTAATTCTTTAAAATTAATTTGATTTGCTATACACTAAATTGATGTCTCCAACTAAATCACAGTATGCCATTGACCTTCATTTGCACAAGTTCACTTGTATTCACGCAGAGGTGTGTTGTAGGGAAATCCCATCTTGTATGTTTTGTTGTATTTGCGAGTGTTTCACCGACGTGGTATTTATACAATGTTATTAAATTCGTACAGTAATAATTACAGTGCTACACTATAATAATTTACGAATTTTGCATGTAATGCATTGCTACTAATACAGTATTTTTTTTTTTTTTTAGCGACCCCGAATAATCAAAACCACGAATGTCGAGGGATTACTGTATTCATTTGCAATCGCTCAAAAGTCTTTGATTGTATGTAAACTACTTTGCCTTCGGTTAAGCTCATAGGTAAAATATAGCTCAAGTTAATTGATGAAAATGTCCATATCTATTGAAAAATATAATAAATTGGTTCAATAATGTTCTCGGGGTCAGGCAATCGGCCGCTGTGAATAATATTGTTTATATTATACGCAATATTAAAGTTAAATTGAATTATAAAAAATTCTAAACTTGGCATCCTTTTGGAAGTTATAGTTAAAATGTAAATTTGCAAGTTTGTAAAAATATAGTTTTAAATTGTTCAAAGTCTATTAGTACTAAAATAGATGAGCATATCCAATGCTTTTCACATTTATTTTGTTATTACAGTAAAACATCATTAATCCGGACTAACTGGGGCTCTAAGTTGTCCGGATTAAATGAAATAACCTTGGTATGAACAAAGATACATAATGAAACACCCTTTATAGAAAACGAACATGTATTTTGAGTTTAGTTGTATGTACAGACAATACGTTAATTCATAAAACATGTAGAAAATGTATTACACTGTGAATATGAAAGGTCCATTCTGTGAACTACTAGTTTAGAATGGCTTATTCCAAATTTAGCTGAATGTAATCTTTATAACCTGCAGTCAACTGGCTGTCCGTATTAAGCGGAGTCCGTCATAATGGGGTCTGGATTAATGAGGTTTTACTGTATTTAATGTCTAATGATTTTCAAATATTTTGTTTAAGTTTTATTTCGTCTTATTTATGAAAATACATACTTGAGTTTGTCTATACCAAATGCATAGAAGAAACAATTTAAGAAATTTTACTTAATGTGACGTTTTTAGCCTTCCGCGATATTAAATCTTCTTTTCTACCGACAGTTTACAACCTTTCTGCATCTACCCTTACCGACCTTTCCAGGTAGTTACTCCTTTCTCCACTGGGTACCGACTCTGTACGGTATCAGTTTCTTAGCGTGTATACCTGTGCAGAGGTCGTTGTTATGCGACAGCTAATCTGAGAGTCAACAGCTGACGTATATCTAGTCCGTTAATTTCGCTAAGTCATAGAATATTCGAGAAGAACGTCGGCCATTAGTTCTGCTACAGGAAGGTCCACCTTGTAATGTCTGTATAATATAGTTAACAATGTCGTGGCTTTTCCTTTTATTTAGTCGCGAGTTATACGCAAGGCAAATTGATATGTCTTTGTTATAAGCCTTTGCTTCTGGATGCCAGGTATGGGAATGTTTTAGCCTTACTTTTGTTAGTTATAAAATGTACTCTTTGTAAAAATTTTATAAAGTTAGTTCCACCTTTTTGCTTTGTAAATAACTTTTCAAATTCATACAGTTATTCAAAACCTATGTATTTCTTTTTTTATAGCCTAAGTTTAAACTTTAACTTTTACAGCCTAAAAATTTTAAAGGTTATGCTATGTTAAGCATTTACCATATCTTAGCCTATTTTAAACAAAAGACTAGCCTATACAGTTTTTCTGTACAACTTTAAATCAGTTTAAACTAAAATCTTGAACTTTAAAGTGGCCATATCCAGTTTTATATCTTGATATATTTAATTTTACCAGTCTAGAACATTTTGAGTTCACCATGTGCTTTTGCTGCATGTAGAAACATTCAAAAGTAACATGACAAGTTCAGTAGTAACTTTTGGAATCTTTTAAAGTAGCTATTTGTCACCTTGTGCTACCAATATTATGAAGGCTAACTTAAAAGGAAAACTATCTGTACTATGCTTGTTTATTTTGGCTAATTACATTCTAAAAAAGAATTGTTATTTTGTTTGATGCAGTTTTACACTGGTTCAAGTTCTGTACTCAATTTCAACCATTATGCTATAAATCCAACTACAGCTTGTAACTTGCTGAATAAGCCAACATCCTACATCCAGCATTTATAGATACTTTTCGGCGACAGTGCTTTACCATAAACAATTATGAACTGAAATATTTTGTAACTACCAAAAATCTGCAGTGGACTTTTTTTTTAAATGAATTTTGAATAGGCTGTATTTGTAATTGTATTTTTGTGTAAATGAATAGTATATAGGACATGTTTTTGTATTTAATAATTTTTGGGAGGTGCAGCTATAGCATATTTCGGACCTTAGCCCTAAGGGCTGTATATATTAGAAAATTATATACCTTTTTTTATAGAGAGACGTCTCATAATTAATTTTTTTTATTATTTAATTATTTATACTTACCTTTAGAGTTGGCCAACGACATAAATATTTATTCTTAAACAAATCCATGGTATTTCATGTTAATTTTTTTTGTAATCTTGTCTAACCTTTTTGTATAATTTCTGTAATCATTATTAAAGGGGAGGGTTTTTGATTTTTATTTTTGGGGAGGGTTTTTAAAATTCAATTTAATTAAATATATATGTGTTCTTTTAATCTGAAGTTTTTCTTGTACTAAGGGCGTATAAATAATTTCTTTTTTTATTTAAGGGCATATAAACTTTTTTTACTTAACTTTGGTTAATAAACCTGAAATTGAATCTAGTTCTATGGTTTATTGAGTTAACCTCTAGGTATCAAGTGAATTGTGAGTAATCAGCTAAAACATTCCTGCGTTTGGTGATATTTAAATTTTAAAGGTAAGTTTTGAACAGTACCAATCTATGTGGCCCAGTATTGCTTCCGTTCTCTTAATTATTCGTTTTGTAAGATTGGTAAGGATGTAAGGAATTGACTTTTGAATGCTTGATAAAGTATCTCATCATAAATACCAATAGTTTAAGCAAAACACCATTAATTTTGATCTAGTAGAAAAGGCATAACGACTATACAAAGTTTTACCATATTCCCTTTAAGTAAACAGGATACCATATTTTCTTTCAGATTTAAAACGAAGTACATTAGTACAAATTCATAATTCATTGTATAATTATAGTTTTTATTTTCACTACCGGTATCTAAAATTTTAAAATGCATACACCAGATTCAGAATGCTTACCAAAACTTTGAAAATTAATTGTTGCTGGATATATTTAGAGAAGACAAATTGTTGAGCAGATCTCTTACACCTGAATCTATTGGTTCGTTGGATTTTTTCTTGCGTAATAAATTTTCAAACTTCACTAACAGATCATTGTCCACTTCGGTCGCATCTTTTACTTCCATATACTTTGCCAACATGGCAATCACCTAAACAAAATTATAAAAAGACGAGTTAGATTTTTGAAGATAATGATGGAATAGAATCTAACAATAAGAACCTCAAAGTTGATAACATACTTTTCTTCGTAATTGGCTTCCAAATGTGGGGCTTTGAAGACAGTATTTTTAATATAAATTAAATACTGTTGATGCCTTTTTTTTATATAATTGCCTTCCAAATGATGGGCTTTGAAGACAATATTTCTAAAATAAATAATATACTGTTGATAACTTCTTTTCTTTATAATTTTTACTAATAATTGATTGTATACTTTGGAATTTATACAACTTTCTTGTAGGATATGTTTTTACATAATTAATTATATTGGTCATTTAAAATAGAAGCACAGTTTATAATAACTTCAAATCATTTGATTTACACATCAAAATAGTATATAAACTAAGCCTTGAGAATATTTCAAATCTATATTATAATTCATATTCAAATTTAGTTTAAACACAAATAGCAAAAAAAAATTAGGAGTGTAATAAAGAACTCTATATTGAAAGAACACAAATACGCTTAGTTTTCAATTTAAAGTAAACCATATACTTTTGGCGCAATGAAGTTATATACATTTTAATATACTTTCCGTTAAAAACTTTAAGAGTAGCATTTGTTCAATTTTATTTTCAAAATATACTAGGGGAGACCCCTGCGTGCTCCGCACGCCAACCCCCC
>JAGFPH010000452.1:260403-273165 GCA_018207615.1 Philaenus spumarius
GAGATCTCACTCGGATTACAAAAAACCTTTTCAAATTAATATATAGATCACCAGGGAATTTAAATTTTATATTGCCTATACGTTTGATCAAAACACAGAAACAACAAAAGACTCACCTTGAAAACATGTTGCTTGTGAACTGGACTTTGAGATCGTGACATTTTCAACTTTGTGACAGCAAAATGTAACGGGGAATGTCCAGCCATATCTTTTTCCAACACGTTAGTACCTACAAAGATAAACACAATTGAAACTCTAACACATTATACATCATAAGCATGTATAACCTACTATTAGTACAACCTTACTAATATTGGTATGCCCTGTCGTCAGAGATATATTTCAAACGATGAAACGAATATTTCTAAAATACTGACACTATAAAAAGTAAATACAGAATGGCAAACTGCACTTAAATAGTAATCACGTTCCAGAACGTCATGTACAAATATTGCCAAAAAAATTTAGACATTCTGGTACGTCATTTGTAGTGTTTTTCTAGCCTCACCAATTTCATTAATCAGGCACTTAACACGAAGTAGTTTTGATACGAGCTCACTGGTATGTCTGAGGGAAATAGGGGAAGGGATGGGTGATTTATTGGGAGAGAGACTTTAGAGGGGGCGCAGTTTGATGTTTTGGAACAAACGATTCACCGTCTACTAGTATGAGACTGTCTTATAGCAATCATCTAGCGGGTTTGTGCACTATTTCCCAGATAAAACCAATCATCTGACTGTACTATTAGCACGCTTCATGTGTTTGGGCACTATTTTGCAGTAAAATATGCTGAGTTATATTAATTCTGCTGTTCGAACTCGGAGTGCTTGCCATTTATTCAACATGTTAGTAGTTAGATTGTTGTTTCTTATGTGTATTTGGTGTTTTATTGTACAGCTCGCCTGTGAAAGTCTTCAAGACAGATATTCAAGATGAATCGCAAACCGAGAAAACAAAAGGGCTATCATGAAGCCTGTAGTACCAAATGGCGACAAACATTAAATGCGACTGATGAAGCGCCACATTATTCAGCAGAAAAATTGTTTCATTTTGAAGTACTGTCATATGCGGATGTTGATTGAATACATTTTCAAAAACCGTTGCATTGTTTTCATAAACGTATGATATAAATAGTAAACTTTATTAATTTTTTATTTAGTTGCAAAAAGAGATATTGCAAAAAACCTTAGCAATCAACACCTATAATCTACTTTACTTTAAGAAAAAAAAACAGCTTTAGTTTTTTGACAAAAATAATACGAAAAAAATTATAAAAGTGATGGTATGGTTAGGTTAGGTTAGGTTAACATTGAAATAAAGATTTTTCTAAAAAAAAAAATTGTAGCCATCTTTGCCGTTTTGAATTTATGGTCCCGAGCCTTAATATACTGTTACAATAATCAACTGCACCAATACCAAGCTAACACTAATGAAGCGACGCTTAAATTTGGCTCCCTCAGGGTCCTTTTCTCTGATTGGAAGATAAATATGGTGATAGCATAGGCTTGTTTACAGTTTCAACCATTCGTATAGATCTCAGCTGTCTCTATGATAATAAATTTATGTCAAATTGTTTGTACTATTATATAATCAATACAAGGACTAAAACAATCTCTTTTAAATGATTGTAATAAACTCACCAGCTTTAAGCAGAAGATTTATCACTTCGATGTGATTCGTGCAAGCTGCCAAATGTAGAGGTGTGTTTCCGATTCTATCTTTCGCATTAGGGTTGGCTCCGTGCTGCAGCAATAACCTAACAAAGACAAACTCATTCATAGTTACAATATTTGCTTTTTATTAATTTGAAATTCAAAGCTCGGGATTTAGCCTATTTTATTATATTTTGTATTCTAGGAACCGCAATATTGGTAAAGCTAATATTATTTATGATAGTGCCTTGGTTGTAAATGTAAAATTTGTAAGAATTGTCCTGCCCTATTGAATTGCAGGTAAAATTCAAGGACACAATGTTTTGTTTTATAGGCTACACCCACCATATTGTTTGACCAAGGTGCAATCCCTTGCTCTTCCTGTTGTCGAATTGTCAACACCACAACACAGCACAAACAAAAACACATAAAAAAGAGGTTACCGATTCAACGCGGTCGTCAAAGTCACAAAAAAACACTGAACACAAGAAGAACATGAAATCGCACAAATTGTCTTACGTTTCGCAAAGACTGATAGCACTTCGCATCTTCAGAAACCGATGTAATATTAGGTGCCTTCCAGTGGACAAAGGCCTATAGGCCCCCTAAAACAATTTTTATAAAATAAATCCTGCCTAAAAAGTTTAATGACCTTTAGAACAAAAACAATGTTTTGTCTTAGAAAACATTGTCTAAACTAGGAAAATTTAAATTTTGTCACTCACTATAAATTAGTGGAATTTGGGAATCACTTACAGGACTGGTAAAGCTAGAATTAAAAATGTGTTATAAATGTAACTTTCAAATCAAAGGTAAAGAGCCAGAAAAGATTTAAAATAATTTAAAATACAAATTTCAAATTGGAAGAAAAGTTTGAGAAACTTCAAAAAATTGGAAAGTTATCAGTCTATCTCCGTAATCACTTAAGTTTCTAAAGAATGTTTGTTGTTTTTGGTTACGTCCATTGATGGAATTTAATATTACTAACTTTTTAAATTAATTAAAACATTTAAAACAAAATGCATTATTTAAATATTGTGAAAATCATAGATAGAATTTGACTATCCAAAAAATCTTGTTGATGTTTGCTCGAAAATCCTTATACCCATCTACAGAAGAATGAATTGTTCTTATAAACTGGAATGCTAGCTCAGCAATCATAACTAAGGACCACACATTGGGTACTTTTAATTCTATAGTTCAGCTCAGTCGGCATATATTCGGGTTCAGGCATTCTCGTCATGTTTATTAGTTATTTTAGTTTGTATGTTTTTGACCTTTGGAATTTTTATAATACTGGCCAACAAAAATATCATATAAATATCAGATGGTTGTACCACTAGCGTGTGCATTAAACTGCAATCACCGTTTGTCTGCTTAGCGATGTGAACACGATATATATGCACTCACAGACGTCGTAGAAAACTTCTATTGGTGCCAAAATCTTTGTAATTTTATTGCGGGGAATTGAAAAGCTTTTGAGCTTTCTAGGATGAGTCGTAGCTCGTCGGGGTCACGTTTTTGGGTCCAAATTTTAAAAATAGAGTGAGTGGGTATCGTTTTATTTGTTTTTGGGTACGATTTTGACAGTTAAAAAGTCGTAGCGTGTTGGGGTCACGTTTTTGGGTCCACATTTTTTGGTATCGTTTTATATATTTTTGGGAACGGGAAAACCGATTTTGACAGATAAAGAGTCGAATAAAGAGTCAATACATAAAGACACTAAAATGCCAAAGTATTGAAATCATGCGATGTGACAACAACGTGACGTGCATGACAAAAAAGTCACATTTTTGAGTATTTACAAAAAACACGAGCCGAAGTCTTGAAAATGTGTTTCATCTAGTTTATTTTTTACAATTATACTTTATTTTAACAGGAGGATTAATTTTTCAAACTTTATTTGTTACCACACCAAGACCAATTATTTAAACTAAAGGACTATGTAGCTATTTTTGTTTTTTACAATTTTTCATCATTTGTTACCGTTTTGTTTGTTTAATAAACCGTTGAAGTATAAACATTTTCTTAAAGCTCATTCTTTTGCCTTTAAAATGACATTTAATAAATATGTTATACTTTTAAATAAGGTAACAGATTTTTTTTAAATACTACCAAAACCCTTAGGTATCTATGCATGACAATGTGTTAAGGGTCCAGGGTTCAAAGTGTTAACTAAACTATATCAACTCTTCTAAATATCGCAACACCATCTATGAGTTTATTGTCCTTAATCCAAACTTGTATTTTTTTTTTAATTTAAAAATCTTAAAATTATAACAGTTAAATTACCACTAACACGTTGACTGAAAAAAGCATCCCTTCTTCATATTTTTACCTTCCAAACTTTATCCAAGTATTTCTTATAGACAAGTCGCTTCTCTGATCTATTTTTAATCAAGAGCTCTTATTACTCTATGGTATTAATTTTTAAGATTTAAAAATGAAGATGAAACCTAAATCATATATAAAGATATATTAATTGTCAAAGCCTGTAAACATATTCAAGCTCAGCAAACGATAATGACACCACATTCTTTGTTACGTTCCAGCAAAATTAATTCACTAATCAATTGCAATATATGTCTACAACTGTATAATATAGACATTGCAACAAACAACTTACTACATAACTACAATGCGGAGAACTTATTGCACAACTGGGATATGCTAAACTATGTAAAACACAAGTTTGTCATATTTCACAAAATTTGCCTCTTTCTCTTAATAACTTTTGTTTATACTTACGCAACCATTTCCTTATAACCCATACATGAAGCTATATGCAAAGGTGACCTTTGGAAGCAATCAACGCAGTTAGGAGACATGCCTCCTTCTAGCATTTCTCTCACGGCATCGACATTGTTCACACAGGCAGCTCTGCACATTTTGACAGGGTCTGAGTCATTGTATAGGCAAGGCTGGCAATCTGTGTTCATACAGAATTAAGCATGAGATATACAATGTTTAGGCCTAACCTACCAAAGGTAAAGGTCTAAAGACTACAATGTAATTTCCTTAAAATATTTTACACTAGAATCGAGTAAACGTAGAGCACTAGATCCAATTCCATTTAATGAAACGTAAACATGCTTAAAATAACTAGGCCTATAGTTGTATTTGATATTATCATTTTATAAATTAGCAATCATAATGGCACTAAACTCACAATCACATTGACTTTAATATTTTACAAAACAATAAATTGCTCTTGGTGAATTAAATTTGTTTTGAATGACACATCGATTCAGAAAGGGAGAAAATTAACTATGATTTTATTTGAGAATTATGTGTAGGCTCCACTTTAACTACAGCCAAACTTAATTTTCCGACAGCTCTTTTAACCATCAGTTTCTATTAGCTGTCATGTCATAAAATAAAAATAAAATAGAAATATTTATTCTCACTAAACAAAGGTTTCATGGTCAGCAAAGAAAAAAAATAACATTACAGATGCAAGGCACATACATAAGACTAAAACATAAGTTACACAGAACACACAATTGACTGAATTTTTTTAAGGCGAAAAACCCGAGCGGTTATCAATTCCTGGAAATCTGAAAACATTTACACAATGCTTATAAATTTAATAAATAAATTGAGATAACAATACACACAGGTACAAAAATTAAACATTTAATTTACACACACTACTGAAACTAGTTAGCAATAACGATACAATTTTTAAACAATAACTACTTTTGTTACAGGGCTGTAAAGGGCGACATATTACATATTGATTGATTTACTTTATTTCCATTACTTTTAATTTATATTATAATAATTTAAGTTGTTTTTGTCATTTTTATGAAAATAAATATTTTACTTTATTATCTCAAGTTTACCCTTATTTTATATAACCTTTTTAAAATATTATCCGAATCGCTTTCAGAACTTCAGAAGAAAAATTTAGTCGGAACAGTACTGCGATTCACAAAATAATGATTCTGTCTACGCGAGCTATTGACCTTCCCTCCGCGAAGCTAGTGTAGACGCCAGGTATCAAACGAATGAATACAGTCAAACAGCTTACTTTGACCGAGATGTTCAGCAAGCAATGACGTTCATAGTACAGTAAGTGCTGTACATAAGCTTAACATGTAAAAGTGTTGCCTTTTCATGTAAATTATTAAAAGCTCTTTTTATTTAAAAAATACAGTAGTTTTTTCTCCCATTTTCAACATACATACAGTACTATTAATTAAAATACTGTAGACCCTTTTTTCTGAAAAAATCCAACCATCCGAATGGGGTCCGGTCTCAATTGATTCGGTTAATTGGAGTTCTACTGTAGAAATATCAAAGGTAATGTGCCTGGTTAAAGTATAAAAGCATAGTGAGCAGTAAGTTTCAGTAATAGCATAGGAATAACCTCAAAATTGGTTTGGACAAAATTAGTTTTTAAAGAAAATTAAATAACTTGGGACTTTTTAGAATATGAATCAACCACAGTAAAACATTTATATTATAACTAATTAAAAATAAATTACACTAAACTCACCTTTTCCAGAGACAAATAAACATTATACAACCAAAATTAACTTATAAACTAAAATAGGTATTAAGAACATTTTCGCGGTTCTTAACGTGTAAATTCATTAATGTTTAGAAATAAGTAGTAATAGAAATTAGTTTAAAATTGTTGCATATATTATTAAGTACCTACACCAAAGTATTAGAAATTGTAAAGAATCTTGTACATAACTTAAAAAGTTTGTTGGATTTGTATTTGCAACCTGTTATAACGTAACAGTCGCTTTTTGTAATCAGAAGACATTTGCAGGAAGATAAAGGCAGATGTGGCTTTATTCAAATCGTACGACGATGAAGTGAATGTGTATATAAAATATAAAGTGGATATTTTGGTAATCAAAAACAATTTAAATGATTTAAATGTATGCTTAAACAGTTATAAAAACCTAAAATAAAACAAACAACGGCAGATAAAATTAAATTTTACAAAATTATGGCTTAATGTGCATAACGAGACACGCCTTTGCAGAGTAGAGGAAACCGTCTACAAATGGCAGTTTTCAATTGTAGCCCGGGAGGATATAAAAAAACTGAAGCAAAAAGGTACTTCTCATCAAAAACTTGGTCTAATGCAGATGTGCATTCCATTTATCTGAAATATTTTTCACATATTGTCATAAAAGTGAAACTATAAGTATTGTGCAAAATTTAAACTATCATCAAGTTGTTATAAAAGACCCTAGGCAAGCAGCCATATAAATATATAGCTAGCTAATTGTTTTAAAACCTTACTACCAGATTTCATCTTGTGAAGGTTGATATAAAGCAAATCTATATCAACATTTTTCATCAGTAAAAGCAATTTCAATCAGTGAACTTTATAAACATTTTTGAACAATCAATAGAATATAAACTAGATATTCAACATTCGGACTTTGAACTTTTGACTTTGTTAAATTGTTAATTTTAAGTTAGTTTAGGATTGCATATTTAACAGCCAGGTTCTCTTTAACCCAAGATTAAAAGTTTTTGTTCAAAATAAATTATTTTAAAATATTTGTTTTGTTTTAAATAAAGAGAAGCTATATTATAAAAGTAATTTCATTTCAAGGTATATTAAACAAAACAGTTCAATTTATTGTAAAAGTGCTCTAATTTAAATTCACAAAGGAGAAACTTGTAAAAGAAATAATTTTGATATCGGACCTTGTTAAATAAACATCCACATTGTTAAGCAAAAGGAGTCAGTTATTTTATTGAATTGTTAATAAAATAGAATAGATTTATTTTCAGCTTCAAAATTACATTTTTCAAGTAAAATTAGAATCTACTTTATAATTTGATTCACAACGTGGGTTTTGATAAATAAAATAAAGTTAATATTTGTATAATTTTGGCTTCCAAACATTATGGCATTTCTTTGTTTAGAAAACTAGTAGGCTACTTTATAATACATACATACTAATTAAAAATAAAAGCAGAAACTAAATATTTACCAGCTAATGATTCAAGATGAAGATTTTTTATCCTCCTCCCTAATGGTGAACATGTTTTCAGGCGATTACAACATTTCATGGTCTTCATTTTTCTGACAAAAACTCCATTTTTATATTCTCCATCGGGTCCTGTAAAAATCAAATATGCAGCATGAAATGCATTTCATCAAATATCAAATTAATAATTTTGAAGCCATCTTACAGGGTTCCTACAGAAGTTTGGTAATTCATTTTTCTGACTTTTCCCGATTTATTTTTCAACTTGCTTTAATTAATTTAAAGGCTTTGATTAAAAATTGAAGCTACTTTTACTTTTTAAATTTAAAATCGATTACTTTTTTAAGCTATAAATCCAAATTCTGTGTGTGATACTCAGAGCTCTTTAACACTTAAGAACACTGCCTGGCAAAATCCATATGCCCTTACCGGCATACATCGATAGGGATGTAAAATACCCGGGTATTTTAGAATTTTAATTAAAAATCCATCTCGGAATAAGTTAAACCTTGGAAAATGTATGCAAACTCATTTTTCAGAGTTGTTACAACACTAGAAAATTATTAAAATTAAAATAAATTAGAATTGGGACTTAGCACATAGGTTAAAAGATTAGGAAATAAAAAAATAGGTCTAAGCTGAAAAATTCAGAAAAAAGGTTTAAGAGTAAACATCCATAGTGAATTTCTTTTTATATCCTTATTTGACCATGAAATATGAACATTATTAATTGAGCAGGAACAACCTGGGTAAAAATAAATTGAACTTAGTTTCAACTCTTTAATTGAAAAAAGAAGTTAAAAGAAAGGTCTTTGTGAGATTGTATAGGCAAAAAGCTAGGTAGGGAGGTGTAGGTTAGGTTAGGACATCTTCATTATACTATTCAAACTTCCTGTCATGCATTTTGATTAATTAGAGGATGATTCATAAACGTCTACTCTTTAAAAAAAAAGAACTTAACCCTCCCAGTGCCAGACTGCACAAAGCAACCATCTCTCAGGGGCAAGATGCAACCAATTCGAACCTATGCGAAAATTTGCATAAATTTGCATATTCGGTTATTTAATACACTTAAAATCATAGAATCGTAATCAAACCAGTACCGTTGGAAAGGCAATCAATTAAACTTTAATTTTTGTATTTAAAACTTTTTTGTAAAACGTGTATATTTACATACGTAATCATCGTTTTAAAATATGCAGATCTGGTTATAGTTGTTTCCGCGCGCGAATTTGCATGCAATTGTACTGTTATTTCCCACTTCTTACACGTCCAAGACTATCTACAGAAGTATTTCTATCGAGATTATAAATATACCATTGGATTCGTCAAGATTTTATCTTTCTAATAGTGCCTTCCAATCAGATGTCACTATTTTACACGATTTATAACAAACATTTCTATAAACCCTTGCGATTGGATAGTTTTCAACCAATGAAACAGCAAATTTGTCAACCGAGACAACGCCTACAATATCATATGTTTTGACAGATTTCTTTTCACCATTTTGTAGAGAATAGTTTGATATTTCTAACGATGGGAAATAATCTAGAAATAACCAGTATTTTTGTTTGTCTAGACAGCAGTGAAAAGTACATAATTGTGAGACCGTGTAGCGCGTGGCTTCTCACAATATTTATATGACGCTTCCTGTGACCGAGGAAGTTTCATAATCATTGATGTCATTCAAATAAAGATAACTCAAACACTTTTGTGAACTAAGGAAAGACAAGTATACCGTTCTTTTCTTTGATTTATCCTCTACACTTTGTTATAATAATATTTCATTTCTGGGCAAAGCATATATTAGTAAATTATGTTTCAAACTAAGTCTAGTTTTGTTAGCAGTCGTGTATTTCGAACATAAAAACTGGTTTTTTCAAAATAAGAAATTTTAAATTAATAAATGTTTTTTTATACATTTATACAGTTCTATTCAGAACTAAATCACGAAACTTTTTTACGCTTACGAAAAAATTACAAAAAAATGTTTACTACTTGTTATTTAGGACTAAAGTTAAACTTTTTCCTTTCGTTACTGAACATTTTTTGTTTCTTGAGCTAATAACTTTTACAATTTTACATCAATAAAGTTTTTAATTGCATATATGAGTTCTTTGAACCTTTCTCTACAAAAAAGGTATAGAACACTTTTTGATTGGGATAGAATTACTATGTTTGGCAAATTTTTTAAAATATGCTTGCAAAACACTAAAAACGGGCTCGTCAATTTGAGCTATAACCAGGGCAATTGTAGGGTTAAAGATCATTTATAAAACATTTTCCACTTTAAGTCCTCTTTATTGAATTTATTTTGTTGTTTTTTGACATACACCATGCACACGTCAATTATTATTATTAGGCCTATTCTTACTACGAAAGTAGCAAGCACTCTCTCCTCCCACATCTTTGTTGTTATTTTCCGGTAATAAAACTGAAGGTTTTGTTAAAGTATTTGAAAGTTTTTATGATAAATAAAAGCCAACTACAGAAACTAATTAGGTTCTAGTTTAATCTGTTTTGCATTTTGCTATGTACAATCATGGGCGGATCCAGCCAGTTTTCAAGGAGGGGGGTTATAGAATAATTCTTTGGAATACAGTGCTTGAAAACGTCATTGTAGGTGCTCCTTCATTCAATGTTTTCCTAATAAGCCAACTAATGTAGCATGAAAATAATTGCAATTGTTCATTCACGAACATTTGAAAATTACTGTAGAACTCAGCTGCCTGAACATTAGTGACATGACGAGTATAAGAAACTGATAAGTTATTATTACAATGATTAAACAACCTATGTGACTAAGTTTAAAAAATATTACTTTACCTATCTTTTGAAGTGGAGTAACTTCATATCCATGACTCAGAGAAGTTGGCTGTAAGTGAAGAAAGGAAATCAGAGAAGGCAAATCTCCTTGAGGAATAACAAATCCCTAGGACAATAAAATGTTGTTTTGTATTTTAAATAGTTATTACTAAATATAGGCTAAGTCATTATCATACAGAAAACAATTTTTTCATATTTCTAATAATTTAACTGTAAATAACTATAAAGACTTAGGCTGCACTGTTTTGATTCTATAAAGCTAGTTATTTTGATTCACATTTGGAAGATAATTATAAAGTATCTACTGTTTTTTTTTTTTATATAAAGTATATAAATTGAAATTTACTGATTTTTCTAATAAGTTTTCACATATTTATTGTTGATAGCCTTAGAACTTAAAGAACTACATATATATATATATATATTATTTATTTGTTGTCAACTGTAGTTAAATTATTATTGATTTGACATACAGTAGAGCGTCGATAATCCGAACGTCAATAATCCGAAACGTCAAAAATCCGAACGCGTTCTGAGTCAGTCCCTGCAAAAATTTTGTTTTCGTTTTCGTAAATTTCAATTATTGCGCTGTTAAAAATTTCAAAAAAACTTCATCGCAGTTTGACATTATTATCTATTTTTAAACACTTCTTAATACCTGCTCTCACAGGCCCTCACAGCAGACTGGCTGTCAGTATTTTCACTGTCACGCTAATAAGCTGCTTTAGCGCTAGCAGTAAACATACAGAAAGTTTATTCATTTCTCGTTGTGTAATCATTGTAACAGTGTGTCGTACATACAGTAGTGTACTGTACAGTATTTTTTTTTATTTTTCGTTTGTGTTAGCTACAATGTACAAGTGAACTTTTAATTATGTACTGTAGGCTACTGTAATTGAGAGTTACAAGTGTAATCATGTTGGCCTTACTGCGTACGTGCAGGTTCTTCTAAATCATTATATGTAAGTAGTCTTACAGACTGTATTTTAATTACATTACGGTACCTCTTGTACTGTTTAACCACTTTAATCGATTAAAGGGCATATATTTTAGCCTAAATGGCCTTTTCTTGGTTGATTTCAAAAATCCGAACAAATTGATAATCCGAACCCCCTCGGTCCCAATTAGTTCGGATTTTCAACGCTCTACTGTATTATATTTGTGTGACATATTTTTACGACTAATGTATGAAAAAATATATGTTAAGGGTCTGCTCCAGTAAATGAGAAAGCAACCGGAAATGCAACCGCTTCTCACTGTATCCCTATCTAAACAGTGCAATTTCTTGCAGCTGAACGCTTTGACATTGCCTCATTTCAAACCATTTTATAAGTTTATCTTTTGTAATTGAGTGTTGAAAAAAAAAAAAACTGAATATTCTTTATTAAAAATTCAGATCCGGCTTGAAAATTATTTTTCATTACGTATTAATTTTTTATAGTGTTAGGAAAAATTCAAACTTTGTACTTACAAAATGTCAATTACATAACAAATCAAAAGCATTTAAAAAAATATAAATTGTAAGACGGATGTGTATTGTGACTGTGCTTAGAATGAGACCTTGCAAACAATTTTATGATAAAAAGTAAACGAAATAAATGGTTTGAAATTTAACATTGCTCTTAAGGGATAAAAATCCAAGATGGCCGCCACTACAGCAGACCCTTAAGTGTTGTGTTTGGTATGTATAGTGTTTGAGTGGACATAGATAGTGGCCTGATGATGCTGCCTGTGGCAGTGAAACATGTAGCCACTTAAGTAAAAGCTAAAGTTTTCACAGTTCAAAATAAAAGATTAAAATAGGACCTTATCTAATTAAACACGAAATTAATTGGAAATTAACAGGAGTATGCCCCATAATAGTGTTACTGTTCTAATAGTTCTTATTATCATCTGCTTAATCTAATTTACATCAAGGACTGATGATGTATTTCAATGTTCCAAAATAATATCTTTACAATTTCCATGGACGTATTTTATTCATTGAATGGATGTAGGCTACAATATTGAAACGTTCCATGGCAACGGCGTAGCCATACCTCTTGTTCTGTGGTTACGGTAGGCGTATATCAAAACATGGCCATCGGCTGATTGACTTAGTTTCTTAATTTTGATTGTAACTTTACCAAATGTTTGTTTTCTAAGTGTGAAATGGTTTTAATGAATTTTCAATAAACAAAATAAATAATGGTTTTAGACAATATTATTGCGTTTTATTTATGAAATTTGGGTTGTGAATGTGTTGTGATTTAATGGTGTACTAATTGTCGAAAGTGTTGTGTAACTAGAAAATATGCAGTAACTTCTTCCATGAAAGG
>JAGFPH010000452.1:283165-341305 GCA_018207615.1 Philaenus spumarius
AAAGATATACCCTACTAACCACATCAACCAAGGATTGTTTGACAGAATCGCCATAAGGTAATTATAATATTAATATTAACAATCCAGTAAGGCTACAACATTGAAGAATGGAACAACTGTTTTATACACATCGCTGATCAATTGACATTCTTGTCTAATGTAACGTTAGATGAAGAATGGCTATTACATTTTAAATATGTTGTTGTATATTATCATTATCTCACGAATGTTGTTCCACACTTAGCTTAACTAAAATAGTAATACCATGTTTAAGTAGCATCTTACAAATCTGAATTAATGTAAAGGTTGTCAAGATAATATATATATACAATTAGCCTATACTAAGAGTTTAAAATTAGCTTAAAATGAGGAGCTAGCTATGATTTCATTTTTATAAATATTTGAGGCATGAGGTTAAAAGAATCAAAATCTTTTGTTTATTTCTTTTGAGAAATTCTAATTTTGTATTAAACTTAAGTAGCAAAAATATTGAAAACAAATTGTAGTAGCCCTATGCAAAGTATCCCTAGTTTGATTTCTTACATTTTTAACTAGGCTTAAACTCTTTATAAATTTACTAGTAACCTGGTAGCCTGGTCGCTTCTCTCTCCAACTCCCATGGCGACTCATGATGAAGCCAATGCAATAAAATTATTGTATACTTTGATATTTTCAAGGAAATTATGATTGACTAGAAGAGAGGCACCCTGTAAGTGGGGTAGTCGAGTAGCAATGACCTAGATAAATAATGTAAGACAGAGATCGAAATAGACATGCACCATCCCCAATAATTTAAATTATGGCTTGTGTTGTAATTTTACCACATTAATATTTAAAATAATCAACATTTTAAATAATTTTTGATATTGCCAACTATTTAAAGGAAACAAAATAATATGTAGTTATTACCAAATGTTTTACTTACAATTACAGTAAGACTTTTTGTTAATTATTCACTTCTACCTAATCTAAAAAAACTGTTAGTTGTGAAGAGTAATTACATGATTCTAAATTTACCAAGTTATGCAAATGCTTTCAATAAACACTAGCTGACCCGTGCGAAGCATTCGTATTCTAACTTACCGGTACTAACAGTGTTTTATTAATTTAAATCCATGTTAAAGAGAAATAATTTTGTTATTGTTATTATATATTTTTAAGTATCTTACCAACTTGCAGAAGGTAAACAACAACAAACAGGTGTATCCACAATGCTGTTTATAACCACGCTTGCAATTAATTAAAAATAGCAATGTAGTGGCGTAACGGCAGCTCTCCAGCTGGGTAGGCCTATTGTTATCATCAGCATTGCCAACGCCAGGAAAATATCCCTACAACTTACTTGATCTTACATCACTGTTACTTTTGGATTCTTTATTATTATTTTTTTTTGTATAATTGTATTTTGTATATTTTTCCGGGGTAGCAGTTAAGGAAAGCTTTAAAATGATGCCTCATTCATATAATTTGATGATGTATTAAGGAAGTTATGGCGTACCGACAAAAAAATAGCCTTGAGAAATAATATATGTGATATTTTGGTTCAGTAAAGGCCTAACCTAAAATTATGTTAAATTTTTGATCCAAATCAGCTGTTTTATTTATAATATGTAGCCTACAACAGATGTTTGAATTGAATTAATACAGTAAGCATTTTTCTGTGAGTTTTGTTTGTGTTTGCTTTTATTTTGTTAACATAATGACAAAATTGTTGGTTTTGAAGAATAATAAACTGGTTCTAAATTTGCTAATTTGGTTCCTATGGTAATGAATGTAAATGTATTCAACAAACATGTGTTGCTAAGTTTTTTATCCGAATCATCTATTTATCTGTTATAAGAACTGGATTACCATAATACTTCTATTGAATTTTCACTATTTTTAAACGCTTTAAAGTAAAAATTTTGCAAAATCCTTTCATTAGTGTGTGTCTATGGGTCCACAAGAATGAATATAGGCCTATCTTGAAATTTTCATATTTTTATCTTACGTAGTTTTGATTGTATGTTAGTCAGTCAGGAAAAAGCCGCTTAGGCCTATATATAGATGACATATCAAATAATCTCAGTTTTATTACCCAATCAAAGTTAACTAGGCCATAACAAAGTAATAATAATAAAATAGCAGCTTTTACAACAATGTGCTTATCTTATTCCTTGATTAATTCAGTAACAAAGATTAGATGTGTAAACAAAAGTCTAGCAAATTTAGGAACCCTGCTAGACATGCTTCTCTAACAGTGTTCATTAGATTAGATTAGATTTATACTTATCATCGCATGTACGAGGTATCACTTTGATGACATTGAAAGCTAGATACTTAGCATAAACTTATCTGTTTAATAACATGAAATAATCTACCAACTGTGTGAATGCATAGATGTTGGAAAGCGACTCCTAAGCAATTTGATTAAGTTTATAAATTAAACACCTGTTTAATGATTGTACAATTAAAAGTAATTTTTATTTTATGTAGGCCTAAAGTTTTAAGGTAAATTCAATAGGTGCCGGTACTTAATTATTAAAAAATATATATATATTTTAACGTTAATAAATTGCAAATTTATTTGACTTATTAATAAATCATCATTTTTAAATCCATCTTTTTTATGTTATTTGATCATATATTTCATTTTTAATTTAGAAAAATTAACCCAAAAATGGGAAAAGTGTTTAATATATATATTAAGTAGGCCACCTATAAGGATAAATGAAATAAAGGTTATATTAAGCCAAAATTGTTGCTTATATTAAAAGATATTAGTGTTCAAGAAGGAAAATGAGAACTAAAACAAAATAATAAAAACCTCTTTTAAAAATGCATGACATTGCACAAAATTATTAACATATTTTCTTTATTGCTGTATTTAAATTTAGCAACTTAAAAGTTCAACAAATATGTTCTTTGAATAGGTATGCCTGTAGTTATAGTTTGTATGGTTAAATCAAAACAGATTGTTTAACAACTTGAAATAGATATACAAAACATTTATTATCTTAAATGTCAGAAAGGTCAAAACGTATATTGTTCGAAATGGTGTAATCTAATAAGCTCAAAGGTATTTTTACTAGGTCATTCCAAATCTCAAATCACAGTGTAAATTAAGTTATTTATTTGTGCTACATGTTTCAGTAAGTACCTACTATGAACAATGATTTAGTTGTAAATAATTATATTATTAGGTATTTTCTGTTAGCGACACAGTAGTAAATCCTCGTGAAAAATGACGGACAGATTAATTTGATTTGATACCGGCAGCCTACACATCAGAAAAACTATATTTTTGATTTCTTCTTAAAATTGTAACTAATACAAGTTCTGCGTCAGAAAGCAGACGTGACGGAAAAAATGTTGCATTAAACATTTGACTTAATCCTGAAATGAAGACCATTATAAAAGTATTTAAAACCTTTTATAAAATTTATATTATACTCTTTTTGTCAAACCCTCTGTATAGCTAGAAATAACACACAGATTTACAATAATCTGACTTTCTACAAGTCGAATTTTGAAAATCTTACATGACTGTACTTTTAACCACAAATCCTTTACCGTACTTTAATGAATTATAACATCCCAATTTATGGAAATATTACACCATACATTTTAATCTTAGGCCTTCTTAAATTAACAATTATTTTAAGCCAGAATATATCAATTAGTCATTTAGATAAAACTATATTATTTTGCACTTTAATATTCACTCAAGTTTTCTTCTTCAGTAGGTCTATATTTGTAAATTAACAGAAGCTCAAACTTTTATGATTCTATTAAAATAGCAATAATTCAGACCAATAGCCCAGGATAGATTGGCAGGAAACAGATATGACAGAACGAATCAGATGTATCAATTTACATTATTGTTCCTATAGTAACAACACAAAATTTAACCTAAAAATTATAACCAGAACCCTTTACCCTTAATGGTTCACATAGTTGTTAAAATACTACAGCTGATGGAGGAAATCAGCTGTTATATGTTAACGAATAAATCAAACAATACAACCTTGCACTAATAAGTTGATAATGTACTTTTTAAAAATAGAACTGATTAGTGATTGAAAGAGTATACAACAATAAGAAAAAAGTTTGGATAAAGAACATTAAATGGAGGAAAAGTTAATGGTAAAAAGGTCTACAAATGTTGACAACATTATGTCTATTTAGTAGGGCTTTCTTACAATATGCATTTAATTTCATCACATAGAAAGCATCAACGTTTAAAGATGTAAGCTAGTGTCACGTATACAGTCCTATTTAGCAATAAGTTTGCGATGCAACATTTTATGATTGTATTTTTGAGCAAAATAGGCGTAACGGACTTGGCATAGGTTAAGTTGATTTCTAATCTTGTTCACTCACATTAAATAGGTAAGGTTTTTATTAATTTTGTATAGTTATAATTTGGTTGAGTTTTTATAATTTAGTCATTTTTATCCTCACAGTTAAACAACAAAATGAAATTTGTTTAAAATAGTTTTTATTATAATTATTATTTTTGTATTTATTTATTTTTATTTTATTTATTTTTATTTTTTTTTCTTCTTAATAACGTCCTTTATATATGCCTATAGAACTAACAAAAGATGAGATACCTACACAAGGAAAGCCTGTACGTATTGAAAAAGAACTATCAAATATTCTGTCACTCAGCTCCATTCGGCAAATCTGGGAACAATATTTAATGTAAATATATTTTTACAAAAAATTTGCTTTATTTTTCAAGGAGATACTTTAATTTTTTGCAAAAAATATTTTCATTTTATTGTTGAGATTTAAGTTAACAGTTAGAAAAAATCGAGCTGTGAAAAGAAAATGATTTAAAATGTATTTGTACACACTTTGCTTGAGAAAATTTTAAACAATGTACTACTGCGCTACGTTTTTCCCGACTTCTTCCTGCAATACTTAGTTTATTTAAATCGGATACACAAATTCTTAAAATAGTTTTATATAAATAATAGTAATCAGTTAGAAAATCTATGCTGACTAGAAATTCTTGTAAGTTACTTTCTTGATGCAACAAAAAAACTTTCTATCTTGACAAATTTCTTCAGTAAAAATATTTTGATGTCTGGTACAAAACATGTTAGATAAATTTACTTAGTTAATAAATGGCAAGTGGATTTTTTCCGCCTTAATTTCTGAATAATAATTATTTCTATGGACATTTAATGTGTGATTGTCATTTACACATCTATTCACATAATATTTGTCTAGTTTATAGGCCTACTGTTTAACTCACAGCAAATGAGTTGTTCAAAATACTGTTGAACTTCCAACTAACCAAATTTTCCAAATACATTTTTCTGAACACCTTCACATTAATTTAATAAATAATGTAGGCCTATGTATAGACTGCTTCCATAACGAAATTTAGACCTCCTAATAATGAAGTTGAAAGATACAAAGTTTAGCAATAGGTCATTCCATTTTTCTATGAAACAAGAGTCAGTGGGCTAAAATAAAAAGTTTTGGAAGGAAAATGTTTGTGGTCATACATTTATAAGTTTATGTGTAGCTCGGCTTACGTTTTTTAAGAATTCTGTCTATAGGTTGGATGCTTTCTCCTAAAGAAACAATATGAGTTGGATTTTTAAAATTTTGTGTGCCTTCAGCTGAGCGTTGGACTTTCAAGAATTTGTACTCTATAAGTTGTCACGGTTTTGCCTTCAGTTTTTCTGTATCATTCGTAATGTTAGCATATTTTATAGAGCACGTACTTTCCTCAAATTTCACGCTACAATTATAGTTCACGGTTGTAAAAACAGTCATAAATATTGTACACAGATACTGAATAATCTTTTAAAAGTTGAAAAAGTAAAAATGTTGTGATTAAAAATAAACTGTGCAGTATCTAACGCTTAATTATCTGACATATTATTTATTCCTGTAATGTACTGTCACTCAGTAATCACCTAAAGTAGTGTAGGGCCTACTACGTAGTACTGTGCAGGTTTTGTGCATTTGGGGCTCATTTTTGCTTGTTTAAGGAATTACAAGCATACATACGTAATCAGCAATAACAACCTACAATTTCATCCAACTTTATATCTGTTGAATTTATTCACATGAAATATTTGATTTTAAAAATTTTTAAGACTGAAAGTAGCGTACAACACAAATTGTTATGGCAATCCGATCTGAGGCCTCAAACCGTAGATTTCCGGCTCTATGCTCAATTCTTCAGCGCCAACTGCTGAATTTAAATTATTTATAATAGGCGATATACCGTATAAATTGGATGGGGATGTAACCTCCAAGTAACAAACACTTTCCAATAAGAATTTTCTAGTCCAGATAATTAATTTTCATTAAATAGAAATTCCACTGTATTTCATTACAGCGGTTTCGGTATTTAATACTATTATCATGTGACATCAAATACACTCATGCCCTTGGAACATGAATACAAATAAACATAAGTAAAAAATTAGAGTTGGTGTTATAGTTCACATCAAAATGATATAAAAATGTAAGTAGTTAACTGCAGCAAGTGTAGGATGTGGCCATAATACTCAATGTAATTACTCAAAACACTATATAGGCCTATAATTAAGTAATTGAGTAAAGTGTAACTGTACTTCGCCTAAAATTGACTTGAAATAATAAGTTGTAACTCTTATAATAATTTTACAGACTAAATGTGTTTATTTGAGAATGAAAATTTAATTGGCCGAATGAATTTAATCAAACTTTGTACCAACCATGAAATCTGACGTTTGAGACCTGTTATTACTATTGGTCTTTTCCCAGTGTTATAACAGTCTCAAGAATCTTACCAACATAAATATATTGTTATTTAGTAACAAAACCAAGAGAAACTTAGGGCCTATTGTAAACAAAATGTATTTCTGTTAATAAGTGATTTCTGTTTGTTTTTAAAACATTTTAGGCTTATAAGAACATTAGAAATTTCCACAAACTCAAAAAAAAAATATTTCCTATGTCATGTAAATTTTGTCCATCAAATAGAAAACAAAGTAGTTGAGAAATAGAAAGCCTGCTAATCATCTGTTGCGTCTTACTAACCAATTTGTTAAACTCCGCTGTTGTAAATGTTGTAGATTGAACTGTTGTAGCCCTACCATGACCATCGATATTTTAATTGACTTGTGATCTTTTCTTTCAATTAAAAGAAATCAATGAATCAATTTACTGGTTCAATCTTTAGTGGTGATCAGTTAGTGGAAGAGGATTGTGCGTTAATTTCACAAGGATAGAACAAATCTTTTTTTTAAGTGATGATCAAACAGTTTAGATTCAAGTACTTATAAATAGTTTTTCAAGTAAAATATGTTTATATATTTTTAGGTTTCTTTTTTTAAGGCTCTACTGCAGCATATTTTTTATTTGTCGATAAAAGTTATGTTAAAGTTACACAAATTGAACATTGCCACTATTTTTCCCAGGCCCAACGAGGGGGAGGGGCAGGGGGCAAAATGCCCGGGCTGGGGAGGGCCCGGGAACTTTAGACTGTAGTTACAGATAGTCATATAAAGAAGCCAATGAAGGGAATTCAAAACTGAAATTTTTTTAGATGTACATTAAGCAATTGTATTAGTTTTGAGTGCCTGGGTGTGATAAATATGAAATAGAGAAAGTTATTTTGATGGGTGGATGAGTCGGAAGTCAAAGCCGATGTGGAACGGGAAGAGGTAGACAGTTGTAACAGGACCGAATGGTTTTGTTTATTTACATGTTGTGAAGTTGATTATGGAGTGTTGACACACTATTACCTGTAGTTTGATTTAAGTTCAACTTCTGGCATATTGACTATATTGTACAATTTTAATTTATTATAAGGAAAGCTTTAGTTTTTTGTTTCTTTTAAGTAAACTATAACTTTTGTAAAAGAAGAGAGGTTAAGTTAGATCAGCTCAGTGATTTTGATTATATGAAATTGTTTTAGGCCTATCTTATAAATTATTGGGAGCTTGTAAGTTTTTACGTACCAAAAAGCAAAACTTAATGTGTTTTGATTCTGGTCTACATATGTTCAACAAAAGATACAAACAGAATTTTTTTTCGTAACAATACCATTTAAAATTCACAATAATTTTGAAACCATACTTTTCTATTGAGTTATTGTATTTTATTTTCTAATTTTCTTTACAAATTTTTTTAGGAAATTTCTTTTGATATTAACTAATTTTATTTAAATTTATTTTCGTACTAGTGATAATCTTATAAGGTAGTAGTTTTCTAATGCATGTTTTAATCTACCCTATCTTTATCAAAATAGACACACTTTATCTTACCGATGCTCAATAGTTTGGATTGATAAATTTATAAACCAAACCAACACTAATTTTAACTACCAGATAAGAAATTTGTAAATAAAATATTTATAATACTATTGCTTACATATGTATATAATTATTAAATTTAATGTGTTTTCTATGTGTACACTTGAGTCAGTAATTAATTAAAAAACGAACAAGCATTGACACTCTTTGTAAAAAGGTTATGCTGTAACCTAAATAAAGCAAACGAAATGTACAAAAAGTTATTTTTTGCTCTGTTTAGTAAAATATCCACATATCATCCAATATAATTAAAGCAATTTGGGATGGCCGTATTGCGATAATATTAAGTGTACCAACTTTAGGTACATTTTTCTTCAAAACTATGATAAATATAAATTATAGTATTGTATTATAATAACAATTATACTGTACTATTGGAAGGCGACCCTTGCAAATATTTTCCCCGGTGTCTGGTTTGGTTATCGGCGGCCCTGGTTCATCCCAGAGTAGTTGTTTACAAACTCTTTTTATAATTTTTCTAAATTTTTATAGTTTGTTTTTAAAAATCTTTTTAATGTTTGAAAATAAAATCTCAACATTGTTAATTATTTGTACTATTCTAATCAGTACAATTTAAAGAAATAGAAATAGATTTGACATCACATGGTCTTTGAAATGACAAGTAAAAGTAAATAATTAAAATAGAAAAAACTAAAAGTAAACTAGATAAACTGACCAAAAATACAAATTTGAATTTACCTTTAATAATAGACCTAATCAAACTAAGCTTAAACCTTTTTCAACACTAATTTTTTGTTTACATATTTCTTTGCTCAAATTTACTCAAATTTTCGATGAGAAAATATGTTAATAAAAATATTATAACTACCCAAACTGATATCATTAAATAGAGTGATGCCTCGCTGAAAAAGTACAAACTGTTTTAGGTCTAGGCCTAGTTTATGAAAAGTTTAAATGCTCAAAATTATAAGAACTATATAAATGTGAAAGAATTCCGTACAACTCCTTCTTAAAGAGACTGTTTTAACTGTCTAAACAGAATTTACTATTCAATAGGCTATACAAAATTTTAAATTATAAAAACTGATTAGGGATTAAGAACAGTCCTTTTATTCAAATAATTATCAGCAGGATACAAAACAAAAGTACAATTGGGAGAAACTGTTTTGACGTGAGTGCCGGCCTTTATAAGAATTGAATTTTCTTTTTACGTTGGGACACATAAATTTTCTTGTTTTTGGGTTAGGAGTATAAGAAACAAGTCCCAATTTAATATCTACAATGGTTAAGAAATTAACTTCATGATTATAAAACATTTAAAATTTGTATTTTTAGACTTTTTCTGGCAGATTTAAGAGTAGGGCTAAAAAAATCTTGCTTTCTCTAAGTCTTATTATGGCTGAGAATTTTTGTATACCCATTTGTTTTTATAAACTAAGTAGGACACTACACAAAATTACTTACCTAAACAACATTTCGTACATACACAAATCCTCAAAGGTGGTATGAAACAGAACAAAGAGTGATGAATAATTTAGTACGTTCTCTACAAACTATAGGCCTATCACTACACAGCTGTACCTAACTACACTTTAGGTGGCACTGAAATAAGATTAGTACAACCAGATAGCCTGCTGTGTCAATAATTAATTGTCAGTCAACACTAAGATACCTTCCTAATCTAAAGCATTTAATTGAAACAGCAAATTAATTGTAACATAAGATTATGTTTATAGACGGGTGTTTATTTCAAGTGTTTGGAAGTGGAACGTTATCTAAAACAGTTTGAAATAAGACAGAAGAATTATTAACAAGTGATTAGTGTCGGTAACATGTAATGTTTTGGTGTGATGTTTTTAAAACTGAGTGAAATGTGTTGATCATCATGTCAAACGTACGTAAATCAGCATGGAAGAAAGTGCAGAAAGGTAAGATGAGTGTGTTATTAGATAGGTAATGGTACAAGAAGGATAAGTAGTGTTTAAAAAAGAATGGTGGAAATATTTGTTGGGTGCGACTCTCATTAAATCGTGGTAGCCAATTATAATTATTTAAACTTATATTTGAAACATAACTAAGCCAATTTTGTAGAGACAATAAACAGATTTCTAGATGTTTTATTAAATTTGTGAGGTTTGTTAGAAATGTCTGAAATTAAAAATTATTATTTTTCTTATATACTGATGAAGGGTAATATGAATTGATTGCATTTTATTGAATGATGCATTGCAAGCAAATTGCAGACTGTGCTACTAACATTCAGTAAGATGAAATATTCTGTTTTTAAAATTAGTTTTAATGATGGATTGATCATATTTTTACAACTTTTTGTTCGAATATTTGCCATCATTTGTGTATAAAGAATATACAGTAGGTCCCGCTAATCCGAAAATCCGCCTATTCCGAACAGAGTTTAGAAGAAATAACTATTTTTTTAAATTAAGAAACAGGAGAGAATCAAAAAGACGTTGGTGATAATTTAGTAGCACTTTCACCACTGTCCAATCTTTTTAACACTTCAAGTTTTTCTTTTAAAGTACACGAAGCATGACTTCGTTTACTTGCTATGTTTAATGTTTAACAGTTGACGTCAAGGACTAAGAACAAATAAAAAAGGCACAGTGACTCGGTAAAGTAACTCAACACTCACGGAACAAAGATTTACAATAAATTTGCAGTAAGCGCACAAAGTTTATCAAGCTCCCCTAGAGTAAATAAACGGTACCAGGAACTGGCACATACTTTCTCACAAACATATTTAAATTATTAAACAGATTCACGGTGACTTGTAGAGTGGGGTAGGAGAGGTGATTTTGTATTAAAGTTGTTTTCCCATAAAAATCCATAAAATAACGGAAAAACCAACTTTTCTCAAAAACGGCTCGAACGATTTTGATTAAAATTTTACAGTTTATAGTACTTTAGGTCCCTAATAAACTATAAAATTTTAATCAAAATCGTTAGAGCCGTTTTTGAGAAAAGTTGATTTTTCCGTTATTTTAAGGGTTTTTATGGGAAAATTACCCTTAAAAATAAAAAATTCACAAAAATGAAAAAAACGCCTGGAGATACCGTGGATTAGTACCTCTATACCAAATTTCATCAAAATCGGACGACTGGTTTAGGCTCTAGGTCTGATAACATCCACACAGACACACAGACATCACTCCGAAAACCACTTTTTTAGGTTCAGGGGGGCCCAAAACGGATATTTCCACCAAAAACTCAAACTCGAAAATTTTGACGAATACAATACTTTCTCCATATACTATGGTATAGGGGGAGAAAGTAAGAATGAACTAGATACGACTAGACTAGTGCTCAGTGCAGTGATTCATAATGTGTCGGCGCTATGAGTCATCAAAGGAAATGCATTTCCTTTCCGACTTTCACTGAACCTGTTCATAAGCCGATCAAAGCTGTATAGAGCTGAGCTGACATAAGCAGATGTCCCCGCACATTATTTACCCATTAACATGTCAATACGTTGATATTATTTTATGAAATCCACTTATTCCGAATTCCCGCTAATCCGAACCGTGTTCGGTCCCAATTAATTCGGATTAGCGGGACTCTACTGTAAAATACAATGTTTTGAGAGTATAAATCAACCCTGTCATTATCTCATGAAAAACTAAAACTAACACGTATATAAACTAAATAGAAAATATAAACCTAGAGGACTAGGTCTATGTTTGACATCCAATCTAAAAATACAACTAAAGTTAAGAATGTGGAGGTGTCCAAAACTAGAATACTAGAGGTGTGATGTCAAATTTTAAAACTAAATACAAACTGAAAGAGAGAAAACACTGCCTTGAGGCAGACACTTACAAACAATGACTGATAAACTAGACAACAAGACTGCCTTTTCAGAAAAATAATGGCACTGCTAATCTGAAGCAGGTGATAGTTAAAGTAAACAAAGTGGGACTCTTTTAGAAGAGGACCGCTATGAATGTTGAATGCAGGTAAACATACTGCGACTAAAGACTATAAGTTTGAACTTCAGGCTATTTTTTTTTAATGCTTGCATTCTGTTAAGTAAAATAACCTAATTGATGTGTTATTTTACTTCAATATATACACTAATTAACAGTTTTATTAGTTTTTGTTACCCTGACTCTGTATATACAATTTTTACTTTCTCCCCCTATACCATAGTATATGGAGAAAATATTGTATTCGTCAAAATTTTCGAGTTTGAGTTTTTGGTGAAAATATCCGTTTTGGGTCCCCTGAACCTGAAAAAGTGGTTTTCGGAGTGATGTCTGTGGGTGTGTCTGTGTGTGTGTGGATGTTATCAGACCTAGAGCTTAAACCAGTTGTCCGATTTTGATGAAATTTGGTATGGAGGTACTAATCCACGGTATCTCCAGGTGTTTTTCATTTTTGTGAATTTTTGATTTTTAAGGGTAATTTTCCCATAAAGTACCTAAAGTAGGCTACTATAAACTATAAAATTTTAATCAAAATCGTGCGAGCCGTTTTTGGGAAAAGTTGGTTTTTCCGTTATTTTATGGGAAAATTACTCTTAAAAATACAAAAATTTAAAAAATTGGTATTTTGATTTTTTATTCTACTGATGAAAAGGTAGAGTAAGTTCCTATAATGAGGGAGAAAGTATGTGTCAGTTTCCTGATACCGTTTATTTAAGAGTGGCGGTCCTCTTATAAAAAATACCCAAAAATCTCCTTCTCTTTTAGAGTCCTAATAAGAAAATAGAATCTAAAGATAAACCTCTGGTACCTATAACCTCTGGAACCTCTATAACAATCCCGTGGGGGGGGGGGATTTTCAGAAGAAGTGAGGCGTGTAGCTAGAAAATATAAAATTTGTAAGTCAATTAGTAATCAAAACACTGTTAGACAACATCTTGTGGAAACAAAACACATATAAATGGCATCCAGGATACTAAAAAACTGTATTTACAGTAAAAAATGTGACTATTAGGCAGTATATTGGCGAGGCAAAAATACCATTTAATGAACACAAAAAGTCCCTTTATTTTTGTAAAGGCAGCCTTGATGTCTTTTTCATCTCATTCTTTGTGTCTGTGCCTGGCGAGTGTTTTCTCTCTTTCGGTTTATATTTAGTTTTTAAGTTTTCTCACCAATAGTGTTCTAGTTCTGGGTTCCTACTCATTCTTAACTTTAGTTGTATTTTCAGTTTAGACACCTGACATAGGCCTAATCTAAGCTAAGCTAACCTAGCTAATGGTCTAAGCTTTTAGGAAGTAGTCATAATTTTGTTTTAATAAATACAAGAAGTTCAAAAGTATTTATAAAAAGTACTTTTTTATATATATTTTAATTTATTGGTGTCATTATTTTTGCTGTTTTAAGTACTACTAAAAGATACTTCAAAGATGTATTTAGCTGCTGTTCATACGTATTTTTGTATCATTTTTTATCACTTCTCTTTAAATTTAGAGTATTTCTAATTTTAAAGACTCCATATAAACGGCAGCTTAGAATTATAGAGCTCAGAAAATTTTGGGTGGTAATAATACATAGTTAAACGAAATAGTGACAACTTTCCTTACACTGATCAAAAATATGTTATTATTGTTTGCTCAGATATTATAAGTAATTTGAGGTGGAAAAATACAGCATTTCCAGTAGCTTGTTTTAGAAAACTGTTGTCCTTTATCATTTGATTGTCAGTAAACTGTTACTTTATAAAAAAATTGCTAATCTACTGAATTTAACTCTGAAAATGAATGTAAAAAAAAAGTAAAATTCAAATACATTCCCTTTATTAAAACATGAACACAACTAGAAAATCAGACACTGAAAAATATAATTTAAAAAGCTCATTAAAATAATTTGATAACAAAAAAAACTAAATTTTTATTTGAATGATCTAATTTTTACATGAATTATTCAATTTAAAAGTTGTTACTTTTATAAAAGTATGATATGTAACTCATTCTGTAAATTAGCAGTATTTGATTCTATTTAAACAGTAAACCTATTTAGAGTGCTTATACAATTTCTCTTTTATCTAGTTTCTTCACTTAACCATGTTTCTGTAGATTATACTCAGTACCGGTACTTACTCTTTGTTTAATTTAATTTACATTAATCCTTCGTCTTAGTTACTAATCATGTTACACGTCTATTAGCATTTTTTGTCTCTCTTTCACAACAATAGGCAACAAATGAGGTCAAATTAACCGTGTAATCTATAATTAACTTGTCTTTAGAAATGTTAAACTGTAATTAACATTATTATGTATAATTATACAATTAAATATTCAAGCATGAATTGTTCCGTGTTTTAGAAAAAACTTTATTATTATTTTTTTATACATTAGGTCTAATAATCACAACTCAAAGAGATTGTAAACATTTTGACATGTTAAAGTGAATAGTTTAGTCACAGGTAAAAGATATTTTATACAAATATATAACTCAGATACAAAAAGTGAAACGTCATTAAGTAAATAATAAGCATGCCATTTATCACATTGAACAACTACTTTATAGGAAGCAGATATCTTCCTTTGTCCTTACCATTAGTGTAACTTGATACCAGATCTCAGCTTATAGTTAATCATTACTCTGGTAAAGAGAACTGGTCTTCCCTAGAAATTTATATTATTATATTGAAGTGAAATATACTTCACAGTATGCTCGAAAATAAACCATAGGCCTTTTCAACACACACGTTCTGTATCCCTTCCATTAAGTTTTAGGCAACTCTCTCAACAACGTTGAAGATCTTCATCATGTTGGTGAAAATGGGTTGTTGCATGTTTCTAACGTATCTAGTTAATTTTTCATGAAGCGCCGCAATGGTAGTCGATGGCTCATTTCGGAAGAAGCCTTTCATTCTCCTCACATAAGCGCAAGGTGGTGAAAGATCGGGAGAATGGGATGGGTATAAAAAGTTTGTTCCTCGGTAAATCAGACGTTTGCCAAAAATTTCTTTGAAGTAAAGTAATAGAGGCTATAGCGCTATCACTGGTGGCGCCATCTAGCTGGAACCACTGTGAACCAAAAGCCAGACTACTAGCTCGACAAAACCTCTTCTATGCTGTTGCAAAAGGTTAATGGATTTTCTCTCTGTAATGTACCTAGTTTAGAGTAACAGCATTCCCGTTATCATCTTCAACCAAAATACGAAACCAGTATGCCTCTCCCTTAAACAGCGCATCATATTGTTACACCCTCACTTTATTATGGCTTTTCTACTATATCATCAGGACATTGAAATTCAAGAAAACGTATGATTCGCTTGTTGGTTCATCTGAAAAGCGTACATTTTGTAGAAACCCAGGGTTTTCATAATTCATTGCTATTGTTAAAGCGCAATAAACTACTCTGTCTTTTTTTGTCCCTTTCATTTAAAGTTTGATCTTTTTGTATTTTATACGGGATTCAACCAAGGTTTTTAAACATTCTTCTCAGAAGACGTATTACTGATGTTGTTTTCAAAGATGTCCAGTGAAGGCTTCTTTTCGGAGATTGCAGGACTTGCTGATGAAGTCTATTGTGGTTTTCATTCGTATTGATCGTTTTTTGGCAGCCTAAACATTCTTTATGCCGAGTCAAAACACCACCCATACGACCGTATCACAGCACTTATCATTACGACATTATTTGGTGGTTGTTTGTAAAATCGTTCTTGAAACTCTACAGCAGTTCACATCAACCTAGGACCACCAGAACGATCTTTTCCGTATGAGTGAAAATAATGCTTTACGATAAAAACTTTCTCTGGAGTGGTAACCATTACAGTGTTAACTAACTTTAAAGAAGAAATTAATAGTAAGCAATATGACTTGGCAACAATCGACAATGTAATCAGCCGTTCAAAAAACCAATCACTGCTGCTTTAATTTGAGTAATGTTTGACGGAAACCGTATAATTTAAAAAAAATTTAACACTGTTCTAAACCTAATCTAGGCCTAACCTAACTTCATGTAGAATCATTTAAGCCTCACTTAAATAGAATTAACTTAGGCCTACTTATAACATAGAAACTTCTAACGTATAGGTTATTAATTAATGACTGTGTATACTTGTATCCAATCCCTCCGTCATATTGTGTTAGATTTCATCACATATTTTGACTGTAGACTTTTTACTCTGTTACTTTAGGATTAGCACAAGACACAGACAAAGTACGAAAGGCATATGGAATTCAATAATATGATGTAAGGTTCTGCATTTAACTTAATGCTACATAATTATATAGGATTAAAGTATTGTTTTGAATTGTTGATAACAGTAATTTTGCACAAAAAATAATTACCCAGTGTTCATTTTAAAACTTTCCGCAACAAATAACTTACAATTTACATAGATTCTCTTTTTGTCTGTTTATAAGAAGAAGAAAGTTCAAAATATTTTGAAATTAAATTTGTCAATTTAAAACTCAAATTCTTCTATAGAATGAATAACAAGTAATTCCTCGTTGAAAAGTCTTGTGATTGTCAAATTCTGTGTACACATTTTTAAATCGATTGATCGGTTATAAAGTTGGGACTAATAATATGATATCGATAGATTACCAGCTCAAACTTCTTTAAACCTAGAGTCATGACAGGCGACGCAAGTTTGCAAAAATTCGCTGTTAGCTATGTTGGAATGCAGTAGGCATCATAGGCGTAACCAGGACAACCTCATGGAAGGGGTTACAACAGCAGGGGGGGGGGGGTATGGAAAATTTAAAAAAATAAGTTGCAAAATAACACATTTTAGGCTTTTCAAAAATACTTTCAAGTGATATAGGTATTTGTAATTTTCCACTTCTAACTGTGATTCAGGCCTATTTTAGAATAATTTAGAATAGCAACCTTGACTCATCCTCCGCCTCACTTTCCGTGCGCTGCCTCTAACCCCATAGGCTTGGAACACACACAGCGTTTTTTTGTCGCCTGCGGATTAGATACCGTTGCCACTCATAAAATTTAAAGAGTGCACACAGGGCGGTAAAATTCCAACGCCGTCTAAAAGCTTCATTGGGATTCATTAAACTAAAGTGTCTAGTTCATTAATCACGAAGTGTGATTGATATGAATAGAGAGCAACTCTATCTTTAGTTATTCCGTCGCCGATTGAAAAGGAAGCAACAAATATACTTATTTGGGTTAATCCAATAAATAAATGAAAGAACAGAAGATTTTGGAGCATTCTACACTGTGTTTCCTGATTTGAGGAACTAGAAGAAACATTTTTCAATTATTTAAGAATGTTGGTTTCGTCATTTGACGAACTACACACGCAGCGGAAGGATGGTATTCTTTGAAAAAAATAAATAAAATAAGGAAAATTGGCGTCCATTTGGTCATGTTCGCCACTGTTTCGGCGGATACGCTGGAAAATCCGTCTGGTGGCAGCGAGCGGCTGTGCAGCTACCGTCAGCGGTAAATAAACCGATCGCTCATTTTTCCGACCAATTTGTATGCTCTAATACTCTCCTTCGCGCCACTGTTGATATGATGGCAAGGCAAATAATGCTTGGCAGACGAAAACTCCGTATGTATTCCTGACCACGCACTATACTCATCGTAGGTAATATCAAATAAAGTGCTAGTGCCCAATTCGACCAAAAATAATGTTAGCGATATATTGATAATTTATTGTAGCTTGACATTTGCATAGGTGTTGAAAACAAGTTACTCTTAAAAGCGTATTTTAATGTAAACAAAGTGCGAAATATTTTTTACAATGGGGGTTATAATCCCCAAACCCTCCCTCCCCCCTTGCCACCTATCAATGCCCTCGGCAATTCATGGCAGAATGTTCTTTTATTTTGAAATTATGTGTTTTTGTGTTCATGCCGTCTGTAAGGCGAATGATTAGGATTAGTGTCAGTACACTTTTACATTGTTTTAACATTAATTACGAAATATATATTTTTTATAATTTTGAATTAAAACTATAGTAAAATAATTTCATATTTATGTTCTTTAAACTAAAATTGTTCAAGTTAAAAAAAAAATATAAGGCAAAAAAACATTGTTATAGCTTTTAAGGGAAAATGGAGTAAAAACTCTTAACAGTAAATTTAGAAATATAATCGAGCTTGATTCGTGAGGAATATTATTTCTAAAAGTAAAAATAAAATACAGAACACAATTCTCACAAAAATGTGTTTATTTGTCAAACGTGTTTCAACGACAAAGTCGTCATCTTCAGTGACACATTGTAGCTCATATGTTAATTTTGAACCCTATAACAAAATCAAATTGGTTGTTTTATTTAAACAGATATTCTTAGTTGGCCTTATCAAATCCCTACGATTAAAAGTGCAAATTCCATAATGAGAATGAATTTTTTTAATCCATAGGTAAGGAGAAACAGTTCTTTAACCTCATTGAGTTTGAAATTGTTGAATAGGTCTTTTAAATCAAACATTTAATTTAAATATGTTTAATTTGACGCCTCAGTCTCCAAAATCATTAGAAATAAGTTTTCTCTGTAACTTTTCAGTCAGTGCATCTAAAAATTGATAAATAATTCTAAAAGTAGCAGATAAAAAGTACTACTGAACTTTGAAAATGAATCAGAAAATAGAGTATGCTGATAAGTGGTGTTATTCGTCAAAAATATTGAAATAGTGGTCACACAAATAGAAACATTAATAAAATTTGTAACACTAATATCATTTCTTTGAAGCAGTGTACATGAACCTAGATAGAAAGGCAGGAGACAGTGTTTTTAAAACTTAATATGGGAGACATCAAACTAATAACGAATGTAAATGAATTAAATACCTAGGAGAAGTAATTACTCCTAATGAATATCTAGCGGTAGAAAAAGCAAATGAAGAAAATGGAAACCGTTTTTAAACTCAGCCGACAAACATTCATTACTATCATATATTACTAACATATATTACTATCATATATTATAGCTATACATTTTCACAAAACCAGAATGTTTACATGCAGTAGAACCAATCACCAAAAAGGAAATTACATACATAAAAAGTGATCGTTTTTAAGAAAAATACAGGTGAGACCGAGAAAACAACATTTAGATACTTTTACATAACAATTAAGACTAAACCAGAAACTCAATCAAAACGTAACAAAATGTATGGCTGAAGTGATTTTCTTATTTTACATCACTTAAGAAGAATCGACTGAGAAAGCATAGCCAAGAAACGCATGGATCAGGATAGGGTTAGAACGGAAGAGAATAACCAAAATAAAGATTGACAAAAGAGATCGGTGTAGGATCGTGGCTTAGATAAGGTTGAGAAAATTAGAAGGAATGTAACAGTGTTAGAAGAGAATAGGTAAAGAATAAACTAGAAAAGAAAAGGGTCTAGCAATTGAAAAAATGTAACTGTGTAATAAATCACATATAAATGGCTGAATTGAAAAGTATTTATACTAACGACCGTTGGTTCTTGGTACGACCGTGCCAATCAATAAAAATTGTGAAATAGTACAAAAAGTTTTTCATTCATTTATTTGAATTGAAAAGTATTAAAATTATACTGGTTATATTAAAAAAATAGTTTTAGAAAAATACTTAGAAAATCATTTATTCATTTAATTTTTTAACATTATGAATAGAATTCTTTTTTATAAATAACGAATTATTCCAGAAGTCGCTCACCTTATAATTTTTAGTGATTTAAGACAGAAATACATTGCAAAAATCACTGGGCAATATAAAAATTACACATTTATACAATGTATTTGCAAATTTAATATTTAATTTGGATAACTATCTCCGACCCATATGCACGCCATATTCTTAAATTTTGTTAAATCTGAAATACCTAAGGAACTAAACTTTATTCTGTAACTGATACATTTGGTCGGTTAAAAAAAAAACAATGGATTCACTTGTGCTACACTCTAACACTCGTGCTGCTCTCCTGCCTTCTTCATTTTTGTAACTGGCATAAACTAAAGACATTAAAAAGAAAACAAAATATCTATATAAATAATAATTTAATGTTCGTTTATTCAAAATCTTAAATCTCTGAAAGTTCTTCACCGATTTCTTAGAAATTTTTACAAAAGTTTTAATTGAATACACGCTTGTTTTGATATACTTTTTGAAAAACACCGTCATGTTAGACTTAAAAACAACACAAACTATACTAAATATTTTATGGCAGAGCCACTAAATATTGGGGAGCGCCATACTAAAATAATAAATAAATATGTTTATCATTATAGTAATCAACTGTTTGCTCTAATATTTCCATTAACAGCTGATTTTTAAGCATTTATTTGTATTTCTAACTTTTAAGTTAGGTTTTTACTAAATTGTAAAGCTGAGCCTTTCTGGTTCTTTTAACCTTTATTATAACTGTTGTTATAAAACATACAAAGTATTTTTTTTTTTTTTACATTACCATGTTAACTTTGAGTTTTTATTATTAATCCTACATCTTTATTATAAAGAAAACATAACATAATTATGTGTAGGCCTATAGAAGGTTCCAGGGAGGGGGGGGGTGGCATTCAGAGCACGCAGGGTTTCCCGTAGTATATAATAAAAACATCAAAATAGTGCTTATGTAGTGCATAGATTTCTTGTTTAAAATTATAATATTTTCTTATTTTTCCATAAAATGAGACTTGAATTGTGTCAGTTTTTTATTATTCTTGTAGAAAATATATCGATATGTTGGAGGTGCAGCATTGCCTTCTAGTTCGACTAATTTCCAATATTTTAACAAAAAGTATGTTTGGTTTATTATTCTTATAAGTGGAGAAATAATGCTATTAAAACCATAGTTAGTAGGCTATACGGTATTTGATCAGTTTTCCTTAATTTGTTTCAAGGTTATATTGCTGATTACAATCGCATGTTTATTCATTCAAATTAAACTGAATTGTGTTATTATAATGCTTCTATTGTCGTTATTGGTTTAAAGTCAATTCGAATTAATCATTAGTTTACTGTTGGCGATAGCTGGTTTGGTTATCAGTTTTCTGTGTTTTAATCACTGTTCTATGTGTATAAACATTACCAGTGCTGTGTTGTTTGTGTTGGTAAACATTTAAGTATGATGATGTTTACTATTTAGGCCTAGGTCTTAAACTTGTTGATATAGGTTTTAACTTGATTATTGAAATGGAAAACTGGATTGTTATATATAGAATACGTAAGTTTTGTTTATGAATGTATAGCCTAGTGTAAATTTAAAAAAGTCATGTACTATCAAGTGTTTTTTATTATCTTACTGCACTAAAAGTACCTGCATGTAATGTTAATAATCAGTCCCTAAAATGGTTTTTTGATATAATAAGAAGTGGCATAAAAAATCAGCTGATAGGAGTCTGTAAAATAATGAAAACTCACTACAAAGTTAAGTGTAGGGAGCAGCGTGATGGAGTGGTTAGTGTGGTCGTCGATTTTGCTACTGTAAGAATCTTCAATCAATTGTACAAGTTCGAGTCTAGATACTGGCCGCTCCATCTTCATTAGTACAACTGGCATAAACTAATACATTTAGCAACATAATTTAAAATAAAAAACAAGTATGCAAAAAGTAACATTAATATCTTTTAATAAAGTAATAACATATGCAGTGGAACCTCGATATATCGAACCTCAAGGAGAATGAGAAAATTTCAAATTATCGAGGATTTCGATATACCGAGGTTCGATTTATCGAGGTGATTTCTGACTAAATTTAATGTATAGAGGTTCTCACTAAAATAATTATATACTCGGTACACATAGAGAAATTACATTTTATTGAATTATAAAATACTGTTACAGTAGTAATATAAGAATAGAAAAATAAAACCTACATTGATTATTATTGTTACTTTATCCAATGTGTCGGGGCATCGTCCAGAAATGCAATGGATTGGATTCCCCGAGAGTATTGGCTTTGCCAAACTGCTTAGCAATATCGTTTTTTCCCCCCAACACCCAATATTTTCGGCCAATACAACTTCAACTATTTCTTATATTAAAGTGTTTTACATTTTGCCATTGCGCAGAATAAAAAACCAAAGTAGAAAACTAATTTTCTCTCATATAAACTTTTCTGAAACTTGACTCGAACCAACTGATGACAATAATAAACAATTAACTGTAAACAAAAGTGGTCTCAAAGTGCTTGACCTTAAAAATTGCTTCCAAATCGATTTTGTAAATTTTATTTTTTTAAAGATTTTCTAAGATGGAGGAGTAAAAATAACATTTACAAAATCGATTTGGAAGCAATTTTTTAGGTCAAACACTTTGAAATAAACATTTTTTGTCTCTTGAAATTTTTTCTAAAAACTCTTCCTTTTCGAGTTATTAGCAACTTTATGTCGATTTATTTCAACATGTTTAGGGCCTCCAGTTTGTTTTGGGTGGTTCGATTTTTATTTTCTTTATGTCTTTTTCCTAGTCTTAAATAGACCTTTAAAATGAGGTATCACATGACCATACTTTCCATTTAAAAATTTTAAGTTGCCCCCCTTTACCCCTCCCCCTTTAGAATAGGGGGGCGAAATGTTTAACCACCTAAAAAAGTAAAAGAAATGTTATAATAGGCATGTTCACATTGATATCTCAGGCCATTTAAATTATATCCAGGTGTGCCCGTACATAAAACTCACCCTGTATTATAGAGGTATGGGCGCCAAGCCAAGCAAACTAAAAATTTTAATTATTGAGGTCTTCCTGGCTAGTTCTTTGATATGTAGAGGGTAAAAATAACATAGGAGCGTTAGGCAGGTTCAGGGGAGTGGAAAAACTTTGATTTATCAAGGAATTAGATTAAATCAAGCTGTGATACATTGAGGTTCCACTTTATTAGTCTGTTCTTCAGAGTTCAATAGACACTTTTCTAATAAATGTAACAGGCTTTAAAATTAAGGTTAGTAATTGTAGTTGGGCTAGTTTTGTTTGAAGTTTTTATGAAAAATTGTATGTCATATTCACACTATACATATGTGCTGGTGCCATTATTCATATTCATGCTAAGTAATTATTGTTTAATTTTTGTCATTAAGTGTTTGTGTTAGTGTCAAAAATGTGTTAAACCAATAAAATAAAATTGGTAACAGCAATGTAGTTTCTGCACAATGAATGTCCACGAAAGACTGTCATGAATTTAAGGCATCAAACCTGAAGATGAAAGTTTGCCGTCTAAATCCGCCACACTCCAGTAGATTTGAAGGATTGTTTGGGTGGAGATATAAACCTAATTAATGTTTATAAAAACTTCATTCAAATTGGTTGAGTATTTCTTGATTTACGAGCATACAAACTTAAAAACATTATTCCCACAAGAGAAGTGCAGACTACTACCTATTAAGAAAGTCTTGACTATCCTAGCGGTCCCAAACATAAATAATTAAAAATTTCACACATGAATGTCACAACTATACCATTTTTTTTTACATGTTCATCTTCTCGTAGGACACTCAAGGGCTATCCAAAGCATAGCAACGTTAACCCTTCCCGCGCTAAGGAAATTTCGGACCGCTCAAACTGTAACGTTACATACCCCCAAAAAATTAAGTTCTCAATAAGTCAACGCTTTTTTATTTTTATTTTCTTATACCAAAAAATGAGCCATGGGAGGAAAAAATAGTTTGTTTAATCAAAGTTCGTTTATTTCGCACGGAGTCTGCAAGTGAACCGACTTGCGAGGTAGTTCGTCTATCTACAGCGTTAACGTCGCTTGAAACAGAGCATGAGTGGTGTAGCGCGCCAACTTCGGTGCTCCTTCCTCAACAGTCGGAGGGCGAAGTCGTCCGCCATTATGTTTTTTAACCAAGGGATATGTTACCCAATAACTGCTGCACTCAAGCGGCAAAACTGAAAACTACATAGTCCTGACAATACACTCAATGTTTAAAGCGAGTATATTTGTCCACAGAATTTTGAGCAAATTCAAACTTAGCGGTTATAGGAAACACCGCACTTGTCTACAGTGCGGGAAGGGTTAAAACAAAATTAAGTCATTAGAGTTTTTTAAGCGTTTTAAAATTTAGGTTTTATTCTTATTGTGTAATTTAGTTTAATAGATTTTAATTAAGTGTGTTTATTATTTTATTTTATTTTTGGTGCACAGGCAATGATAACCAAAATAGGGTTTTAAGCTTTATAACAAACTTTTTGTTGGCTTCTATATAATTTATAAATGTAGTTCTGAACGTGAATGTGAATGTAGTTGTGAATGTGGAAGAAATTTACTGTAAAATGGTAAAAAAAATCTCTAGATCAATAAAACGGTTTTAACCTACAATACACAATTTTTTTCAGATAAGTTATAAAATTTCGATGGATTAATTGAATCTTATTTATTAGAGGCAAGAAATAATAATTCAGAAATTAAATTGTTCTTTACTCAAACACTTTGAAATAAAGTAGTTGTATTCATTTTGTCTATGTAACATACGGTAATAAATTTTAATGTTTTAGTTTAAAAGATATTTCGTCACATTCCAGAACAAAGCAATTTGTTTTGATTCGGTAACAAGGTCATGGTGAGTCACAAGTAATAAACATTTGTTTTGCACATTTTTACCAAGAATACTTCAGTCAAAGTCCAAAGGTTTTGTTGATCCATACTCCCACAGTGGCCTTGCGTAATGCAGTTTTCTTATCTTTTATTATCACCTTTTTTTTAACTTTGTTTACAATAATTAAACGTATAAATTAAAGTTTTGATAAATAGTTCAGAGCTGTTATTCAAGTTAATAGTTTATTGAACTGTGAAGCAATTCAGTTGTTTTTCTTTTAATGTTAATAAGTAATTACTTTAGTATAAAATAATTGTAGTAACTAAGAAATCACAAGTATACTACACAGGGTCAGTTTTACACTGATTCTAGGGCTTAACCAAACTATTTTTAAGTACAAAAATATAAGCATGTAACTAGAGCTTCAAACGTACTATTATTTTTTAACAAGTACTAAATTTTATAAATTTGAAACTATTGTAATTGGACCTGTTATTTTGAAACGGTCCAAAACGTTTTACAAAGTTGGCAAGAAAACATCTACTCAAATAACACTTTTATTTGACATGAAACTTTACCTACATTTAAATTTTCCTCCAACCCTCCATGGGACGTCCCCTATAAGCGCCAAATTCTTGAAGATTAAGCCTAATTAAGCTCTGGGATGAGTGTAAAATTATTTCCGTCTGAATGTCTTCATTGAAGAGGTATAAAGCTTTCTGATACTTTTTGAATATCTTCTATATTAAAAGTTGCAAAAGTTTAATTTAACATAGAACTAAAAAATTAGATTGTTATTTGAGGTGAACTTTTACTGGAGTGTTAAACTTGTACTGATTAGCTGGAAAGTCATTGTACTCCTCCCAACAGTACAATTAGGAAATAATGAGTAATGATTTATGCACTTTCATTTAACTAGGGGACACTCCTGCGTTAAATATACACATAATCATGTTATGTTTTCTTTATAATAGAAGTAATATATGTAGTAATAGATCAACTGTAAAAAATTACTGTAATATAGCAGATTATAAAATTAATAAAATGTTAAACTAATTGGACTCATGATTTTTATTTATTTTTTTTTATTTAAATAGGCCATATTTGATATTGTTTATGAATTAAAAAAAAAAACAAATAATAATTACAATGATTAGATAATGTATATTACCTTTATAGAAATACAAAGAATGCAGAAACTGGTGAAAAGGTTTTCAGAACGGTTAATAACCACACAAAAATTATGTTTTTGATTCATTGTTAATGATTTATGTTTTTAAATTGTATATAAACATCTGGAGTTAAAATTAACAGATTAACATCTGTTTGTGAAACATCTGGGTTGTATCTATTCACTTATTTAGTGACTTCAAAGGTGGTATATAAAAGAAGTTCAGAGTTTACATAGGCGAAAAGAGCTACTTAGTGCATTTTGCAAACATAAGACCTAGCGCATTTGATTCCTGACATCAAAAAGCCCCTATATTCAAATTTTCATCCAAATTGTTAGAGATGTTAGCGAGATCCCCGAAATAAATTTATATACAAGAATTGCTCGTTTAATAAATTTATTGATTTGCATAGTCGTTTTCAGGTCTTAATAGTCCAGTGAGTCTGTATGTGCATTTCCCCATAATGCAATAATGTTTACATAAATTTAATTTTAATATTTTAAAACTTTCAATAGTAACACATGTAACTGCATACATTATTTGTGAATGAAATAGCCGTTAATTATCTGCGTACTAACACTAAGAAAGCACAAAACTTATTCTAGTAAAAGTGACAATGTCTTTTACCTCTCATTGTGGTGTCTATTCCATTCAAGAATAATAATCAAGAATGAACTAGGTAACACACAATTGAACTGTGTTCACACAATCGGTTGTTTATGTTCAGATTGCTGATAAAAATAATGTTTTAATTGTTTATTTAGGACTGCTAATCTAAACTAAAAGAAATAAAAAGATCAAGTTATGTACTAGGGATATAATTTTGAACTGTTTACTAATATAATCCACTATAAAAAATACTCATAAGTTGCATTTGCACTTTGAAATAAATACATTAAAAAACATTGTATTTTAATCAGGGCAACTTTTACAAATAGTTTTTTTCAACTTGTTTAACAATATTCTATCTGAACAAATGTAGATTTTACATTCACTGTTATTCTGTAGTGAAATTACATCTCCTATTTTATATAAGAAAGATGGGAAGGATATATTTAATTTTTGAAGGAATTGAGCTTTTAGCAAAATTTTTGAAAATATCATGAAAAGTATACATCACCAAATTCCAAAAAAAGACCTTTTTTGAATTGAACTTTAGCCCAGGGCACATCAGCTGCTAGGGCTTTTTGCGCTCTTTAACCATTGTAAGACAGAAAAACCTTCATCTAGTCCTTTAACTAGCCTGAGAACAGATCCTACGATGTCCATTGATTCTTCGCCGCCTGAATGATGACAAGCTATTAAATATCTCCTTCATTCAAGTGCTTCGCACTCGTGTACTATATGCTTGGCAGTTTCCTCCAGATGCCTCCCACATATCCGACATGTTTTCATGTGCTTCTTGAGCATACCATACCCTGTAATTAAACAACCTGTCTAAGTTGACCTTTTCCCAGTTGTAAAAGTCTATTGGTAATGCTCTTATTTGGATGATCGACCAGTGGGTGTGGTGTTGCTCATCGAGTTTGGTTCAAAGTTTATAGTGGGTTTTCCTCGCCTAATTTAGAGGGCAGAGCTTTTTAATCTATGAGATGCCACACACTGGTTCTGGACCAATGATTGAGATTGAGGATTCCTTTCTAGCAAGAAGGTAGGCTCTTTCTTTACCAGTGAAGTCCTGTAATTCAGCAGAGGTTTTTGCATCTTCATTTTGTGCAGCCAGCTTTTTGAGATGATTGTGATATTCCCATACGAGCTGTGACTCAGTTTTTCCTGTCAGAGAAAATTAAAACTCTCTGATGCTTGTAGTTCATCTTATGATTAACTGGTTCCATGCCAGTAGAGCGTACATTTCTGCTTGAAAAACAGTACAGTTACTACCTGAATTAATTCTGATGTTCATCTTAGGTCTCACCCTGTGTACACCAGCCCCTTTTCCAGACTTAGCTCCGCGAGTGTACCATAACAGACCTGTGGTTAGAATTAAGTTCGGTAAGGTGTCCATGCTTCTTTATCCTTTATAGTGACAGTGAAGCATTTATTGAAACGATACTTACCGATCATTGTATCAGTAGTATGGCATGCAGTTCTGCTGTCCCAGAGGCCACAATCTGCAGTCGGTTTGCAGTTACTCCGGCTTCCATTCTAACCCGAATGCTGAGCGGTGCCAAGTTGAGTAAGGTTTCCAGAGCTAAAATAGGGGTCGATGAGAAGGCTCCCGCGACTCCAAACGATACATTTTACAACATTTGGTTGTAAATAATTTATTTATCAAAATGTTTGCCCCCAAATATGAATTGTAAAATATTATTTTGAATTATCGGAATAAATATGCATATTAGAATACTTTATAACTGTGTCTTCTCAACTTAATGTCTTTATCCGTTCCTGTGGAATTTGATTATGACAAGCAAGTGATACTGTCAGAGTTCTATTTTGCTTTAGAGGTCCGGAGCTTAATAGATGTTCGGATACACATATTTTTTAAAGTTATAAATTTACATGAACTAATTATTTGTTTTTGTATTGCATGCTACCTGGAACAGGTCATGATTTGAAAACAAAATGGAAGCAGGTAACAAAATATGTTTTGACTGCACTGTATACGTCATGCACTCTTATATGTTTAATTTTACATTCTTGTTGTCACAATGTCTTAATTTATCCTTACAAATATATGTAATTTTATAAAGGTAAAACTACATCCTAGAAAATAAGCATTTAAATCCTAATATATAGGCTATGATCTGCTTTACATAAATAATTAAGAGGGTAAAATGTCAGGTGTTGAATTTATGCCAAGTAAAATTTTTAATATTTAACTTTATCTGTTTCTTAACAGTTTAATTATATTAACTGTTTAAATTATGGATTGTAAATATTTTTATAATGGTTTGATAACATAACATGCTGGATTGTTAGACTTTGAATGTTGAAAAGTAAGACTTCTTTTAAAAACAAGCAAACATTTTGTTAAATGTATAATATAGAGTTAAAACTAAACAAAATTCATCAAAATATCAGTCTACAACAAAATCAATGAATTTAATCAAAAGTTTATTTGGTAATAATTGTTTTTAAATTAAAAGTCTACATTTTTGTTTATCTTCCCTACCGAAGCAATTAAAATGATATTGATGCAGAATAAAATGTAATGTTTGTAATTGTATTTAAATTTTATATGTTCTTCTTCTTGTTAGAAAAACAAAAAATACAGAATGGTGAATAATAATGTTTCAGGAAGCAGTGGTTTGCAGATACGGGTACAGAATTTGGTGCGAAAGTTTCGCCCAGAAAGAGTGCGCTGGCAGTTACGATGTTTTCTCTCGTCTGTCACAGATTCTAAAAACCGGCCGGACAACAGTGCTGGTCATCGACAGGAAGTGAGTTTATTATTTTTATACGTGTAACTTAAACTGTAAATAAAATGACTTTAAACATCCAGGTATGGAAAACTAAATATTTGTTTCGGTTACTTTCAACTTGTGTCCATTGGTTTTAAACATGATTGCAGCACGGTTTCTGATACTAAAGTTTGGTCAGGTAGCAGAGAATAGGATCGGTCAATTGTTTACTGCTGATATTTTGTATGATCTGTTTAAAGCTTTGTTTGTGGTATGCACAATATTTCGTTGGATAAACGTGCTTGTTAGCGAATTTCCATAAGAAAAATGAGCTATTGCAGTGGCCCTTATGGTAAGACCCATGGCCGGGAGTAGCAAATGAGCTCCGATCATGGTCCCCAGAACACATTTTGGGGTGTCATTAAAAATCATATATATGTATGTATATATTTATAAGTATGTGTGCGCACTCTAGCGGCCACATTTAAAGTTCGATTTGGTACACATGTCGGTTGTCTACCTCACTCGGACGAGTTCGTTAGCCAAAAAAATCCAACAACCGGAAGTACGTTTTTCGACCAAAAGAAACTATTTTTTGAGATTTTTCCTACGAGAATGAATTTGTTTTTGAGTTTTTTCTACAAATATAAATGTAGGGTGTTATTCTGCACATTTTGTTTTTTTACGCGACCTTATAGCTCGCTTGGTTCCCTCAAAATCGATCAAAACATAAAATACCATAGAAGTACCCGGTTCAATGCCATGTGGTGGATTCTACCGTGGGGTTGGCGTGCGAAACACGCAATGCTTTGTGTATTGAAGATACTCCCAATATTATGCGGAATGGCGTGTGAACCATTTTGCAGCTATTCAGCACCGTCGTGAATTGGCCAATTTCCCAAATTGTTGGTTGAAATCCTGAAACATAGGCTTATAAATTTAATTTTGGAAATTTGCTCAACTCACGTCAGTGGTTCAGCTGCTTGGTCGAATTATTATAATTTTTCAGTTAATGCACTAGCAAGGGCTAAGTCATACTTGTTTGAAAAAAGTAGAGAGATTATATAAAAAATATACACCAAACATTTTTTCCTAAAAGAGGTAAAATGTGGTCAATTTTAAAACCATTACTATTTTTAAATTTGTATTAATGATCTAGTTTTTTTGCATAAACCCTACTGTACTTTTGTAAGCAGATGATACTACTACAATTGTTGTTAGAGCAGAGAATTTGAAATCTTCAGACTCTGGCTTAAAAGAATTTGTTTGAACTTAAAGACTGTTTACTGCAAGTAGCTTAAAATTTAATGGTAAAAATTTCCAAATTATTAAATGTCAAACTTGCCAGAGTAGGCAACCAACACAGCTAAGTTTTAATGGTAAAATAAAATTACATATAAAATTACTTTCCCCTAACTATAGGATATAATGGTAGTAAAAACAAAAATCCATCAATGCATTACGCAAGTAAAATCAATCAGATTTATTTGATTATCAAATGTATTTTATGATCAGTAAATTTTTCATAGAAAAAAATACAAACATTTAAACATTAAAAATGTATTTTTTATATGACTGCAGAAGGAAATAGTAGTGTAGTTAAATTAAAACCTTGGTTTTTTGTTGTTGCTTTTTGCATCATTACTTTGAAGACAATTTTATTATTAATCAACAACTGTAGCTCTCATTCCAAGGCTGTCCACTTTCAAGTGTGTTGAACTTTGCCTATTTCACGTGTCAACTATTTCTCATATCACAAATAACAGTATTGTGATGATATAGTATAATTATGTACCAAAATAAGACTTTCAGTGCTTGCTGCTAGTGAAAACTAAAAAATATTAAGTAATTTGTACTCACACACACAAAGAGATATTTAATCATGTGTAGTCTTTGTTTTTGATGAACTTGTAAAACTTGATATGAAAAATGCATGCCAAATCTTATCTGTTCCAATAGCAGGTTTTTTTTTTTTTTTTTTTTTTTTTTAAAAAAAAAAACAACATGGCGGGAAATTAAGGGATTTTTAGCTATGAAAATGGAATATTTTCTTTATTTTATGTTTAGAATGAGCTTCCAATGTCTCTGCATGTAGTGGTTACAACGTAAACGTTTCCAGAGAAAACAAGGGTGTAAAAACTGGATAAGTGTTTCTTATACTAAGAAGAAGTGTTTCTTGAGTAAAGAAGTGCTAAAGAACTATTTTGCCACAAAGTCTTTGCTAATTTTTAATGGACTATATATTTTACCACCAAAGATTATAAAATTACTAGACATCGATGAGTAGTAAGTAAATAAATGTTTCAATTTCTCCACATTTTGTATTCTTTTGTTTAAACTCATTAAAATTTAATTTTGCATTGCAGGATCCAACAAATTTTGATGTGGACCATCTTCCTGCTACGAGCAAATCCAATGTGTGTCAACGAGTAAGTGATGATGAGTATGAGCCAGAAATCTCTACACTTTATACTGCCAAATCTGGTGAAGGATTATGCCATTCTCTAGCTGACACTCATCAGAAGCTCATGTCCACAGAGCTTACTGTAAGTATATTTATAAGAATTTACATAAAAACTAGTGGCTTGTAGGGGCAATAGCCCCTATATATAGGCTATATTTCTAGGAGCAATACCTCTTTGTGATGGCCTACCTTTGCGAGGTGGTATTCCAGCGTTATTCATTACAGTAAAATATAGCAAGTACAGCAGAAATAATTTTATAATGTGTTTAATCATATAGCCTAAGCTTTGATTTTAATTCTCACTTTGAAACAAAAACACAGCTACAATAACAAAACACATCACAAAACTGCACATTTAGGTGTTGTTATGATAGCTGAATTTTCCAATTTATATACAATCACCTGTTTTTAACACTAAAATCGCTTGATTTACACCTATATATTTCCATGGTATTTAAATGGGAATTATTATATACAATCACCTGTTTTTAACACTAAAATCACCTAATTTACACCTACATATTCCCATGCTATTTAAATGGTAATTATTTTATTCCGTAAAAAATTTTTGTGACACAATTAACAAAAATGAATATTTTCCCCCAAAATTTCATGCCCAGACCTCTAACAGCTTTCTACGACCTACCGTTCGCTAACAATTTCATTTGCAAATTTGGGCTTACGGAATTAGATATATAGATAAATGGTACTCTGCATTCCAAATCATTCATATTAACGGACGGGTAATCGCATCGCCGATAAAGCAAAATCGCGATTAACTGTATTATAGATCTACGGATAGGTAGGTCTTGTCTGAACGGTGAGTAATTTACAGGGTGTATAAAGGACTTTACAACTTTGAAAATTCTTACAACTTTATTTATACGACTTAAAGACTTAATCTTGGTGTCATGTAGAAGGAAAATAGATCAAGTTTTGATTCACGTGGTAAGCTAGTACAGAACCGCGGCACCGCAAGCGCTAGAGGCAGTTGCAGTAAAGATGGCTGCCTGCACCGGTTCCGAGCGTGCACGCTGAGTGTTTTGGATTGAAGAGTCCAAGTCTGCGACAACTGTGCAATATAATTCTCATACAGAAAATGGTAAATATCCTCCCAGTAGGCCTACTATTTATCAGTGGCATAAGTGGTTCACTGAAACTGGATGTTTGGTAAGACAAAACAAATCCCCAGGTACTCACCTACATCTGACGACGTTGTAGAGCAAGTGAGACAAAACTTTTTGAACAGTCCTACCAAATCAAGTTGGGGATCCCACAAATGACTGTTTGGCGTGTGTTGATAAAACGGTCGCATCTCAAACCAAACAAGTTACACATGGTGCGAGACTTAAAAGACACTGATAGGATTGTTCGGAAGGACTTTTGTGTGGGAATGCTACAACGGTTGGATGAAGATTTCATTGGAAAGATTATTTTTAGTGATGAAGCGACTTTTCTCTTGAGTAGTAAAGTTAATAGACATAATTGTAGGATTTGGGGCAGTACATCCTTGGAACATGTACATGAAAACCGAAAATTGAATGTATTTTGTGCAATCAGCAAGGGCAAAGTTTACGGCCCTTCCTTTTCCAAGAGAAAACTATCACCGGTATATTTTACATAGATGTGCTGGAAAACTTTTTAATCCCACATATTGACGAGGGTGACCAAGAACGCAGCTTACACTTTGTGCAAGATTGAGCATTGCTGCACTACATCTCCGAAGTCCATGATTTGCTAAATGTCCGCTTTCCAGGTAAATGGATAGGCCGAGGTGTGCCAATTGCATGGCCCCCATGTTCACCAGACCTGACATCTCTTGATTTCTTCTTTTGGGGATTTATCAAAGATACTGTGTTTGTTCCACCCTTACTGGCTCTACCAGAGCTCAGAGCTAGGATCAATTGAACAAGTCATGCCTGACATGCTGCAGCGTTTTTGGCAAGAAATGGACTTCAGATGGGATACGTGTCGCATCACCAATGGAAGCCACATTGAACCTCTTTAGGTATAAGGTGAAAAACTTGCTGTATTTTGCTACAAAATTACACCGAAACCATGTCTTTAAGTTAAATGAATACCTCAATACGAATTCCCAAAGTTGTAAAGTTCTTTTTGATACACCCTGTACTATGTAGGGGTCGAAGTTGTAGTGGGAAACAATTGGTTCAGTTCAAGCTGAGCTGCCAATGCGTAAATAGTTAGAGCTGATCCCTACTGAATGACACAACCCTACCCTCTTCCGTATGTAACCGTTCAGCTGTCGGCCTATAATTTGTGAATTTTGTAAATTACACGTATATTAAGGAAAAGAAGTTTTACATATTATAGTGTCATGCCTTTGGCAGTTTCATACATTTAGATCCTGAAAATTAATTTTTAGTCAGTCAAAGAAATTACTCCTACAATGTCTTATGTAATATTTGATGCTTTCATTGTTTTTCTTTTCTCATACCACGCATTGTAACGTGCTGTCGCTATGCAAGCCGTTTACAAACAATTTATTAATATAAAATAAAAAAAATGAAAAATAAAAGTTAATTTTTGACAAAAATATTTCTAAGTTATTTTTAATTAAAAAAAATACCTTTACTGTGTAACAATTATTTATTATATCCTATCTTCAATCCATTTACTTTATTTACTTAATTAAATTATTACTTTAAAATATTACAACACCTTATTCCCAATGAAAACAAACAAACATAACCCCAAAACTGAAGTTAGGTTATGTTATGATCATATCTGTGACTGCAACAGTTGATCATTAAATATCTGTTACACATTAATCTATTGTATCTGTGCGTACAGTTGACCTGCGCAGGACCGATCATCCCAGAAATACGCCATCTATGTTTCACCACAGAGTGCATACCTCCAAAACGTACCATCCACGACCTCAACTGTCGCCATTTTGATTCACTTATAAAGAAACTGAAATTGAATTTATAATTATAACAAGGTTCATTTTACCATAAAGTACTTCTGGAAAGGAGAAAACTCAAATTAAGAAATCATAGTAGCTGGCATTAATATTTTAATTTGTCATTTTAGTTTAAAAAGAACACACACAAAAATATTCAAACTCAATTTGGCAAGTCATTCTAATTATCACAGTCGTACACTCAAGCATTCACATTAATGATTAAACACATTATCTTAAAGCTACAACAAATTATATTAATAAAATATTCAATGCAGACTTAATGAAAATTATTTCTTGCTACTTACGTATTTCGTTTTATAGTGCACTTAAGAAAAATTTATGAATTTATGAAAGAAAACTTACAACACAGAAAAATATGAATTTAAATTAGAAAAACCCCATAATTGTTTATTCGTCGCACTCTAGCCACTTTGAATTTAGTTTGTTAAACACTCACTGTTCAATTCTTTATATAGAACGTACAAAGAACGCCATGCTTTCACTTCGATATTCTAAGTCAAATTTTAAAGCAAATTATGAATAAACTTCATATTTGTTTATCATATGATAACAACCACTGTCTCTACTCTTGCTAAAACATATTTCGACGGTGTTATAACTCTAACTACCGCAAAAAGCACTTAATAAAACCATTTCGCCGGAGCGACTGTAGACAGGTCTGATCTGCACTAGATCCTTTATGTAGGTGAGGAAGAAGCCAGTTCTTTGTTAGCGTCCTTTCCTTTATGATGCAACATCACGTGATCCTAACTCTAGGGGACCGCAAATATGTCTCATTTCTTGTAGTTACGCTAAGTACCAACATCTCAGGACAAATTTTTTATCTCTGCACACAGATAGATCACACATGCTACCAACATAACATAGCAAGTTAAGTTCTTTTCAATGTCTGAGATAGTCTGTAATTCATTCATCACTGGCTAGAAACTTAGTGGACCATAGCTTCAAACCCTCCAATACCGTTTAAATGTTTTTCGTATTTTGACACATCATGAAACACAATTTAATAGTTTAAACAAAACTGAATTTAAATATGAAATTAGATATTACGTAAGATTTATTTTGAATTATTAATTAATGTCTGCATTTCCCTTTGAATTTCTATGTTTATTAATTTTCATGAAATACTTAAATCTTTTAAATTAGGCTAAATGTCCAAACTTTACCTTACGACCCCTTTTACGTTATACTCTTATTTAAATGTTTAAAAACCCTGAAACTCACATATATTACAGCATGGAATCTGAGCTTGATGCAAAAGAAAGCAGTTTTTATTTGTTTTTTTATATCACTCATGGTTGAATCTCTAATGCTATTTACAACAGTTAATTAGTTAACCAAAACTTAACAAATCAGTAAGATCAAAATTGTTTTAAATAGTTTTTGGGTTAAATTGTAATAAACAAACATACTTTTCCCCTTTTACAATATAGTATAGATACGTATTTAACTAAAAAATCACATAATTATATTTGACAAATCATGATACAATAGTTGACATAGTTATTTATTAGAGTCGTACAATATTATTTAAGTAAAAGTAATTTTAATGATGAAATTTATTCATTTTTCCAGACATCATCAGAGGGAGAGAGTGGGAGACCTCGGCCCAATGACCTGGCCTTAAATATTCCTAGTGTTGTTATTGAAAGTGTTTCAGACGAAGATAGAGGAAGATCCTCTTCATTACTTTGTACACCGTCGCCATCTCATACTCCTCGCAATAAGTCACCTGTTACTGTACAGGAATGGGTTGACTCATTACCACTCACTCCTGTTGATTCTGAAAGGTAAATTATTGTTTTTTTCTGTCAGAATTTAAACAATTAGTTTGATAAAAAGTCCTTGCTTGGTTTTAATTTATCAGAATGATGCGACTGTCAGAGAATTTTGTTTTAAGAATTAAGACAGAGAATTGTATAATTTTAGTAAAACGGCCAAGTCCACTTTGAACTCCTCATTGGAGGAGTAACATCATATCGAATTATTGTCACAAAAAAGACCCTAACAAATTTGAAAAATGTATACAGATGAAAAGCGTCTGCTGTTTCTATCTGTCTTGCGGTAAGTTTCCCCTTTTGTTAGATTAAAAAAAAAATAAGGCAAGATAAAGGAAAATATACACAGAGTCCATGAAATATTTTGCCTAACTTATGAAGATTATATCTGACATTAAAAGAAATTTTTTTTAATGTTTAGAACGGACGTTGGATATTTTTGTGAAAACCTTCTGCGTATGATTGAACGCGTATGCGTTCTAAGAATTCTGTGTTTCAACGTTAAATAAATAATGAATTCAATTGTGTTAGTACTTGTTTTAGACTAATATCTAATTAAATAAGGTATATGCGGTGAATTTTTAAGTGGTAACATTGATTGATTTATGAAACAACAGACGCTTTTCATCTGTATATATTTTTCAAATTTGTTCAATAACGCTGTAGTGTTTTGTAGTTGGGTTTGAAAACATCTTAGCAATAAATTAAAAAATGTTTCCTCCTATGTATAAAATATTGTTTTTTCTTATAGTTTTTTTAAAACTATTTCTTTAACTATAAAATTTTTTTATTTTTTTATTTTCCCATTATTTAAAATACAATGACAAGTATTTATATTCATTCACACGAATGAAATGTTCATATAGTTGTCTAAAAAAAAAAAACATTCAATTTGATTTATATATAATATAGTTACTAAATGTAATTGACCATGAGGTCAAATCATCGTATTGGTTGTTTTCAGTTTTTGGTAGGGAATCCGCGCTAGGCCCTGGCAGTGTAAGGATTAAATGTCCTACAAGGCTTTCATTTTTGTTGTCTGTCATTGTGTGTGTGTTTTGTAACAAGATATAGCTTTTAAATAAAAAATGTAATTCAACTAATCACCACTTCTTTCTCACAAGAAGTTTACATTTGGCCTAAAAATACAAAATTTTCTTGCTGTCTTTACTTTTACTATATAAACTTTGTACAATTATAACTTTTAGTACATTTTGTATGAATCAAAATCTTATTTATTAGCGAATTTCCATAGGAAAGATGCACTATTGCCGTGTGACCTAATGAGCACTGATAATGGTTCCCAGAACACGTTTTGGGGTGTCATTAAAATGTTTATCTATGTGTTCGCACTCTTACAGTCCTATTTTAAAGCCGATTGGGTCCAAATTTGGTACAACACATGTTGGTTGTCTAAGCCGCTCGGATGAGTTCACTAACAAAAAAATCCAACAACCAAAAGTATGTTTTAGACCGGAATTAACTATTTTTTTAGATTTTTCGTATTAAAATTAAACTTTTTCAGGGGTTTATCTAAAAAAATAAATGTAGGCTATTATGCTGCACATTTTGTTTTTTTACACGACCTTATTATAGCTGGCTTGGTTCCCCCAAAATCGATGCAAACGTGAAATACCACAAAAGTCCTTAGTTCAAATCCACGGGGGGGATTTTACTGTGGGGGCATCTTCTGATCCAAGTCTACAACGGAATTAGAATTTCGCTTAACTCATGTCAACGGTTAGCTGCTTGATGAATTATTTATATTTTTCATAGTTTTCTCTAAAAGGTAATATAAATTATGTATGTAAATACTGTGTGCAAGTAGGTAAAATTAAAAGTGAGGTGCAGTCAATTACAGAGTTGTGACTAGAGTTATTTTTAGCCAAGCAGTAATGCGTGAAACATAGTTTTTGTGAAATTGGTTGTATTGCCTAGACAGGCTTAGTGGAAGAGAGGACACGTGCCTCGTTTGAAGCTACTGTAGTTAAAAGCAATACACTATTAAATAATTGTATAAAACATAACTACATTGCATGATACCGTAGCTTCATTTCACAACAAAAATTATACAATTCATTCGTAGAATGCATTACCAAACAATAGCAGATAGAACAAAGGTGATAGTGACTCATTCATACACGATCACATACTATAGTTCAACTTAGCAGTTTGTGGCCAAAAAAATTTTTTGGTCTATTTTTTGTAATACTACTGTACCATTATTATTATTTTTAATTTTACTAGTCATACGTGTGGCGCATATATCATAGGGCCAGTTTTGGTAGGTTTTACTTGCATCTTTGCATAAGGTTATATTGTACTGCTTCTAAAATACTTAGTTACTTTATCCAAAACTAAGTCAGGATCATTAACTAAGTAATTTTGTGCTCAAAGGCCTTTAGATTGAGTTGCTTATCCATCACATACCTTACATAGGGGAATAAACACATTGTTTTAAAAACAATTCTCAATATTACAACATTTTAGTCGATTTACTATTAATTTAAATATTCCATAAGAAAATTACAAAACAGAATATTACAAGTCACAACTCAAAATTATTTATTGTCCAAAGTTATCAGTGTTATACTAGAATAACAATATTAAATGTCTTTAATGTTTAAAGTTTGGTAGAGCAATCAAAAATCTCAATCTCGGGTAGAGGTTAGTGCCATCTTTTCCCAAAAAGAAACAGTATAAAATAGCACAAAGAAAAATAAATCTGGTAAAGAACTGTTTAAAAAAATAATTAAGAAAAAAAATTAACTAAATGAAAATATAAAGATGGTATATGATATCAAAATGAGTAGAAGAAAGCATGTATGCACATAAGTTAATAATACAACACAAAATAATCGTTTACGCACAAAAAAGTTGTTAAACACATAGAAGGAAATTGTCTATAATCCCAAAATTGTTCTGATTAAATTCAAAGTTTATATCTATTACGAGTTCGTATTCAAACGATAAATTATTTTAAATAAGGTTAGAAAATATGGAAAGATCTCATAAAATTTTAATATCTTCTAGTCTCTGACTTTTATTGGATCTTTAATTTCAAATATTTATACTTAATCACTTGTTATTTATTAAATATCTTCCTAATGATCCTTCAAAGACAATTGGTTTTCTGTGCAATAAAACATTCCGCCGCTTCAAATGTAATGTTTTTAGTTTAATAATTTTTACCAGAATTCCCAATTTTAGGCCTCCTTTTGTTGAAGAGAAAATTTTCTTTTTCTTCACTATTTCTTCTTTTGGTGAATATAAATGTATATGCACGTTTAAAAAATAAAATGAAATGTAATGATATTTAATTATAATTCATAAAATTTTATGAAAATACAATAGTGAATACATAAAGTATAATTATTTGGACAAAATAAAGAAAATACATGAATAATTCCTTATTACTTTATCGTTCTACCATTTAGCCTTTAAACTCGTTGTCTATTGCCGAAAATATTTATTTGTAATTTATAAAATGCAGCTGATTACATAGACCAATATTGGGTGGGTTCGTGCCGTGACGAGCACAGATGTTTTGTGTCATTCGACTGGTTTACATTCAGTTTTTTTACTTTCTTAATTTATCGTTACTTTTTCATTTTTAGACTAAAAACCTTTTGTATATAATAAAATCCATTCTTTTTATACGCCGTCTTGGTTTTTCCATTTAGATGTTACTTCTCTCGCCTTCCCGAGTTTATTCCGGTCGTTGTTTATCACCGCTAAGTGTCGTGGATATCAATTCTCGATCGTAATTTAAAAGGAAAATACAAAATCTTGGTTCTTCCTGAATTGATTAATTTACTATATTTTGTTTATTAATATTTTGAATTGTTACAAATTATAAAATAAAATCCTAAAGTTAATCTAGTAATAGGAGTTTAAAAAGACCAACCTACTTCATTTGAAGTATAGTAAGTAAGGTTTAATTCCTTACTTCTCAATATCAACTTCAAAAACCAGTAAAGTATATAATAATATTTGTTTACAGGGCTGACGAAGAAGCTCTTTCCGAGGACCAAATCATCAATGCTATAATTCCTGAGTCAGATGATACATTGACTCTTGGAGCCGAAGGTAAGAAACCTAACACCATTGAATTACCTTTTTACAAAGTTGTTAGTTTAAATAAGTGTATAAGAATGCATTGTTTCAATTTTTAGAATCAAAGACTATGGTTCTTAAATCACAAACACATAACAAATTATTGCCTTAAATTATCTAAAAACATCTGAGACGTCATTAAATTAACAACTTGTATGTGGAAATGCTGATGGTCATTTTACCACTACTTTTTAAATACAGTAAGACCTCATGTAAGTTGCTCACCTTACAAAAAAATTTAAAATAAAATATATATAAATTTGATTTGATTTGATGCAGTTGGATTGCAAGACTCTACTAATTTTTCTATCTCGGGTTGTGAATTCAATGACCTGAATGAAAAATGGTGAAGAGGATCAGATTAGGCCAAACAAAGCAGATTTAGAAATGACCTTTGACATTTATTAATATCATATAATATACAGCAAAGAAAAATAAATTCAAATACAGACAAATATGATACAAATTATAGCTTATAAATTTTAAAGAGAGCTGGTGATTTATAAAAAAAAAGATTTTAAGTGCACTGTACTTACGAAAAGCAGACCACAAACTTATTAATTTTAAAAAGAAAGAAAAAAGTAAAAACCCACCACACGCGCAAAACTATTGTAGTCTAGATCATTGTCATGTCCGATTTACTGTCGGACATTATTTAAGCGATCGCACTACACTCCATTTAACGATGAGAATTATTAATTCTCGTAAAAATTCAAATACTACTTTGTACTTGTAGATTAGCAATAAATGTTACATGATTAAACTGTTAATGCGCAACGCGTAACACTTCAAGCGATGTTCACTGCTTGGTCTCTTGTTGACAAGTCCCGTTAGCGTTCTTTCCCCGGCGTCTATTTTCTCTTCACCAATCAGAAACGTCTGACGACACACAGATGTTTAATTTCGTCAGATTCGTTGGTTGCTTACCAAAGCATTCCTTCTCAATCTTGCATGTGAAAATGCACGTAGACCATTTTTCCAGGAATTAGCTTGCAGGTGTTCGCTTCTTATCTCGTCTAGACTGGTGGACGTTGCTTTTCTAACTGCGTCTTAAAACTCGTATAATTTCCGCGTCTTGGCGTTAGTACATAAACTGTCCATTTTCTCAAACCCTACATTTAAATTTAATATAATAATTGATTTTAATAATTGTCTGCCTTTTATTTTTATTCTACTGAAATGTACTTTAAAATTGTCTGCCCTTTTAGTCTATTTCCTTTACGTTAAAATGCTTTTAATTATTAAGCTCTCTTTCTAAAAAACATTTGTAATATAAATTAAATTTAATTCAAAAAATAAAAATGCTCTCTCGAATTAAAATTGACTTATGGTCCTATTCTATATTATTATTGTACTTTGGGAAGTTGGAGATCTTACACTCAATAATCCGGCACTCTATAATCCGGCAGACTCGATTAGTTCGACATCAATCATCTTGAAAATTTGCACTTATTAAAAATAGCAGTTTTTGTAATTATTGAGTGATTTAAGCCCGGTCTACACTGTCTGTTGGCTCCGCATCCGTTAAAAACAGTGTGTCTACTGCTCAATAAACTTGTCCAAAACAAACATTTCAATTAAAATTTCTCCTAAAAATCTAACCGATTCAAAACAATGTGCTCTCGTCGTCCTTTAAAAACGTTAAAGGGACCGGTCAACACTTTTGTTGCTGACAGTATTTTATTGAACGTATTCCACTTAATGAAGATTATTTGAACAAATTGAAGTCTTTGGAAAAAAATACATTGCATTTCTTGTAAATATTTCTTCGATTTAAAACCGCTTTCAGGGTATCTACTAATTCCCAGAAATAAAAATCAGTGACTTTTACGGTAAAAATTAAAAAAATCGAGTTTCTATATACAAAGACTTTATTCTGTAAAACTTAAAATCACTTATGATTTATGTCTACTTCTCTTAGTAATACACCCAACTAGTGATACACGAAATTCGTGATGTTTTAGTCTCGATCAAACATCTTGAGCATCAAACACGCCGCAACTTGTCTGCTCCGCTGTTCCCTACTACGCCCATACTCCCCCTTACTGAATGCTGTTCCTGTTTATATTCATGTTTCGGCAAAAAAGACATTGAAACAACATAAAACATATAAATACTCCGCTTCATATATGCTCAAAATTATTTTAAAGGCTAGGTATGTCTTATAAAAAACTTATCAGGTTATTATAGGAAAAATATTTCATTATCTTGAAGCTTGGGGCTATGATCGTAACTATAACATCAGCGTATCACACGCACGATAGTATACGGAACCTTTTTTTTATATTTGTTACAATCCAGCGCTCAGAGAGCTTATATTATAAATATTTTATGTACAAAATGATTTTGTTTTAGGCTTTTAAAATTTATTAGTTAGTGGCAATCTCTCTACGCAGTTAATGTTACGTAGTTTCAACGTATAATTTACGTGTTCATATACAGTACATGTGCGTTTATTTATAGTTTATTCTCTGTCTAACCATTTTAAAGGAAGAGCTCGATAATCCGGCATATTCGATAATCCGGCATTACCGGATCCCTGAGCATGCCGGATTATCGAGGTCTTACTGTAATTAAAAAAGAATGTACTTTTTACTGGTAAAAAATATTTATCAATTTTCCAATCACCATTGTATCTTTTACAAATATGACATAGTTTATTAAGGGCAGACAATATTAGGTTCCTTGCGTTGTTAACTTATAAAGCAGCATTTCATGAACAAGGCAGAATCAACACTCAAAACTCTGCCATTTGAGGAACTGAAAATTCATCCATCACCTAACTTGAGCAAGCAACCATAAAAGTTAACATGTGTAGAGCTTTTAACTTCTACCTAACACATGTCCTTTTTGGCCATGGATATTTTAAACAATACCTAAAAGAGTTTAACCTGATGGAGAATTTGGATTATGCAATCTGTGATAGTAGCAAAGATGATGTACTGCACACAATTTTCACTTGTGTGGCATTTGAAAAGAACAGAATTGAAGTAAAAGAGCAGTTAGGAGAAGAACTCACACATGAGAAAATGGTGGAACAGATGATAAAGTCACATGAAATGTGGTGTTTGATTGAAGAATTTGTCGCAATGAAACAGAAAGAGTGACTATTAAGAGTGAGCAATAGAGCGGAAATGCTTTATTCCTAATCCAATTCTAGTGTGAAGTAATGCTTCGTGGTAGTGTCCATAGTAGAGGAAGAATGTGGAGGTAAAGGGTTAAGTTTTAGTGGGTGAACCGAAAGTCCTACACACCAGCAGACTGGTCTCCCAATGGTGCCTAATGTATTCCCCTAAAAAAAAAAAATACAACACAATATTGTGCGCAACACTGGTGTAACGACACAGGTCAGGTTACGTGTAGAAGGTTCTGGTAGCTCACACTACAGAAGACACTGGATGATATCAGAATGTAGTCGTCAACTGTAAATTGGCGGAATGTTTTTGACAATTATTATTTTTTACGACTTGTTAGTTGCATGTGGACCCTCCTTCAATAATAGCAGTTATTATGAGTTAGCAATTTATGGATTAGATGGAAGAGATGACTTTAAAGGTACGTACGCACTTATTTCTAATGAGAGTGGGTTCACCACATATCCGCATCATACGTACCGGACCACGGCAATGCCGACGAGGATTCTCGATTAGGCATTCAATCCGATTTGTGCGTATGGAACGACCGACAACCTTGGTAATCCCGAACTGAGCGCACTTAGCTTCACTCCGTATTGAGCGGAAGCGGATTAATTTTAGTTGTTCGCCTTCTCTCAAGCGATGATCATCGTGATCCAAGGCTTCCTCAATCAATTGATCCTCATTCTTGTTACTTCTGTCTCTTATGATTTATTTGATTAACACAAATTTACCTTTTTCGTGCCCCTTTCTGTTCTTTCTCTTCTTCTTCTTCTGTCAGCAAGTAACTATCATTTCTTCTTCACTGTCCATACTGCAGGTACACTTTATAATGAACACACTTTTCACAAAAATAACTATTCACACGGGGACGAGACGAACCTTACACTACAGATGCCATGTGACTAATGACTGGGAAGCTGAACTTCCGATTCCTGTGAGCGCAGTCGTGAAAATAAATCCGATCCGTTCGATGCCTGTGTTGCGTGCGATTACGACAAGTGCGCGCCTACCTTTAAGCTCCAATCTCGCCCTAAGTAAAGGCCATAGTTCAGTTAGTTAATATTCTAACAATGTCAAATAATGGTGTTATAAAAACACAACAGCTGTTTGATCATAATATGGTTATGTTAACAATAATAATATGAATTTACGTTCTACAAAACTAGAATTTATTGGTATTCACAAATAGTCATTTAAAGTCGGTTATTTCTGTCTTACAGCTCAATTTGAAATATTGTTTAACATTTGTATATACCGGGTGTCCGGAAAGTCTGGAAAAAGTTTAATATTTCGTATATAAAAAAAATTTGAAGGTAGATGTGATTGAGGAACCTACTTTATGTAAAAATACTATTTTATTAAGATTTCAAAAAATTTATCCGCCATTTTGAATGTAACTTTGTTTTTTTAAATGGGAATGTGGTCATGTGATACATCGTTTCGATGTAGAATTTCAAGAGAAAACCTACTGTGAAATTAGCACATCCATATTTTTAACGGATTAAAAATGGCAGCTAAAAACAACGAAATTGTGTTTTTATGATTTGGCCCCATTTTGCTGTACTACTTTTTTTAAATATTAATTATTCTTTTTAGATTCAAAATTAAATCATAAGCTTTCAAACAATATGCCACACAACAATATTTGGTTGGACCACTCGAAATCAATTTTGAAAAAATCATCATGGCTGTAACTCAAAAATTTGAAATGCAAATATCGTTGTGTGGCTTATCGTTTGAAAGCTTATTTAATTATAAATCCAAAAAGAATAATAATTAGTATTTAAAAAAATAGTACAGCAAAAAGGGGCAAATTCAGAATACACGATTTTGTTGTTTTTTGGCCGCCATTTTTAATCGGTTAAAGATATGGATGTGCAAATTTCACCATCGGTTTTCTCTTAAAATTCTACATCGAAATGATGTATCACATGACCAATTTCCCATTTAAAAAAACAAAATTACAATCAAGATGGCGGATAACTTTTTTTTGAAATCTTAATAAAATAGTGTTTTTTACATAGAGTAGGTTCCTCAATCACATCTACCTTCAAATTTTCCTTTTATACGAAATATTAAGCCGTTTCCGGACACCCTGTATTCATAAAAAATAAAAATAAGTGTAAGCCTATGGGTACCTTCCAAATTAATTATGACTGTTTGATATAAATTTTGTTAAATAATTCTAATCAATCGATTAGAAAAGTGATATTTAAAAAGTAATAGCAGTTGAAAAAATAAACAACTGATAGTAGTTGATGCTTGAAATAATAAATTAGTTTTACAATGTGTTTAGGTAAGATATTAATGGATGTTGAGATAATGATGTTTGTACATCCTTTTAGGTTTAACATTTTCATAGTTTTATTTTTTAATTATGTTCATGCTCAAAGGAAAATATTTGTCAGGTATTTAAGAAGAATGTAACCTGAATTAGTACATTTTACATTTGCATAGCACATTTTGTACTTTTTATATGAAATTGTTTTTGAAGTATAATCTAAAATTTCTCCGAAACTAATACTATAGTTTAATGGTAGGTGTTTAATTAACACCTAAATTAAATTTGTCTTATTTGGTTTTTAAAAATTGTTATAAATTGTTTCTGGAATGATATGAGTTTGAAAATGTGGTCTAATAATTCACCAGTGTTTTATAACTACATTTAAAAAAAATTATAAACATAGGTCCTAAATGTCTAACCTCCATTTTGTTTTTTATTGAAAAAATAAAACTGTAGAAATAAATAAGATTGGTTCTATATTTAGTGCATATTATTTGTGCTTCTTACCAATTTACCAATAACAAAAACTTTATTATTATTTCAATTTTCAAAATAGCGGTTGTTATAAAATTTTAATGTTAAATTTTACAAATATTGTTTGTTTTACAAAAGATGTATAAGTAAAAAATATTCATCTTTTAATGACAATCCAATTTTTATTAAATGTTTTCTCTAGAATAAAGGTTTACTGGAAAATTTATGATTTTGTAGACAACTCTGATATCCTTTAAACTTTATACAATTTTAACAGCCACCATATTGAAAATTTAAATAATTAAGTTTTCTTCTTTTTTTTTTAGGTGGGTTAGCCTCAAGGGCTTATTGAGGTCCCACGTAAAGGATGATAGACCCATAAAGTCTCTGTCAAGGTCCATAAAATCAGTGAACCTAAGGATAATGTGCCCTTTTAGTGATAATGTGCCATATTAAATATATTTTAAATAATACTCATACACACTATTAATGATCGCTTCAAGAAAAGAAAAAAAAAACTGTCTTCCTGGAAATGCTGATTAGAAAAAGAATAATAGTCTAACCTCAATCTATTGTAATTTCAATTTGTGAGCTTAAGGTTTTCTCCTTTCTGTATTTTTCTCATGAAATTATTATTTCAATATCACTCAGATTTTGGGAACTTTAGGATAATACTTCATAGATTGCTAAAAGAACAAACCACATGCATATACAAAATAGTTAGTAATTAAGTGGCATGATTAATTTTCACTTAGTTAAATAAATAGAACAAAACATTAATTGCATTTGAACAGTAAAAGCAAATAGTTAAAGGTTATCAATTTATTTTTCCAATTGGTTTTAGATTATAACAGATTTATCATCTAAGCCTACTTGTCTTTAACACATTTTTGCTTGTATCTCCCACCACTAGTTCCATAGTTTACAATGTTCATAATATTTAATAATTAAAATTTTGGTCAGTAATTTTATTAATTTTTTAAAGTATATAATTTTAAAATTTGTATTTACGTTTAATCAACATTAAAATAAGTTTAATTCAGTAGTTTTTGAGCAAACAATAAAGTAGTTGCATGATTGTAAGTATTCTAGTTTGTAATTCATGAAGTCAAACATTTGCTAATGGTTGATTAATTTAGTGAATGCTTCAAAAATCTTTAACCCTAGCCCTGTTTGACTGCTCAATTGACTCAAAAGCGCTTGGCCTAGGTCTCACACTACTCAATTGACAACTCTACTTTGTATGGAATATTTCACCCACTAAAAATCGTCCAGTCGCAATAAAACAATAAAACAAAAAAGTTGGAAAGGTAATAATTTAAACTTTAATTTTTGTGTTTACAATTTTTTCTAAAACGTATATTTAAATATGTAATCATCGTTTTAAAATTGTAGTTTTCTGTAAAGCTATTGCCACTCGTAAAAACACAACAAAATTACTCAACTTTGTCACTTCTCTAAAGCTCAATATCGCTCGACAGAAATATTTTGACAATAATATAAAGATACCTCTGGATACGTCAAGATTTTAGTTTTCTAAAACTGCCTTCCAATCAGACGTCACTCTTACAGTTTCGAAAAATATAAAGGTTTCTGTAAAGCAATAAATAGCACATTTTGCATTGGAGATATCTCTTACAATTCAAAATATTTATATAGACTTGTTTATATCTATTTTTAGAACAAAGTTCAATCTTTCCTTTGGTGTAAAGCAAACCGTATTTACCCTAACGGTTTTGTTCGTACAGTGCTGAGAAATACTGGCAAATGGGAAATTCAAAACTTGACTTTCTCACGCTTCCGAAGGGGTAGTTCCAACGGTTTTTTACACGGAACCTCGTATAGGATTCATGCACGAGAGGTTTATTTATTTGATCTCATTTTGTGATTCAAGTCAAGCTAATTCAAATACTTTTATGCATCAATAATTTACAAGTATACAGTTCAATTCTTTGATTCATTCTCTACACTTTGTTATAATAATATTTCATTTTTGGACAAAGCATATATTCCTAAATTACTATTCAAACTTGGCCTACTTTTGTTACCAGTCTTGAAGTAGGAACATAAAACCTGGTGATTTCAAAATAATAAATTTAAAATTGATTAATATTTTTATACAGTTAGTTCTATTTAGAACTAAATTAAGAAACGTTTTTACATTTTGAAAAAAAGTGATGATATGAACAGGGAGAAGTATTGTAAACTAGCATCATTGGTTTTATGAAAATAAGAAAGCGTTAGATTTCCAAAAATAGCTCCAAACATTGATTCAAACTCTTTGGTCTTCAAATTAAACATACTCTTCTCTTCTAGATCATTGTGAAATATACAAAATATTCCAACATGTGCCTGTAATTTACTGATTTAATTTTATGTTTCAGCAAGTTTAATGTGTGGCGCTAATCCTCCAGCTTTGCAAGTTACTAGGTAAGCATTCTTACAACAGAGTTTAAATTTTTATAATTTTATTTAAGACTAGCTATAGTACTTGGTTAAAGATCAGTTTGCCCATGTTAAAGACGAGCAAAACTTAATTTTCAAGGAAGTATTAATTTCATGTTTCTTTGGTATTCAAGTCAACGTAATATAACTAAGCTTAATTACTTACTTTAATTACTCATGTGACGGAAATAAAGTAAGTAATTAAGCTTAAAGTATTAAGTAATTAATCTGTAAAAAAAGAAACATGATTTGATGAAACAAAAATAAATGTCTTCTGTTAACTGTTATTAACTAAATTATCAATGTATAACCTACTTTACAAAATAAATCAAATTAAGTACTTTATTACTAATATTAGTAAAGAAATAAAACTCTACTTCTGACTTCTATTTTGTAGTGATAGACATTATTTCTTGTTTGTGATTTATTAACAGTTATTGAAGAAGAGCTTTAATAACGATTATCAAAAGTTTCAAATAACAGTTACTGGGTTAAACAGTTATATATACGTTGACGTACTGAACCCGACTGTGTAGTGAACTTCTAAGAATTACAACAAAAGGGAAATGAAAGAACTGATTAACTAAAAATCCTTGACTCAACTCTTAAGCCTAAATAGTTAACCATTTAGTATTTCCGTGCTTTATCACCAGGTAGTGGTACTAGCACTGCAATAACATTTTATTTCCAATTATGTTTAAGAAAATATTATAACATTTTAGTTGTGCAGTCAGTAAGTCGCTAGGAGTTGGCATAGAAAAAACAAATAACGGAATAACATTTTAGTTATAAAATAATTCATAGTGTAACAAGTAACGGCCAATGTTTTTTTTTTTTTCAATGACACTTGATAACTTTTTAGTAGTAGAGTGATTAGTCTCTAGAGTTACATATTTTTATAGTTTGTTTTCTAAGTTAGTTTTTATAAGTTAGTGACTGTTTAAGTTTGTTTTTTTATAATTTTTAAAATAAAATACAGTAGAGTCCCACTATTCCGAACTCCGCTATTCCAAAAATCCACCTATTCCGAACAGAGTTCAGAAAAATGCAGATTTTTTAAACTTAAAAACAGGAGAAATTAAAAATACGACCGTGAAAAAACGAACATTTATTGTTATACAAAAAGAAGTTAAATTGAGGTATACTTAGAGCCTAAGCTTGATGAAAACGCCTGAATCCGAATTGGAATGAAAGCTGGTTACTTACAGTAGGCCTATATGTCGGCTCCATTTATACAATTCTGTAGAATCATTTTTAATCACAGCTAAACACAAAAATAACTAATTTACACACACTTAAGAAGTAAAGTCAGTAATTTTTTTCTGACAAAGAGCACTGTTTCGACTTGAGGATGCAATGGTCCGCCATCGTCGCATCAACATAACATCATTTGGTGTTGTGAAGTGTGTTTTTTGACGTAGCGTAAGTGTAGGTTTAGGCCTACACCATTCGTTTTTCCCTTCCGTTGCTTTTCGTTTTGTATAATGGATATTTGACAACATATTAATTCTAATGGGCCTGTTGGAATTGTCTGTTTCCATCCGTTTTGTGGGAAGGAAGCTATCGCAACAAGCATCCGGTGAAACGGATACCGAATCCGTCAGAAATAAGGAAGGATTAGATACAACAGCTAGGAACCGGTAGTGTTGTTACCACCTGCCGGTTGCGTTAATCCGTTTTTCTCCTTCGTTTTTACGATCTTGAAGGAATGTTATTCTTTTCTTGATCTTTTTTTAAGACTGGGTGGGACTAACGGACAGACTGCGGGGTGATAAAACGGACAGTTCGAACAACCTATTCCTTCCCTTTCCTTTTTAGAAGAAAACGGAATTGTAATGCAACGGAAGTAAAAAAATGGATGGTGTAAACCAACACTAAGACGAGGTTAAGAGCATTTGCAGCGACTGCCGTATGCCGCATCAAGAACGTATGCCTTAACAAGTCAATACGTTGATATTATCAGTGTATTTGGATAGCCTAATAGGACTCTGATCCAATGCATTATTTCAATCCACTGGAAATTTGACGATAGTGGTGCGATCTATGGGGGAAACGACGGAAGCGGTGCGTAGCACCAATGCTACCAATGATTTCTCCCTAGAGCTACCTCGCGGCACGATCATGCAATATTTTCCCGACAACCTTTTTTTCGCCACAATGCCGCCGTATGCCTGCATGATCTATTTTATTATTCATGATCTATGATATTATTCATGAAATCTGTTTATTCCGAATTCCCTCTAAGCCGAACATTGTTCGGTCCCAATTAGTTTGGAATAGCGGGACTCTACTGTAATTACCAATTTAATACTAAATCATGTACATATTCCTGTTAACAATAATTACATTTTAATGCCTAATGTTTTGATTTAATATGATATTCTATAATTGGATCTTGAATAGAATGCTTTATTACAATTTTTATAATTAACTTGATTCCTGCAATGTTGTTTTATGGTTTTATTAAATTTTGTCATATTGTGTATATGTTTTAAGTATTTTATTATATTTTATTTGTCAATTACAGTTTATGTAAAAACATTTATAATTAGCGAAAATGCAGTCAAGGATTAAATCTTTTCTCCATCATCATTTTTTCCACTCAATGTTTTCTTTATGGTTTACTGGTTTAGCCAATGTTATATACAAATGGCAGATTTTAATATTCTAAGAAATTTTCGCTTTTTTTAATTCCTTGTGTCAGCAAATCATGGCGTATTGATGTACAGTAAATTGTACTTTTAACGAGATACATATTATTTGGTTGGTAGTTGTCGTGAACCATCGGAGACTGGAAGTATATGCTCAAGTGTGGAGTCGCTGCTGGAAGCCCGGAAACCTGATCCAGAAGAAATATTATTAGGTTTAGGCTTTGGTGGTCCTTCTTATGCTGCCGACACGGGAAGAGTTCCTCAGCGTTTCCTCCAACCTTCCAAACTAAAGGGTGTAACTATTGATGACTTCTTAAGGCAACAACACGAAATGGTCCAGACTTTTGAATCTGGTTTTTGCGGGTACAGGGGCCTAACTGGTAAGAAACATTTTATTGTATCTGACGGTGTTTGTAATAGTTTTAAGAAAAGAAATCCAAGTTAATAAACTCAATATGTTAGGCAGTATTGGTTCTTTATCGAGTTGCAGGTAGGCAATATTGGATCTCAATGAATTTCAGATAGGCAGTCTTTATAGACCCTTAGTAGTTTAACATTTTTTTAAATAAAAACTCTGTAGATAGACAGTATTGTTTATTGGGACTCTGCTTTGTGTATTTAGGTAATTTAATTTTGTGCAATTGTGCTGCTATCTCTAGGATTTTTGCCGTAAACATTGTATTAGTTGATACAAAATGTCCACCAGATTACGATGGGATTAAAAAATTGATTTTATAAAAAATGTGAATGCAGTATTGTACACTAAGCGACGATATTTAAAAATAAAAAGAAGCTCAGGGTCAAAGCCTTTTTTCGATTTAGGAGTTTCTAGAGACCACTTTAGAATTTTAAAATTGTGTAATTTTTCTTTAGATATACTGTAGACTATATTTATTTATTTTTGATTTTAACATTTACTCATTTTGTTTGTTTGGCTTTATTTATTTTATATATTAGTTGTTTTTAATGATCTTGTCAGTATTAGTGTTTTGACTTGTCTAATACAAATATAAAATTTATCATACAGACTAATAAAATTGAATTGAACAATAAGATATATTAACCAATTTAATTGAGTAGTTCGAAATGTATGATTGATCAATGATATAATCTTCAGAAGTCCGTTATTACAATTTTTATTGTTAAAGTAATATGGTGATTCCTCCTGAACACCCTACACATAAAAGTAATTATTCTTAAAAATACCTTCAATAATTACATATAACTAATACAACCTAATACTGATCACATTAGAAGAAATATTAGCATCAATTTATTTTCATTAGCAAATAACCAACAATTTCTTTGATAATAAAAAAGTATTGAAAGTGTCGTTTTGAAAATAAAAATAGCATTATATTAAATGCACAATATATACTTGAAAATAAGCTGAGCGGCGATGTACTGACCTCCTTGGGGAGTTTGTTCTTGAAAATAACTCCAGCTTCAGAGGTATCCTTTTTTACTTAAAACTAATCTGTGTTAGCGATATTTATTTCAGGAGTTATATCTATGTACATACATGTTATAAACCGTCAGGCTCTTAAATTTGTAATGTACGAGTACTTCCAGAATGTACCTAGATGTAAGGGTCAGGATACCTATATGATTAAAGGCGACTCTGTAAGAATCACATCAACCCAATGATTCCAATTGCATGCTTTTGCAAAAGGAATATTCTCTGGAACATCCTCTTTGAGAAATTTCCCTATAAAGGAATTCCATAAATAATGGAAACAGACCAAAATGTATGTCCTTAAGGGTTTTCTATACCTTGCGTAAAACAGCAAAAATATGCACTTCATACTATCGTGTTTCGGACACCGTTTTTCAACTTAAAAAGTTGTGAAACATCTTAAATTGTTCTTAAAGGCTTTGTGCTTTTGTCTTATATCTCATAATTGAAAGAAATTGACGGCAACTCATTTTAATCAACAGTTTAACTGAGTAAAAATCGATTACTTTTAACGCATTTTTTGGGAGTTTTAAGCAATAATTTCCATATTTTAAGCTAACACGTAAAAAATATAAAGCCTTCTTTACAACTTAAAGTAGTTTCCCAGATTATTAATTTATAAATAGAATCCGAAAGATGTTATTACGAATGCATGTTTCAACGATTTTGCGGCTTTAGTCAGACCTTTCGTATTGAAATCATACGGCACACTCGGGAGTTTTCTTCAAGGTAAAAGAAGAGCCTTAACAAGATGACCACTGAACTGAGTTTTTTACACTTAATCTAAAATAGTTCAATTTCTTTCATAGTTGCTAGAGTTGATTCGCCTCAACTGGAAGCACCTTCGAGCTTTCCCTTAAAACAAAAAAAGGAACCTTTTAACTAATAATTGTATTTTTCTATCTTGAATAATTTCCTAAATAGTTGTAAATATCAACTTCGTCCAATAATCAACTGAATTAAAGAATAAATCATGTCCATTCGTATCACTCATTTCATTATTTTATAGTGCACATATAACTGGGTGTCCCACAAAGAGGTCGCTATTTTTAAATTAATGTGCTGGACTTGTGGAACACTCACTTGACACTTTACTGTTATGTTACATAGATATGTATACAATTATCTCAAAGTTTCATTTTTTAATGGCTAATCAAAACAAATTGGCGGAATAACAAAATAATGTAATGTATTCATCAAAATGATTTTATTTGCTTATTACAAATTGTTGATGACATAAAAAATTTGTGAAACTTAATAAATTATTAATAAACCGAATTTGAACTTTATTCGAATTGATTTTCATCAATAGCAACAAAACAAAAAGAGTTGTAAGTGCTTTTGTAAAGTTGTTAAGGAATCAATAATTCCTCTTCAATCATCTTCATTAATTCATCATCTGTTGCTTTAGGGTGAAAATAAACTTTTTCTTTCAATAGGCCCCATAGAAAAATATCTAAAACAGTCAAGACTGGCGATCTTGGAGGCTAGACCATAAAGTTTCTGCCACTACTTATCCAACGATTGGGCAGATCTCGATCTAAAAACGCTTTGGACACTAAGCACAATAAGGATGAGCTCTCTCCTGCAGGAAAAAATGTTTTGTCATCTCTGACTGAGTAAGATGAAGAACTATGTCGGTTAATGTTGAAGCGTTTCTGTCTCCAGCCATTGTCTGAAAAACAAGTCATTTGATAAAACACCATCCTTGGAGATGGCAGCCCAAACAGTTGTACCTGTTGATTTCAAGACCTCTTCGTGTCAGATATGTGGATTCTGTGTTGTAATAATTACAATTATATCTGTTTGTAAATCCAGTACAGTAAAATGTAACTTCATCTGAGAACAGCATTTCACTTTTTTTTCAATTGAGAAATTCATTGCTTAGAGGTTAGATATCACATGTAAACTAATTGAACATAGCTACCAAATTATTGTGTGCTTTGGTGATTGAGATTGATCAGATGGCAATGTACATTTAAATGGTATTGAATTGTGGAAGGAAGTGGTTTTATCCAAAAGATTAATGTTTTTTTTTTCTTATCCCGCCATTTTGTTTTGATTGGCTATGGAGAAAATGAAACTCAATGGTACGTTTTTTACATTTGCATGTACATAACTGTAAAGTTTGTAGAGTGTTCCATATGTCTTGCATAGTAATTCAAAACTAACGACCTCTTTGTGGGTTACTTAATACAATGCACCTCCACATTTTACAAGGTCATATGTATTTGAAAAGTTTGTGGACTTCTGCTGTACAAAAATGTTTGTTTTTATAAAATATGTCAAATAATTCATCTCTCATTATTGTACTTTATGGCACTGTATAAAGTTTTTTAGCAATATGTAATTAAGTAAAGTTAAGGTTTGTATTATGGTGGCCATGAAACTTTGTTATAGGGGGAGCTAGCTCTCATTCCCTCGTCTTGTCTTCCAGATCTCGTCGCACGTAAGTCTGTGTTGCAACTAAAAACGACTTACTTGCACACCTTCCTTTCAATTGTTGTTGTGATTAATTTTAATAATGTAGTTGTGTTTAAATGTTAGATTTTTGTGTGTTTTGTTATTGTTTTTTTTTTTTTTTTAGTTTGCCTAAAGATGTTATGTAGTAAAGTTTTTGCTGGTTGACTCGAATTTCGATCCAAAAATAATTTGTTACTTACAGTTTTATAATTATGCGTAACAAAATTTAACAAATGGCCTGTGTTTTAAATAAATAATTTCTATTGGAAAATATATAACTTTTGTAATAACTACGAACACTATCTTAGTTTTGATACTCATAATTATTAGGGTTTTGTGCACAGAAACATAGATCTTGTCTGTTACCAGCATAACATACTTTATAAAAATAGTCAAATCAAAACAGTGATGAACTTCAGTTTTATGTAATGAGATTTAATAAATTGATGTCTGGGTTTGGAATAAATTTCACTATTGGAAGTCTTCATCATCTAAGGCTTCTATAAAAAATGTATATTGTAAGGAACTCAAGGTTATCAATTTTGTGAATCTAAATATTTAAATCATAACTATTTTACTGTGGATTATATTTTCTCTTTTAATCCTCAAGAATCTAAAAGAAATTTGTTAATATGTTTTTTTTTAACGCTTTGGTTGATTTAAAATTTGATTTGTAGTGCATGTTTTTTGTAATTTATATTTGATGGTTTTTTATTGTTGTCAGTTTGAATGACAACAAATTTCTTGTAAACTTTTCTTATGTTTTTTAGGCATGTCATGCATTGTAATTTTTATGCTAAAAAAAATCTCAAACTTAAAAAACTTTCTCTACTTTATTTATGTGTGATCAATACTATACAGGTAGGGCGAAAAGTACTAAAACGGCCGAATACAGTTTATTGTAATCACAGATAATGTTATCGATTGGTTAATGTTATCACTTATCTAAAGTAACTATCATTCGTATCTCGACAGTAAGGAAATACATTGTTTATTATTGAGGTCTTTGGTTACTGTTATCACTTTTTTCTGTCAGTGATAAAAAAATAACTTGGCGCCAACATGACGCATTACAGAAAAAGCGGTAAATGGTCTAGAGACAGTTTGTGTACAGTATGAATTGAGTAGTAGAATATACATCTATTAAGCACTTGCAGTAGGGTGACCTTAAGGATTGTCAATAATTCCCTTTTAGTTTTGAGTGTACTTAAAGTTTATAACTGCAAGTAATTTTTGTTAAATGTCAATCATAGACTTTCTGAACTGATAGAGATTAGTGCTACATCATTGTGCGTTAGACTAAAATTTAGGTTCGTGTCAAATCAGAAAGTTATAATAATTAAGAGTATAGTGTTCTGTTTAAAACGGCTGTAAATCCCTCATTTGTTAAAAAAAGGTTATAATCTAGAATAGACAGTTGGTTTTTCCATTTAAGTGTTTGTTAACATTGTTTCAACGAAAGTTTTAAAAGTGTTTTCAAATTTCTTAAATTTTATTGTGAGTAGTAAAAAATACTGTGCCATTTGGAAGGTACCAGTTTTTGTCATTAAGGTGTTTTTATAGTTTTTTAAATCATTTACTTATTTTAGAACGTAAAGTCAAGGTCAATGTTGTTTTAAAGAACAGTTGTCTGTTCTCTTTATGATTTTAACTATGTTTTTACAAAACAATAAAATAGTATTTTTATCCGGTTACTGTTATCAATCGGATATTGTTATCAGTTAGGGCTTAGCTTGTTGTGATCACAATAAACTACTGTATTTTGAAAATAAAGGAGAAATGAAGTGTGGTACCTTCACTGTTACAAAATGTTGTTTTATGATGAGTTTACAAATTGGTCTTCGTCCGCCATCTTTCATGTAACTTTATTTTTTTAATTAGGAAGATGGCATTAGATACATTATATCAGTGTAAATTTTAAAGAGAAAATTGTCTTGCTACAGTTGCAGGTTTAAACTGTAGTATTGAGCCAGATTTCATTAAATAATTTTGTTTACTGTTATAAATTACTAAACAATTTCACTATAAACAGTAAAATATTTTTCTCATGACCAAGATATCACCCGATATAACTTTGACCTATTTTCCAACTTCTATTTCTGATTCACTTGTTTTGGTGTATAGGTCCTTCGCATACGATGCCTTCAGTGATCGTGGCCAAGATAATGGAGAAATTACGAGAACACGAGAGAGAGAACTTGTCTACGGGTTCGCCCCCTCGCGCTTCCGACCAACATCCCAAAAACAACACCCCTAACAAGAACAAGTTCTCACGGGTAGCTCGAAATGTTCTTACCAAGATCAGGTAAGCTGAAGTACTTAATTTACTATAACGATTTGTAGTTTTAAGAAACTGGTTTACAAATGACTAATTAAGATTTAAGTGTTTTATTTACACGTTAATAATGGAATACAGTGAACAATAATATACTATAAATTGAATATGAATTTAAGGCTGATTTTACATTAGTTCGGAATGAAGAAATAAAGATGGTTGGCAACAACCACTACAGAAAAAACCGGTACAATACAGCAAATTACATTAGAGATAGATTTATATGATCTTCCGAGTTATTGAGAATGAAAATTAAAATATTGTTATCTTAGTGTTAAAATGGGATAACTACCCTAAAACAATGCACCTTTAATTCTCACGAAAATCGAGATACAGTAGAGTCCCCCTATTCCGAACTACTACAACCCTCACACAATTACTTTACTTTACAATTAAATCTATAT
>JAGFPH010000452.1:363250-378367 GCA_018207615.1 Philaenus spumarius
GGAATTAAGTTCCGAAACACATCATGAACAAATAAGTAAATTACTTACAGGTATAAAAGTCATACAGTCAGACAAAATTACTCTTTTTATTCAAATTTGTGACTTGGATACAAATACAATGAGTTTTAAAAAGTTGTTATTTTTTACATATTATAAGATGTTATAATTATTTGGATTCCTATGTTATGTATACCAGGTAATATTAACTTTCAATGATTAAATACAAAATTGATGGCCTATATTCTGTTTCCTAGAAATCTTGTAAATACTATGTCGAATGTTGTACCCGATTTATTTTGATAAAATCTTAATTGGAGTTTATTTACTTTAGTTTTAACTTAATTAAAGTTACTATTCTTTAAACATTTGTTAACCCTGGAACTGGCAGAAGGCCATGCATGGCCTTCTCTCAGGCGCAGAACGCAACAACTTGACACATTTGCAAAAATTTGCATATATTTGCATAATCGCTAATTTAACCCACTTAAAATTATCCAATCGTAATAAAACTGGCACCATTGGAAAGGAAATGAATTAAACTTCAATTTTTGTATTTACAACTTTTTCGTAAAACGTATATTTACATACGTAATCATCGTTTTAAAATATGCATATCGGGCTACAGCTGTTTCCACGCGCGAATCTGCAAACAATTGGACTGTTATTTCCCACTTCTTCAACGTTCAAGACTATCTACACAAATATTTCTTTGGCTATTATAAATACACCATTGGATTCGTCATGATTTTATCTTTCTGTTGGTGTCTTCCAATCAGATGTCACTGTAAAATTAGTCTTTCATTCATGAGGTACTGTAAACCCTTGCGATTGGACAGTCTCTCAACCAATAAACAGGCCATTTTGTCAACAGATATTCAGAAGGCTACGCCTAATATTTTGACAGATTGCTTTACAGCGTTTTGTAGAGCAAAGTCTGACGTTTCGAACAGTCTCAAGTAATCCAGATATAACCGGTTTTGTGTTTGTCTAGACAGCAGTGGAAAGTGGCATTGTAATGAGAACGCCTTAGGCGTTTGTTCCCACGCTATTCAAACGACCCCTTCTACATGCACGTGTGGACCGGGGACTTTTTATTCAATTGATGTCTTTTTGTTATTCAAATAAACATAACTCAAACACTTTTCTGAACTAAGGAAAGACAAGTATACCGTTCTTTTCTTTGATTTATCCTCTACTTTTTGTTATAATAATATTTCATTTTTGGTCAAAGCATATATTAGTAAATGACGTTACAATCTAGGCCTAGGTTTGTTACCAGTCGTGTACTTGAAACATAAAAACTGTTTTTTTCAAAATAAAAAATTTGAAATTGATAAATGTTTTTATACAGTTCTATTTAGAACTAAATTACGAAACTTTTTTACGCTTACTGTTTACTATTTACTCCATGTTTACTATTTTTTATGTAGGTCTAAAGTTGAACTTTTTCCTTTCGTTACTGAACATTTTTTGTTTCTTGAGCTAATAACTTTTACAATTTCAAAATAAACTAATTTTTAGTGGCATATTTGAATTCTGTGAAGGTTCTTGTACAAAAAAGCTATTGAACACTTTTGGATTGGGGTTCATTTACTATTTTTGGCGAATTTTTAAAAATATGCTTGCAAAACGCTAAAAACGGGCTGGCCAATTTTAGCTTTAACCGTGCCTGGTCTAGGGTTAACAAACATCAATGATAGCAAATGTCTAAATAAATAATACTAAAACTAACTATATCATAAACTTTTTGATCTATCCAAACAAAGTTATGTTATCTGTAAATATTATATAACACAAATTCACCACGAGGCACAATTTCTTTGAAATCTGTTTGCTATATGTTTCTCTATTCCTATAGACAAGTTGTTAATGACAGAGTATACATATCATTGAAAATATCTACAGTATTGATGGCTCCACTTTGTACTAAAAAATATCCACCAATTATGATTCAGTTTATTTCTTAATGTATAGTATTTTTACTAACATATTATCTATTTGAATATCAAATATATTATACTTATCAAATCCATGTTGGACCAAAATCTTAATTAATAATATATTTAGAATAGTTTAGTCTATACAAAAATATCAATGAAAATTAATGAATCAAATTTTATGAAAAAAATCTGTGCATCTTTTATAGGGTTATCGGAATTTTCTTTGAAGTTCCTTCTAAAGGTTTTTTATGTCACATAAAGTAATGAATTGTACTGCCACAGCATTGCATACATTGAATTAGTTGTAATGAAAACTAAAAGTCAGTTGTAATGACAATGGATTTTGTGTTGTGACAGCTAATGTTACAAATCAATCTGAGTTTGATTTTTTAACTAGTGTCTAATAAATGTCATGTGCGTGACACTCGTAAATATTAATCAAACGAATACAAATTCCATGACGTAAAAACTACCCTTTTGTTATGTCGCATTGTCATGGTGTAAGACTGTCATGGCTTTTAATGTCACGTGAAAACAAAGCTTCAGAAATAAAACAGTTATTATTTAGAGGCATTTCAAAGTTTCCTTTAATTCAACATTTCAGCATGCATTTAAAGTTTTTAATCCAACTTTGGTGAGATAAATATTTATTTAAAGTATTGTTTTGAAATACAACATTTTGTTATCTAACAAGACAAATTTTACTACCGTAACATCCACTTCTCTCTAACAAACACTAACTTTTTCTAGTTTCACCGTTTTATCCTCACCACCCACAACTCGTTATTCATCACATTGTTTTCTTTAGCTGTTCTATTTTTCTTAGTCCTTTTTAAGCCAATCATTAGAGCTAAAGAAAGAAAAAGCAATTTAACAGGAAATTGATTGCATTATGACTTAAGGAATTGTTTGTAGATGAAAATAACACCTTCGCAAACAATGATTTTTTATTGTGGAATTATTAAAACAACAAAAACCGTGAAAAATTTACTTTTTTGTTTTTCGCTTATATTTTTAAATCGTTGGATGAAACGCTATACTTTCAATTGAAAAGTTGTAAATTAATACTCCTTTTAAATGACGCTTTATAAGTCTTGATTGGTGCGTTTTTGGCTGAGAAAAAACTGACAATTCAAAGAAATTTTTTTGTTTTAAATTCATAATTTTGACATTTTAAAAGTTAAAACTTCGGAATTGTGTAAATTGACAGTTTGGAGTTTAGCCCTGTCGTACATATTGGTATTGCATAATAACTGTTTAGAGCATTAGTTTGATAAATTCATATAACTGAAATGTTATGCCCGATTAAAAGTTTTCACTTCAATAATTGTTTCCGAAGGTGGTATTTTCATCAACAAACCGCAATTGGTTTTCTGTTACATTTTTTAGCATAAAATAATTTCTTTTAACTGATTGGTCTAAATGTGATCCACTCCTGATCTTATATGGCCACTTTATCATCCTGTAGCCTCAAAGTTCAGCCAATATTTACTCATGTCTGTTGTTAATAGTTTCTTATTATTCAAGATCATCTTTAAACAGTAGTTTTAAAAAGTCTGTAATCTTATTCTACTACTGGTGATCTTCCCAGTTTCAAAGCCATAGGATGGACATTAAATTTGTTCCAAACATTTCATCTAATTTCTTTATCAGCTTATTTGAACAAACTACTGAAATTGCTAAAAGCATGCACATACTACATATTATCACAACATTAATAAGCAAATAAAACTTATGAAGCAATATAACAAATTATTTATATTCTTTAGATCACACATTTTAAAATCGTTTAGTAGCCTAAATAACAAATGTTACATCCCCTATGACAGTTTATATCGGACATAAAAGTTTTACAAAATAGAACTTATTTCGACATGATATGATTTTAAACAGTTATAATTGAATATTGATTCATTAACATTCGGGATCATGATACTCTACAATAGAAATAGCAATTTTTTTAATTTATATGAAATCATTAATTTTTATTTGAACTTTTTCTCTAGAGTTATGGTTGTGAAGAAATTGTGTGATAATGATTAGATATTACATCTGTATAGTTTTATGTAATGTAAATTAGAAAACAAATTGATTGTTGACAGAGGTTTGTATATAAAAATTTAACTCTTATCACAAAATGTGTACAGTTTACTACAGAGCACGTTGTTTAAACTTATTACAATTTTGTTGTATTTAAAATAAATTCAATCACTTTTCAACTGTAAAATAGGTACAAAATTAAATTTTTGTTATTTAAAAATAAAATGATTACTAATTTTATAAATAAAATTGTGATGAATCACAACACTAATACACTAATTATAAATTTAATCAGAATTTTTTTAAGAAGTACTGATTTTTTCTATTAATGGCTAAATCGTTTTCAAAACTGTTTTGTCGTCACAAAATATTAGTAACTAGTAGATAGAATTTTTTTGACTAACTCTCATTTTCCTGCTCAAATCACTTTTAAAAGTTTCTAACTGAAACTATTTCCATCTTTACCTTACACCTTTATACCGTATTATAATTATAATAAAATTAATATATTTTAGTAATATCTACAATCTAATGTGAGACAATGAAACGAATCCGAATTCAATTGCTTTGACATCTTCGTGTCACTTTCGACTATTAACCATGTGCCTTCTTCGAACTTTCATCCCTTTAACTCGTAATATTAAATAAGTAAATTAAAGATTAATGTTTAAATAAATAGTAACTAAATTTTTATTTATTTAACATCTTCACTTTATTAGTTAAACTGTTGAAAACGGGGGAGCAGCGTGAAGCGTAAGTAAACTAAACACCAGTAATGTACGTAACTGTCACTTGTAAACTGGACAAGCGCGTTTAACCATCGTGTCACATTGCTCCCCGGTAAATAAACTGTGTAACAACTACAAAGTTTGTTGATAGTCAAATGTACTATTGTCAGAGAAGATTGTTTTATAAAAGTTAAAATGAAATGATCAGCTTAACATTAAATTATGTGGACGGGGATTAGCTTAAGTTTTTTTAAATAAATTGGGTCACAGAAGGATTCATTGCTAACATCTTCGGAGGTTCATATCTTGCGGACTGAGTCATCAAAATATAGTTATTTAATGTATTGAGAGTGGAGGGTATAGTTAGTTATCAAAAGCCTAAAATGCCCTTTTGTTCCTGCAAATAAAAAGTGATATGCAGCGGCTCACATCAATATGACCAGATTAACAAAAGTAAATTTTGCTCGAATTACACATATTTTGTTTAAAACTGTTGAAATTGGTTTAAAAATAAAATATATTACTTCATTAACACATTGCTTTCGTATTAGGTTACTTTATCATTTAAGATAATTACACTCGCTGTGTATACAATTATTTGTTATTTTCAACATTTTATATTAAATGCAGTTTTGACAGTTCTTAATTTTATGAGTCCAGAGCCGAAAGAAACTGAATGCTTTTCTGATTTCAGTGAATCAATATATTCCGTGTTCATAACAATAAGCATTAATGCATTTTTAAGGTTAGTTCATAAATTTGAAATTGAATGTTTAACTTTGTTTGCATAAGAACTAGGATCAACTGATACAACAAAACAACTGATATAAAACATCAATATAGATAAATATTGACCATTCCTAGTTAGTCAAATGGCTTTGCTTTGCACTCTAGAGAGTGAAATAAACAGTTTTTCTGCATTCTGTTGGTAGAGCGCAAAAAGTTACTTTCCACAGTAACTGCATTAAAAGAAATACTATGTGAGATGGTAGATTTTATGTAAATACATTTTTTCTCTTTCTATAAAGGAAATTCCAAAATTTAAGTCTCTTTCTAAAATATATAATTCATAAATAATGATCGATAGTAATTAGAGATAACAAAGTTTAACTCATTTCTATGACAAAGTCGTCACCCTGAGTAACACTTGAAGACTTTGTCACTGACATATGTATTTTTTTTTAAATAGCAATTTATTCTTCTTACTTCAGTTTGAGTAATATCAAAATATGATTATTTAAAACAAATTGTTTTAAAATACCTCTTTAGTTTTGTATTCAAAAATACCCTTTATAAAATGTCATCTCAAGTGATAGTAAAATGAAGGAACTGCAAGACTGTAACACAAAGAGGAACATGATTCAACTCATTTAATCTTATTTACGAAAACCTAAAAATAATAAATACACAATAAAATTAAATCTTCCCGAATCTAATACCATCATATTATTAGGTCTAACAGCATCACAGTAAACAAATTAAAGTCTACGAGGGTTCTCTCATCTTTGCCGGCTTTACTTTATTAATAAGCGTGGGAGAATTAATTTGTAATTTCCCAACTTTAATCTGACTGTGTCCTTTAAAGATGTCTTGCAAGCTTCAGCTCTGTATTTGAAACCTCAATTGGGTGTCCAGAACGGTGCACTAAAGTTCTAAATTTCGGCCATTTTAAAACTATTCTACCTCCAAACAAACAATTCCGGAATTCATAACACTTTTTCTGTATTTTTAAGTCCTACTAGGGTATTATATGTTGGTCGAGTTTTAACCTTTAGAAAGAAATAAAAACCAGATCACTGCACATTGTTAAATTAATTCCGCAATTTGAAAAGGACTCTCCAATGTTAAAAAAGGGATGTTATGGAAAAATAAACGGTATCTGGATACTGACACACACTTTCTCCCTCATTAGAATAGTAATTCAAAATACCAATTTTTTTTATTTTTAAGAGTAATTTTCCCATAAAAATCCATAAAATAACGAAAACTAACTTTTCTCAAAAATGGCTTGAACGATTTTAATTAAAATTATATAGTTTATAGTACTTTAGGTCCCTAATAAACTATAAAATTTTAATCAAAATCGTTAGAGCCGTTTTTGAGAAAAGTTGATTTTTCCGTTATTTTAAGGGTTTTTATGGAAAATTACCCTTAAAAATCAAAAATTAACAAAAAAGAAAAAACGCCTGGAGATACCGTGGATTAGTACCTCCATACCAAATTTCATCAAAATCGGACGACTGGTTTAGGCTCTAGGTCTGATAACTTCCACACACGCACACAGACACACACACACACACACACAGACATCACTCCGAAAACCACTTTTTTTAGGTTCAGGGGGACCCAAAATGGATATTTCCACCAAAAACTCAAACTCGAAAATTTTGACGAATACAATACTTTTTCCATATACTGTGGTATAGGGGGAGAAAGTAAAACACAATTCTAATGAACCAACTGATCAAAACTCTTTACAGAAGCAGTTCTGAAACTATCTTACCTTGACAATTTTTGAATAACTCTTGTTAATGGAATGACACACTTTTTACTCAAATAAAAATCCATGTAAATTGAAATAAGTATAAAGTAAATCAATAAATTGGTGAGCTGATCATTTCATCATTTAGAGCCTTATTTGTTACAAAGTGTTTAAATTAATAATGATAGTTTAGAAATCATATTGAAAACTGTGATTACCTATCTCAATTTTGTACACTATTAAATTTTCAAAGCACCTATATCACTTTCATAAATACTCTTCTATCTGTATTCTTTATATTTCCACTTTCTTATACACTTTTTAAATTGTAGTGTTATATAAATTATATCTAAAGTTGATTGTATATGACCGAACTTAAAAGCTAGAAATATGTATATTGGACAAAAATAATATTTTATTATATTTCATTAGTGATTTGTTATTGTTAATTTTTATTGTAGTTATTTATTGTAATGTTATCTGGTAAATATATACCTTTGTGGCTGATAACACAGCACAAAAATACAAAATTATAGTTTTCTTTTCTAAAAATAAAATGTAGTTTTATTCCTGCGTAACCTTTTGGAACAATTTTTGTTTAAAATATTTGTAGAGTGGATGAGAAAAAAACCAATGGAACAAATTACTATCCTCTTTTAATCAGGACACATGCAGTGTTTTCACAAAGACTTTCTTATATTTCTTTTGTCTTATGATTTCCGTCCAACTGTCATAGATTCAAAGTGCTACACTTCTATCAACTGAGTTTTTCACTTTTTCACAAGTTCCTCTAATATGAATTACCTTAGCTGACTACTAGAGGGCATATTATTTTAAATCGGTTTCATTCTGATTTTTTATAACAAATTTTCAAAAACAGTGATTTTACATAAAACCATTGGATACCACTGTGTGCTTCCTTGCAGACTATTTTAAAAATATTTGACCCAGTATAGGCCTAACTTAAAAGTTTAAATTCTTAAAAATGCAAACACGAAAACTGTGTTTATTTTTAGATGTTAAAAATCATAATATTTATGTTAAACAGCTTCTCAGTGGTCTCAGAAAATAGTAGAAAACATTCAGTATTTAGTAATCGGTTTAGTACGCCTTTATTTAACCTCAGTGTTAAATGTTTCTCTTTCAAGGCCATTTCACCCCGCGGTTACACTATTTCACGTGACAGACGAGCAATTCACACCGCCACAGACGTCTGTCAAGTATTGGGACTTCGTTTCAGCTCTACCAAGTCAGTTCAATTGCTGTTCTACACTATATATATCCCTGTCTGTATCATGATTTTTTATATATTATGTACATTATATTATATGTAGTTTTTTTAAAGTCACTTCTGTTTAAAAATAATGCCAGTTTGTATTAAACATGCCTATTTTTTTATAGTCTTGGTTTTTAAACCTTGAAAGATTTTGTTCTAAGTTGAATTTGAATTTTACACTAAAGAGTAGAAATAATAAAAATGTAAGCGTAATAAATATTAACACCATACATCCTCTGCTATGTCCATTAAATGGTTGTCTCTGTATTCCTCCAAATCTACATTCCACAGCACTGGACGGGTTCTGACAACTTCGGTTAACTGCTCCCATAACAAAAGCCAAAAAAACTAGCAATACTGCAACTTGTAACGAGTTAACGAAACTGCGTGACAGAGTGTGGTTATGTGCGTGTTGGGGTAGCGGGCCAGTGCTCATGTGCGAGGCCAAAGACGTCGACAGATGAAAAGATCGGAGCGATCCCGCAGATTCGTCTGTGGGGCTCTGCGAGGTCGGTGTGAATTGCACCATTTGAAATTTTAAAACTATGGAAACAGATCTTTTGAAAAATCTGTCAAGTGACATAGTATGACCGCGGTGTGAAAAGGCCTTAACTTAATGTGTAAAAAGTGTTTACTTTCAAAATATGTTTGTCATATCTCTGACTTAATACCTTAAAACTAAGCCATCGCTCATCTTCTATGACTCACCAAATGCTCACAATTTCCTTCTCAAAATGTGTTGTTACTTCGAATTTATGTAGATAAAATAATAACTATAAATTATTTTACGTTACAATATCTGTTGATGAGAAACCGATCACTTTTTTGTCCACTTACCTGTCACTTTTTGGAAGGAATTTAAAAAAGGTATCACACTGAAATTTGACATAGGTTTAAAACATGCTTGTAATTTAATAATCAAAACTCAACAAATATTTTGTTTCATACTTCCGAGGGCAAGATTTGTTGTCACCAAAAAATATATATTTTATGATACTGTTTTGTAAAGCATCCATTTAAAGACATCAAAACTATTCTTTTCAAAATTTCGTCCTACGTAGATTTCAACGTACATAAACTATTATAAACTGTGTCAAAAAGTTATGAAAATTATGTTTCCATGCAGACAGTGTTTGGCAATTCTAGGCTTGGGAGCTATCACTAGTCCCCACCATGGATATACAATTTATTAGAGCATGGTTATATAACATGTTGGTGAATTATTATATCATTTTAGTTTGTTATTCTTGGTGCACAAGTCTATTTCACATTTCTCCGGTTTAATTCATTTTGGAAAAGTTTTACAAAAATATCAAGAATGTTATATTTAAAATTTGACAGAAAGAATCATGTTTAGAAGGATCAAATGAATCTTCTTTTTTTACCTAATCAGTATTTTTATTATTTTTGAAATATTATAGCACCAGTATGCTCCGTTCTATTAGTTTCACTCCATAATATGTTAATTCAGCTGACGGAGCATTCATAAGGCTTGGATCCTATATTAAGGCTTCATCCAGCTGATATCAACAGATTAAAGGATTGGAACAAACTAAGCTTTTAATTCAATTGTAAGTGTTACGATTACCCTTACTATGCCTTGAACGAATGTTATAATACTATGGGTCATGGTCAATTAAAAATATTTAGATTTGTGTTATTACCTTCAGTGATCCTACCGTAGTCGATGATCTGATCGCAGTTTCAGCTGCACTAGGCTATTTTCAAAGTTTTTAACCTCATTTACTCTACATTACACATATTTTATATCACTCACAACAATAAAACACTTAAAAACATTTTAAAACGAATACATTTATCCACTGAATGATTTCAAATTTTTTAATTGAAAGTCTCCGATAGTGTACGCTTTGTGATCTGTACAGGCAATCACTGATGCCTAATCTTGTCCTGTTTTATTATTTTACACTGGTTGCCTATCTTCCAGGCTTAGTTCCAATTTCAAAATGTTGTTTAGTTAGTGAGATTTAAAATTAAGTTTGTCATTGAGTTTGAAAATGTTTTGGATGTTAGTTTTCACGAATTTGCATGTGTAGTATCTCGGCTTTTCTTGTTTTTATAGAGTATGCTAAGATATCTGCCTCGACATCTTCGGTCATAACTCTTCGTTGGCATTGCAGTTTCTTAACAAAAGACCCATTCAATCTTAGATTGACCTAACCCAACTAGATTTCTTTCTGTGAGGTCACCGATCTGTACACCGATAGGTATGCTTCGGTGGAAGAAATGCGCAACAAAGTGATAGACACTTTGCATAACATTCACCATAACACGTTAGCACGAGCCGTAAATGACTTGCATAGAAGGGTGCACGCATGTATTTAAGTCGTGGTTCGGGTTCCACGTATAACTGTAGGTCCCGTCTTCATTAGCCTTAAGTGCAAAACAGCAGGACGTTAAACCAAAAAAAAAAAAAATGTATTTATGAAGATGGAGGACACTTTGAAAACCTGCTTTAAGTCACCTTGACTGCCTTTTTGTGTCAAAAAACATTTTGTTGCCATGGTACAAAGAAGTTTCTTACAATAATATGTACGCTTTACGATGTAGGAGCAGAAATCTGTAAAAATAGTACAGTTGTCATATAAGCTATTTAACAACTTTTAACAGTAATTTAAGTATATTTTTTGTATAAAATATATTATTTGTGAAATTGCAACAGCTTTTTAACATTCCATTGTAAAAACTATTGCACTTTGAGTTAAATTTTATTGTTTGCAAATGGTAAAACATGCCTCTTTAATAATTGTTATGTGGAAATCTATAAGGGACCATTTGTCGGGAAACAAAATTTTGCGTGAGACGCAAAAAACTGAAACACGTTAATTTTGGCCATTTTTGGTTCTTTGTTTATTTTTGTAATAAACTTCTTGTTTCATCTGAAATTAGTGTTTAAGTGTCCACCAACAAACATTATTGATGTTAAAAATGTATTTTTGTAAAGGTCTGTCATTTTTGGGAAATGGGACCGAATGTCATTATGGAATTATAGCATTGGAGCGACATTTGGTATCTTTTCCTCATGAGTGAAGTACCCTCAGAATTGGCTCTTACTGCTTTCTAGTGGCATTTTAGGGAATTAAAATGACTTCTGGCAGAATTAAAAACGTTGTCTGCACTGATTTAGCCATACCCGACATTTGGTACTTTTTCAGTTGTTACGCAACAAGAGCTAAAAAAATAATCGACAAATGGTCCCTTTTCACTTACAATAGTTTTTAGGTCTTAATTTATTCTAAACAATAATAAACTGTTTTAAAAATCGAGTAAAAAAACACAAATAGTCCCTGTATTTTTATTTACTGCATGCTGAAACTAAACAGCTGTGACGATAATAATGTGGCTTTGAAATGATCAGTTGTCTGCTAGCATAAACTCCAGCAACATCAAAAGTTTAAATGGGTTTTTTCTCAAAACTCCTTTTTACGATAAAAAACATTCAAACTATCCCAACTTTGCCAAATTTTCATATATTTTAAAGGTTTTTACACCAAATTGTTAGGAATTTAATTCCTTATATGTGGCATAAATATCTTAATTTTGAGACATATGGTACCTTTTATGTTTCCTCATCAGAATTGTTGAAATAAGAGTTTCTGAAACTTTCAGCGCTCCTAAATTGCATGTAAAACCCAAATCAGTCATAAAAAATAGGGGTTTCCATAAGGAATTTCAAAGTTGACCTCCATATTGGAAAATGGCGACCATTTACAAATATTTTAACTACATACTTTTTAGATTTCTCATAGGAAAGGTTCCCCATTTCAAGTTTGCTGTAAAATTAATACTTTCTGAGATTCCAATGATGGCCTCCTTGAGTTGATCACCTTGTATATATTTGTATTAAATATTAATACAAGAAACAGAAATCATGGTTTAGATAAATGAAAACATTTTATTAATATCACTTTAGCTAATTTATTGATTGTTTTTCTGAACAGTACTGACATATTTCTTTTGTATCTTTGAAATGTTTTTTGTTAAGAAATGATTTTATGGGTAGAAATAAATTAACAATAGGATAGTCATCAAAATGAGTAATTTGTGATGAATGAACTATGCAAAAGAACTAATATAATTCGAAAACGCTTTTCTGTTGTTAATTGTCTGGAGACCTCAAAGCATAACAATTGAAATATTATTGGTACTATCACAATTATTAGAACCAGAATCACCTCTACAGGTTGAGCCTACCCAATGTTTCAAATGGTGTGATAAATTAATTTATAAGAACAAACGAAATACAAATAATTTTGACTTCATACCGATTAGAAATAACATCCGATGACCATAAAATCTACCTGTCTGTCAGAGTAATCAACTGATCAAAAATTGCTTCTCATTTACTCAGTGATGCTCAGTAGATAATTTGAACCTATCATCTCTTACGAATGTATTTATCAATAGGAAACCATTGTGAAATTCTACATTTGCTGTCTGATTTAATTTCTATAGACTTTTCAGAGTATGTTTGTTAGTTTATTTCCAGTTCTTAGTTTATACAAAATGTTATTTTTCCACTATATCTGTTTGTTTTTAAGAAATGAATTTTAAAAGGTAAAATTTAAGTTGTACTAATTTAAAATCAGTTCTTTTCGATATTTACTGACATTATTATGTTATTGTCACCAAAAGGGACTTTCTTTGTTTAGCAAGTTCATTTAATTGTTCAATATTAATCTTAACTCAAAACTTCTGTTTCAGGTTTAGTCTTTTACGAATTTGAATTGCAAATTTTGTAATTTTACAAAACTCTCCCAATAATACATTATAGTTCTTAAACAAATTTTGAACATATTATTAGATGTTCAGATTCACTAAAACTCACTTGCCACTACATATTGTTAAACAAATTTTGAGGGATTTATACCCCTTCCCCGATAGTACTTGTGATGTATTCCTTATCCTAATAGAAACCTTGAAATTGCTTGTGTTGAATACATTTTGAAACTTCATCCATAAAAGGATCAAATATATGGTTAGCTATAAAATATTGTTTGTTGGCTACACTGCTCGCTTGGGGTCATTTTTGATATTTTTGCTTCTGACATTAAAAGATAAGGCTAAAAGTAAGAAGTCATAAAAATTTCCATAAACATCCAAATAAAATAGGGGAGATGTATGTTTAATGGTGGACAAGTATTGACAATTTATATTGCAAGTGATGCACTTATAGTCAATTTAAATTACAGTATATTGCAAGTGATGCACTTAAGTCAATTTAAATTATAGAGATATTCATAACAAGTTTTTAATTTTTATAAAGTTAAATGGAATGGGAAATTAAATTTCGGACAAGTCATGTAGTACTGTACTGAAAAATACAGAAGCAAAAAATGAAGCCAATGTGAAACACTATTGATGATGTAGTATTTTATTGCACTTCACATTTTCTTAAAAAATACTTCCTTAATGTATTGTAAATATTTTTAAGTTTCAAAACATCGTTGATGAGTCAAACAGGTACTTATGATAGTAATTTTATAAGTGCCTTTTCTCTAACAATCTCAGTTAAAATTGTTATTGAGCTTTTGTTGCCCTGTTGGAAAAACGGAACAATAGATAAAATTTGTTTACTCCCACGTGTTGTTTAACACGTTCACTGCTAAGGACGCACAAGTGAGGTTGACACTGAACACTATGAGAAGCGGCTGATGCAAAGTGCATTGCGTGCTTTGCACGCCAACCCCTGTAATGGAAGTATTTTCAATACACAGAGCATTGTATGCTTCACATGCCAATTTTAAACCTATGTGCTATGGACGCACATGTGCATCCACTTTAAAATATTAGTGATTATTACGTAGAAAGGTTCAAAAATAAAGTAATTTCTACTCATTTAGACTATAAATATAAAAAATAAAAGGTCAGCTCCTAGCATAGGAAATGCAAAATTTGTATAGCAGTGAACGTGTTAAGTCTTCAATTGTGCTTGGTTTATGTCTATTAACATGTCCAATTCTTAATTGATTGGTTTCATAATTTAGAGTGCTAGAATTTGTTTAGTACGTTTTCCTACAGGAAGTTCACTGCAGTGTGGAAGTGACTAAACATGTGTTAGGTAACAGGATTAGCTACCAACAACAAATGGATTATCTAGCCTATAAATCCCTAACCCTGAGCAGCTTTTATTCAGTCAGTAGATCGGCAGCCACGGTATGGATATCCTTAGTGGGGCCGACTGCAGTAACAAATCTCTTCTGCCTCCTCAAGCCAGGTACGTTCTGAGATACTAAAATTATAATGATATCTTAGAAATTACTAACCGTCTTTTTCGTTTTACTTGCATAGACAATCATTGAGGTTTTTATAATCTAATACTTACAAGAATTTGTAACTAAGCAGTATAGTTATTTATAGAACACTGGAATTACTAAATTTTATTTTATAAATTTGAATTAATAGTTATAGTATTTCCTTTGGTAAGAGATGTTTGAATTTCTATTTATTTGTTCAGAGTTTTTGAAGTGAAAACTTCTTTAGCGGCGTTGGGCACTTTTTGCTTGGGGAAAAAGCATTGAATTCGCGACCGTTACCACTCGAGATATAGTATGTATTATATATATATATATATATATATATGTATGTACGCAACGCGAATATACTACATAGCACTTCTTATTGGGAGAG
>JAGFPH010000452.1:388496-401901 GCA_018207615.1 Philaenus spumarius
ACGCAAAAATTTTTGTTGACATTGTTTAAATTTAAGTTCCACCAAATTTTGTGAAAAAAAAAAATTTTGCCCGAGAAAAAAATTAGAAACTGAAAAATTGGATTTTCCGACTTTCCCGGAAAATTTGAGGTCATGTAGAACAAAGTTTTGATGTAAAAGTTGTAGATCTTTTTATTATCAACAATTTTGCTATTAAACTTTCAACTTCCTCGATAGGAGGACAACTTTTGTTGCAAATCGCGAAAACCCGTGAAATTCCACTTTCAACCCCTAAAAGTTCACCCCATTCCTCCCTTCTCAATTTTGTCGACTCCAAATTATTTTTTCCGTCATTTGAACAATATTTTGCTCCTCTTCCAGTAGGTCTCATGGTGTTAATTTTTTCCCCACTTTTATATTTTTTGGCGTCCATCAGCACTGGTTAAGAGAAATTAAGAGAAACTGTTGAAATTATATTTTGATGATAAAGTAGGTTGAGGTTTTATGTCCTGAGATGTTATTAACCAACGGTAGAAAAAGTTATTCCCTTTTTAGAAAATGTGGAATACTTGAGACAATTTTTAAACAACTATTATTTACATAATAATATTCCATTCTTTTTTCAGGCTAAGAAAATGAATGTAGAATCCTTACGAAGCAATTCAAACCAACAGACTCAATCAGCCGAGATTAGAATTGCTAAAGCAGCAATCACAATCTGTTTCTTGTTTGTGGCATCATGGACACCTTACGCAGTGCTGGCATTGATTGGAGTTCATGGAGATCAGTGAGTTTTCATGTCAAAACAATATTATGACCCTCCTTTAAGGTTTTTGCAACTATCTCCACTTTGTGTGGCCAAAATTACGGTCTCAAAATTATGTCTGCCCATATATTTTTTATATATTGCAATTGTTTTGGAAAAGTTCTTAGTTATTTCCTAAAGTTTGGAGTACCGGTAACTCAAAATTTGGGATACCAACATCTGCCACAAGAAAAACAAAACACTATTTTTATTTTCAATAAACAGCTATAATAACTTCGATCGAATTCAGTTTTTGTATGTAAATTCAAACAACAACAAATCTACTTTTTGTGTAGTTTTAAAATGAGTGACAAACCAGTGGATTGAATAGCAAGCAGAAGAAATTTGTAGCTGAGTGAAAACTAGACATGTAAATGATTCATAATATTTAGTTAGGCCTCTGAGAGTTATACTGCCTTCTCCTTGTAAATTGTGAACTGTTTTAAAAATAGTTTCAAATATAAAATAGAATTATCATCAAAGTTATTATTTTTAAGTGGAATTCCTCATCACCAGGGGTTTACCCGTAATTTTTCCAGTACCGTAACACTGCTGGAAGTGACAGAAAAAGGAGATCCGGATTTTTTATTAAAATTTTCATTTTTAAAACCCTTCTTTCGTGTATCTTTGGTGAGTTTAAGGGTTCAGAAAATAAGCTTACTTTTATAAGAAAAGTACACATGTACAGTATATGTAATATTTTTGTACTTGTATATAGCACATACCAAATTTGAAAGACACGCTGTTTTAAGCAAAAACTTAGCAAAATGTTTCTTATTTAGTCAATAGCCTTTATCAGAAATTTAAATCCTCGGTAAAAGACTGTAAACCTATACACATTTTACGTATATCAAGAAATGACTTTTCTTATTAAAAAACAATTAACAAAAACACAAGCAAGCTTATCACGAGAACACAACACAAACAGTTGTTAGTGTATTATTCTAACGACACTCAAAAATCACAAACATAACAACATTACAATGTCAACGTCAAAGCGACCAGCCACTTTTTAGTTTTGGACAGTACGCGAGAGAAAGAATGTACTGGGCAACCCACTGAGCAACCTGCTAAATCGCTATGCGGCCGGTGTTCAGGTACCTCTTTTAAATATTTTCCTCTTTCGTGGTGCCTTTCGACCTTGTATTTGTGACAGCGTTTGTCAGTGTACAACCATTGTTTGTATGTATTCCGTGTTGTACTCTCATTTGGGATATGATTTTTAAATAATTAATTAATCGTGTAATTGAATGTGGTATTAGATAAGTATTAATCACTAAATGTGGTCCAAATTATATCATGTTTGGTGTTATTTTTATTACAATAATTAACATGCCGAAAAAGTTAATAATGTAAAAATTTTAACTTTTCGGCTGCCTCGATTCTGAATCTTCGGTAACTTATTTGTAGTCGTTCGCAACGCTCGCCGTTCATCAAAGGCGTGCCGCGAGGCTGGTAAAAGGGTGTCTGGTGCTCCCAAGTTGTCCCATTTTGATTCCGAGTTGTGGGACAATGTGGGAGTCTTTACTGTAGTTGGCTAGCATAGTCGCAACGCACTGTAGTGTGGGGATTTTTTGAGGTTTCTCGATCGGCGATTGGCGGTCTGCGTACGGTAAATGCATTTCATCCTACCGAAAAAAAGCGATTTAATGACGTAAAATTCTGAACTGAGTGTTGAATGAGTGTGATTGAGGGAGTGGATGGTCTATAGAAACGTTAAAAGAAAACGTAAACAAAATTAATAAAAAGCAGGTTCCAGCACCAGTAAACCCCTGCTAATCACTTATGGTTTCTAATATCACTTTTATTGTTTCAAGATCACTGTTGACTCCAGGAGTAACCATGATTCCTGCTTGTACATGTAAGTTCGTTGCATGTTTGGATCCATACGTCTATGCAATAAGTCACCCTCGCTACAGGTTTGTAATATTGTAAAACTTATTTCTTTTCAATGCCATGCATGATACATTTTTAACAACATGCTTGTTTAGTATTTTAATAAAATTACTTTTACTTTCTCCCCCTATACCATAGTATATGGAGAAAGTATTGTATTTGTCAAAATTTTCGAGTTTGAGTTTTTGGTGGAAATATCCGTTTTGGGCTCCCCTGAACCTAAAAAAAGTGGTTTTCGGAGTGATGTCTGTGTGTGTGTCTGTATGTGTGTCTGTGTGGATGTTATCAGACCTAGAGCCTAAACCAGTCGTCCGATTTTGATGAAATTTGGTATAGAGGTACTAATTCACGATATCACCAGGCGCTGTTTTTCATTTTTGTGAATTTTTTATTTTTAAGGGTAATTTTCCCATAAAAACCCTTAAAATTACGGAAAAATCAACTTTTCTCAAAAACGGCTAAAACGAGTTTGATTAAAATTTTATAGTTTATTAGGGACCTAAAGTACTATAAACTGTATAATTTTAGTCAAAATCGTTCGAGCCGTTTTTGAGAAAAGTTGGTTTTTCCGGTATTTTATGGATTTTTATGGGAAAACAACTTTAATACAAAATCACCTCTCCTACCCCACCCTACAAGTCACCGTGAATCTGTTTAATAATTTAAATATGTTTGTGAGAAAGTATGTGCCAGTTCCTGGTACCGTTTATTTTCTTCTCACTGTTGTTTAGGTAAAGATTTACAATTTAAATCTTTTCAATTTTATGTATTAGTAATTTAAGGCCTAGAAGAAAATATCTCCGTTTCGAGATATAACACCGAACAAAGTCATTGATGGTGTGTTTTGACAAAGCAAATTCATATAAAAATGAAATTTGAGTAGGTAGTGTTAATCTTTACAAAATTTCTGTAAGGGCATAACTAGCGAAAGGTCCAAACATTTTGGATATTGTTTTATTTTGTGCACTTCTGGGCTAAATTATTATTCCAGTAATCTACTTTTATATTTTTGGTTAGCTCTAGAGCCTGAATAACCCAAATAATAGCCATAATGAAAAGCACGAGCATCCAGAAAAATATAGATTTTCCAGAAGTATGTGCTCAAAAGCCTCTTCCAAATCACTACCTACATAACCAGCATATGGGATTTTTATTGAAAAGCTTCATTTTGTAAGATTTTTCTAAACAGACTGCGTAAACTAATAAAGTACATATCTATTGGTTGTTTCTAAAAAATGATTTCTTTTAAGCAGGAATATAGAAGTAACTGGCCTGTATATAAACCTTTCATCGGCTTTCTTACTACCTTCCTACCAGCTTTAGCTCTGACCTCACATACAGATTGTGTTCACAGAAAAGAGTGTTAGTTCCCTTCTTGGCTATATCAGTTTTTGCATTATGTTAATATTTTGTCAACACAGTTCAATGTAACCACTAACCACTTTATAGACTAACATTAGTTCCTTGTGCTTATGAAAATCTTGTTACTTGTATGGCCTGCTCTTTCAATGTGAATTTCCAAGCAACTTATAATCATAAACAGTTCAGCTTGAAAGACATAGTGAACTTAAAAACTACTTTTATTCAAATTTATGTATTTCTATTACAAGCATGTTGCCATTTTTTCACTGAAACTGATTTCGATCACTAATTGGTGACACTCAATCAATAGGCTTTCAATTTTAAAATTTATGTAGCCTACTCTTTGTTTTAAAATTTTTAGAAATATTAAATTCAGTCAATAATAATGAAATTTAAGAATTATAACTACATGCAAAATATTTATTTGGATCATAAAAATAATAATAATTAAAAAAAACACAAATTATACAAAATATTAAGTTTTATTTGAAAAAAAAACATTTCCTTGTGTGCCTATGGAAAACCAATTACCATACCTTATACTGGACAATTTTGATTTTATAAAGATTACTTTTTTACAATACTTTTTGTGCTAGCCATTATAAAAAGAAATTAGCAAACATAAGCCTAGTAGCCTAAAAAGCTATGCTTAAAAATTAATTAATTAAATTAAAACAAACAATTATAGAAATTCAAACAATTGATGTTCGGAAACCATCTTTAAATATTAATTTTTGGTTATCTGATAACAAAATATTTTCATTCCAGGCTGGAGTTAGCAAAGCGAATCCCATGGTTAGCCATTAAGGAAACAGCGCCAAGTGAAACTGCATCCAACGTGACTGAAAGCACAGCGACTACGCCTCACGATTAAAACTATTCTTTTCAGCTGACAGGGCTCAGATAGTGATTTAGAGTTGAGAAGTTATTAATAAAAATTAATTAAATTACGGTATAATTTATTTTAAAATGGATCACAAAATTTGTTATAAGTTTTTATATAAATAAAAACAAATCAAGTTCCGTTTAAATAGGTTTATCTGTGATTTGTATAATACAGTATATTATTGTGTTTATTAACTAGGAAGTGTAGTAGTTATTTATTCTATCACTTTAACAACTTAAAATATTTTTCCCTTTTATAATAATTATTAAATTATTTTCAACTCCTATTTGGAACTTTTTAAACAATAATCCTTCAAATTTGTCTAACTAATAAAAGAAAGATACATTCTCTGTAATTTGTTTAATGAATGTATTTAAAACGTACATATTTCTTGTGTATTATTATTGTATTTTTATGCTGACTGTTATTATAGATTTACTTCCCTTGCTTACTATTTTTTCACATTCTAGCTTTTTGGCTGCTTCGTTTTACTTACACAAGCTATCTACCTTCTCTTCTTCTTTACTCTCTTCTTATTCCTAGGCCAAATCTTGGCCAATTAATCCTTTTTTTAACCAAGCTTTTGTTTATACTATGGTTTCCTATTGTTTAAATATTCGTTTCTTATTCAAGCTATGGTACCAGTATACCTTCTATTTTGAAGTTACTATCCAGTTAACAGTTTATTTAAACTTTAAGCACAGATAAACTAACTGCAAACAATCTTTTAACACATCATGTATTTTGCTTTATAATATTTTTGATATATTTTTATTAGTTTGTTTTGATCTGAGCTATAGATTAAATATTTTACTACCAGTATATAATATTCACTCTTTTAGAATATATATTAACACTTCTGTTGGCTTCGCTTAATATTCTTCGCTTCTTATGACCCAGATCTATTAATATAGGCCTACAGCTTTCATGTTAAGCTTTCTAAGTAGTAAACTATAAGTATAAATCATTTTATTACTATATTTTTCGACCAAAAATGTTAATAAATCAATTTTATAATGTATTAAGCATACAAAAATGTGTACATTCATCTTCCTCATAAATATTTAATATACCTAAATGAATCACTGTCTGAAAAAAGGAAAATAGCATATGTTTTTATTATTTAAATATGTTTATTTTTATAAATACTATAGTATAAACCTTGTTTTATGTATTACTTTGACAAGCAAATTATAAAGATTTGGCATTACCTACAGTATAAGTTTAATGCCCAATCAATAATTATATTTCTGGTTGTAACGATTGGCATTTCAGATATGTAAATATTTATTATTGTTTAAGTGTTTAGTTATGTTGAAATAAACGTACTAGTTTCCTCTGCATTGAAAAGTTTGTTTTTATAATTCAAAACAAAACAAAATCTAATAATAGCAGTAAAGTAAGAAACAAATTCCCAATATAAAATTATTAATGTATAGTTTAATATTAATTATTATGCAATTTATTAAATAAGTATGTATTTATTAATCCTTTTTTTACTTATTTACTTTATGCTGGTTGGACTAACGTCACACAGAAAAAGTCATCGTCCTTAACTTCATTCGAACCCCCAAAAAAAACTACATCTGCTCTGACAAAAACTACCCCAAAAATCTACACTATTTTTTTAACAAAGTCAAATAAAAATCATAATTGTACATTTATAAAATAGAAATTTGTATACTTGATGCATTAACTAATTATAGACTACATTGAATAGTTTTTAGTGGGATGAATTATCTCAAACCAATTTCATGTTGTAAACGTTTGCAATTTTTAACATCGACCCTGAAACGCCGTCAATTACGAAAGAGTTTGCTTTAAAAAAACTACAATGTTTTAGTAAAAACAAAAAACAAATCAGATTTGAATTCCCAATCAAACTATTGATAACATACTATTTGTTCAATTAACATAATAATATTTACAACTAACTGTAGTGACATTTTGAAAACAAAATAAAATTTTCGTTCAGCATCTTACCGATTTTTGTAAAAATTTTTTTCTCTTATCAAGTTTAAATGTCTCACAGTTATTATATTTGATAGTATAAACAACCTATTGCAATTTGAGAACACTTAAATCATTTACTTAACTTTTATGATAAAAAGAAGTTACAGACCTTTTTGCTTGTGTGTGTGTTTTCTCCCCTTCTAAGGCCAGCGGCTGTAAAAACGTCTACATATGTGATGGCATTTATTTATTTTAGTCTCATAATGTTCACCGAGAAGGATTTAAAATTGCTCTAGCTCCAGTTATCATACTTGAGAGTGAAGAAAAGAGACGAAAAAGACGGTTTTGGGGTACGTAAGAGCCTTTAAAGTAGAACACAATATGGAACTTGTGACTTAATGAAGGATTTACTATTGACGATATAGACGAATCGAATCTAGGCGTATAGATCTGGATGTGGTTTCAGAAACTTTTTCAAATGAAAAGTCATGATTTTGAAGTTCTTCAATTTTTTGCACCAAATAACAAGAAGGAAGATTTGGTGCATTTAAAAGAGCTATTTCTGCCAATGAACGTCTAGCGACTCCTACTACTATTACTTTGCACTTACTAGCGACGGGAGATTCCTAAAATCCGTTAAGTTACATATTCAAGATTTTGAAGCAAATAATTTCAAAAAATCATCCCGAATGTTTGTGATGCAATAGTCAGCGTTTTACAAGATTACATCAAGGTAAGAAAATTAAAATAGGCCTATCTACTAAAAATTTGAAAAAATATTTTGTAAAATGTTTCAAAAATTTAATATAAAACGTACGTAGAATACAAGTGTAAAACGGAAATTGAAATTTTGAAAGTTGAGTTAGATACTATACTTCCATCAAAATTACTGTCAATAGAATCACTGTCAGTATGCGCATAGGCAGAAGACGGCATGGGGCTTGTCACTGAGTGTTGGGGTTGAATGGTCATCGGCATTAGACTGGAGTAAAAAGGCTGTTGAGGACATAGAGGGTCACTAGGAATATATATCCAGGTACTACAGGGGAAGAAAATGGTGACTGTGAAAAGTGTGGTATATGTTAAAAAGGTTGTGGTAAGTTGAGTTGACTGAATTGGCATCTTCATATTTTCAATGAGCTATAGGCCTACTTCTGCTCACTGCACTTATTTAAATTTTGGTTGTTCTGATATTGACAATAAAATAAAATCATCTTATTCTACCTTAGAGCTTCATAAAAATGGAAAGTTTTACAACAAACTGGGGGCAAAGAATGTTTGTTTAATCTATATAAAATCAATAGCTTTTACTTGTATAAATTAGGCATACAAGTTGAAAATATAAGAGCAATAAATAGTACACTGTCACAAGACATTGCATTTCTATGATTTATTTTTAAACTTACACTGTGTAAGTGCATGAGTCTGTTCCACAAACCTATTTTTCAACTCTGCACTTTTCCTTCTACCGTTACCGTACGCTTTAACTTTGCAAAGAACACAAATCATGAAATTAGCAAGGTGCAGAAGTGAATTATTCCACCAATTATTTTTTTCAACTTTGAATTTCGATTTAGTGTTTTCCAGAGAATTGGATTTTAAAGTTTGTTTGTATAAGTGCCCATACTTGGGACAGTTTTCAGTTTTAGACTCCAGTAGACATATTTTTAAAAATAGTTGGGGTGAAAGAAAATATAATTATGAAAACTATGGTCTACCTTAGTACTTTTTGAATTAGTAATAACATTTTCAATATATCTCTCACAAAGGAAGTTTAAAAAATAACATGTTGGTGTCCCAAGTTAGGAGATACCTTCCATAACTTGGGACAGTGTATGTTTTGCCTGCTATCCAATATTAGAACCCCTTTAATTATACTTGGGACACTAAGGCTAACAACAGACGAGACACCGGTGTACGGGACACTAGTGTACGGGCAGTGTACGGGACACTAAATGTACAATCAATTAAATGTGTGTCAACAGACGAGACACTGAGTAGCGCGCTACCAGATTCTGTGTCTCTCCCTGCGAGAAGCTGGGACACCGGAAAGTGTACCGTACACCGGTGTCTCGTCTGTTGTTAGCATAACAGTCTTTGTTTTACTATTCTAAACACACAAACCTATAAAGGAATTAATTTTTACACGTTTTCATAAACAAAAAACCCTTCATTAGAAAAAACTCAGTAATCAATTTATCAAACAACCTAAATAGACAGTTAACATTTTAAACAGTTGTATTTAACAAAAAACTACAAAATGACACTTTATAAGCAAAACAAGTATCATCCACTCAATTTACTAAATGGTTCAACAACTCGTTTGATTCAATGAAGCTCGACATCCTCTTCCATATCTTCAACATTTGGAAAAACAAAAACCTCTTGCGATCCCTTATAATTTTGCATGTAGCTAATTTTAAAGGTGAAATATGTCTTTTTTTAAATTTTACCTATAAACTCTTATCCGCTTCGTTCTTTTTTCCTTCATTATAGGTAAACAAAACCACAACATTGCCGATATTAGTTATCTAACTTGGGACAGTTCTTCTTACCAAACATAATAGGCCAAAGAAAAAATGTATTCACATTCTCTAGAACTTACTAAGAATGCACTGTCCACTTAAAGTTATTCAGTCAAAATAAATTACATGTTTTTTGTATAACAATCAAATCAAAGTACACCTATATCATTTTGCCAAAAGAAAAATATCACAGAATATTTATTTTCTCTTTAGTTTAAGCTATCCTGTATTAGCTATCAATTCATACCACTTTATAGCAATAATAGAAAATATCAGGTTAGCCAACCAAAAAAAGTGATATTTTAAGAATGGGTACTTGATGGGTACTGTACTTATTTAAATAGTCCTACTTAAATATTATGTCGCTGGAGCTTTTTTGCCAATAATAAATTGTCTAGTTAGGCGTCGCCAATTTGAGCAAATATTGAGGAAGAAAATCCTTTCAAAAAATGCAATTTAAAGCAAAATAAAATGTATAAATGTATCTTATATATTATAGCTCAATAATAACTAGGGAATATATTAATTTTTCAGTGTAAAACATAGGTACATATTTCAAACATAATTATAACTACAAATTATTAATTTATATTGCCTATTTATAAAATATATTTATTGCTTTTTAATTAATACATTATATTTTCAATTAAATTACAGTTGCAAAGCAGGCAATTGATTACAAATTAAAAATAATTATATTTTATTTTCTTGAAATCAAAAAATATAGTCTCTTGTTAATAAAAATCAGGAAAGAAAACAGAATGAATAGACTTGTTCTTTCTCAACTTAGTAATAAAAATGAAGATTCTTTAATTTCACATTAAAATTAAAGGTTGGTAGATCGTAAAAGTAAAAATGACCCTTCAAATTCTCAAATCAGCATTAAGCATTTATTCTGTCGTTGAAATTTACAAGAGATTGGGGAAATGTAAATACCCATGGGCAGAGGGGACTGTGCCCCCCTGCTCTCAGGAAGAGAAAAATATATACCTATATTATTAATTATAGTCAGGTATTTGTCTTTTTAAAGTATTATTTAAAAGTCAGTATTACACAGAAGTGCGTTTAGCACTAGAAAATTTTTAAATGTTTTATACCATTTATTTTACATATACAGTAGATCTCCTCTTAATCGGCCTCCCTCGGATCAACTGGTCCTCGGATTAACTGGCCTATCCGATGGTACAACAGAGTTTTTTTCTCTTACAGATTATATTACTGTAACAAGCCGAAGTCTCAAACATATTGATTGTTTGGTGGGCTTTTCTTGGAAAAGAAAGCGGGTGACGCAACATTAGGTGTGCAATGTGTTAGTGTTGTGGCAGGCAGAACAGGGGAGGGGGAGCGTGAGTTTGATTCCCTCTTGCTTCCGTGGCAATTGTATTTTTTCTTGGAATCAATTGACAAAGCGGCATCCTTTGTTTCTTTTTCTTTGTCTGTTGCTTTGTTGGAACCTTTACTGAATTTCGTGGCTGCAAAATATGTAATATTTGTTACATATTGAGTAATATGTTGAGCAGCAAAAAGATTCAACGGCATTAGATGTGATGAACGTACGAAAATGGAGAGACTTGGCTTTAAAAAAATCTTTGAAAGTTAAAGAACAGAACAAAATAACTGATTTTTTAAAACAATGATACAGCACATATACATGTAAATTCAGTTTTCAAAGTTTTTATGTAAGTTTAAAATGTTTAATTTGTTATTGTTTGTATGTAAATACAATAAAATGAGTTGCAATAACATCTTATTTGCATGATTATTTATGAAATATGTAGTTCATTTTTGAACAAAAATCTATTTATTATGGGAACCTCGGATCATCCAACCAACAGGTAACCGGCCAAGGTCTCGGTCCTGACTAGACCTGTTAATAGGGGTTCTACTGTACTTATTTTATTTTTTACAAGAGTTGAAGCATAAGCTGCTGGATCACTACTTGGTGCGGCCTCAAGTTGCGGTGTAGCTTTGTGTATTCATTGACAGTGTAAGTAAAGGTACAGACGCAATGCTGCGTGGGTTTTAATATTTCACCTAAACAGAAAAATTTGTTTCCCAAAATTTAAAAGTTTTTTTTGGGGAGGTCAAAAATTTCCCCAGACCCATTTTGCCAAAGGAGAGGAGGGTACTCCTTAATCCCCTTACCCCCGGCCTAGCCCCCCTAGAAAATATCATATGGGCGCCCTTGAAAGGTAAGGAACTATTAATTCATCTATAAAAAATACTCATTTACTGCAACCAAGATGGTTTTTTACAGTCAATTGCTCAAAAATAAAAATGTACATTTTTTAATTAAACATGTAAAACATATTTTTATTACTATAAATTTTAAAAATTTCTCAAGTTACAAATTATATAAATAATTTTTTTCTGTGAGAGATAAAAGTTATGCAACTTGGGATACTGCGTAGCCTGATAATAATTGCATAACTTAAAGTACGGTAATCTGTATAAATAAAAGACTAACTGACTGATTCATTATCAACAAACAACCAACTATGATGGCTACAGACTTAACACTTTCAGTGTACCTTCATACAACTATGTAAAGGTGCACTAAGAAAGGATTTTGCTAAATATAGATTTTAATGGTTGAAAATAGTCAACATTGGGGGTTCACTCTAATAAAACTGACAAAAAAGCTGATTTGAATCAAAAGCTTATAGCAATTCAGTTCTAGGTGTGACTAACATCTTTGTTGAATGCATTTATAGTCATTATCTTAGCAAATTTAGAATCAGTTAATTATTTTCATAACTAACAACTTGGTTGGTATAGGCTAATAAAAACTAAAAACAAACACAATGAAACAACTTACTGAATTATAATTCAAACATCTGTTGTTACATATTATAAATAAAACAGTTTTGATCAAAAGCTTAAAACAATTTTAGGTTAGGCCTATACTGAACAACACACAGTTCTTGAAAGCATTTATATTATTATTACCATAACAACCAAATTGGCAAATTTAGATTCAGGTAATTATTCTTCACAACCAACAGTTTTTTAATTTTTTATTATTAGGTTAAATAATAAACACAAACAACGAAAAAGGTTTACTGTATTATAAAAAAAACACCTATCAGTATTAAAATTATGCTATGCTTTACTAGGTCTATCTGTACAGTAAATAGGTAGGCCTACTGCTTTACCGAATTACATTTTGGTCATATTTTATAATTTGAAAATTGCCACTCTTCTGTATAAAAATTCAAAATCTCTGCCCTAATCAATAGTAATTAACGTGAAAATATAACAGTATACAATATGTAACATTTTGTATATATATAAATAATTTCAAAGTTAAAGAGTCCTGGTTAACAAATAAAAATACAATGAAATGTAAGATTCAGTATGAACCTACCAACCTAACTTATATAGCCTAGCCTAGAGCAGTCAAAATTAATATCTTTATAAAGTAACTTCGGGATTTTAAATGAGTAAATTAAACCACAGTAAATACACAAATGATAACAAGCTTAAGCTAAATTAAATTAAACTTACCGTATAGCATAAATAAATCAAATTTTAATCATTAAAAAATAAAACGTGACTACATACACGCTAAGCAAATGAACACTGCTAACAGAAGTTATGGAGTTAAACTATAAATGGCCGTATCGATTCTTGAAGCGGTAATTGTTTAAATTTATAGGCTTCCTTTTAACAGTCCTTTCTGAATACCCATATAACACAGTTGCATTTTGATGAGCAGTAAATTAAACTAAATTTATAAGAAGAATTGAATTTACTTAAAGACTTTAAACACTGAATAGAAGAAAACTAAAATTAAATATCAGAGCTATAATAAGTAAACCTGTTTGTATCAGCACATAATAGAATCTGCAGCCTAGGTAATATTCTACCAAATTTTACCAACCCATATAACAAAGTACCAGAAATTTGATCTTCTAAATTAATAGACTTGAGAACATTTCATTTAACTTCGATTTGGCCATATATATATAATAGTGAACATTTTTTTAATAATAATAA
>JAGFPH010000452.1:401911-439743 GCA_018207615.1 Philaenus spumarius
TAATAATTTAGTTTGTAATATTTCTTTGTAGTAGTTTTAAGTGTAATATTAAGTGATTGCATATTTAACTAGCCAGGTACTCTTTAACCCGAGAGAGAGAGAGAGAATATCAATTATTGAAAAATTCAATTATTGAAAATAATATTGTTTCAGTGCTCTAGTAAATTAAAAAATAATTGTGTAAAGAGAAAGTAATTTCAATTTAATAAAGTACAAATTTGTTAACCATAAAGAGTGAGTCATTGTAGAAGTTTGGAACAAATAGAATAGTAAAATTCATTAATATCATATTATAAGTTTTGGTTTCCACAACTAGTGGGGCATTTCAATTTTAAATAATATATATTAAACATTTCATATTATAATTTGGCTTCCCCAACGTGAGGCTTCTCACATAATATTGATTTCATATTATAATTTGGTTCCCAACGTGTGGCTTTTTCAATTAAATCAATCTCATATTATAAATTTGGCTTTCCCAACGTGTGGCTTTTTCAAATAAACAGAACTTGTTTTATAAATAATCTGTTTGAATTTGCTTCGCCGTGGGTATTGGGTAAGCAAACTATTAGACCTAAGGTTAAATAATTCGATTTGTTGTGAGTCGTCGCGGGGGTTGGTGAGCGAAGCGAGCAGGGGTCGAAGTAATCTAGTTTGTTATAAGCCTAATAAATGTTCAAAATGTCTAATTTGTAGCTTTCCTGGTAATGATTTGTTTTCGTGGGCAACCAACCACCTTACGAGACAATAAATCAAAAACATTATTTTGTCTGCAGTGATAAGTTATGTACTTTAAAATACTGGAAAAATGATTAACAGTTAATAATTTGAATGGAGATGGCAGCATCTTCCGGACTATTGTAAAATGATGACAAATAGTTTCAAACTTTATTAAACACAGGTGGCAGCACCTTTCGGATACAATTAATTAATATCAGTTTATAATTAATTTGAGTGTAAGTACCAACATCTACAGATTACTGTAAAATGTCGACAAATAGTTTCAAATTTTAACGTACCAGGCGGCAGCACCTTACGGATAGAAAGATTTGGTCACTAAGACGATATTATCAGTAAATTTAGTGCAGATTTACTATTCTGTTTTGGGGTGATTTTAACAGTGAGACAGGACAAATTTATTGTTTCCTAAAAAAAGTGTGCCGCCTCACTGAGGAATTTTCGTTAACTATTTTTGCTGATTTATTTGACAATATTACTGCCAAACGTTGGAATCATGTTGACTTCTGGTAGTTTGACAAGAGTCTCGTAATGTGCTCCTACCTAGATATTTTAAAAGTACTATTCCAAATTAGTTGTTTTACTAGATTGCGCTGTAGGTCAAATTTTTAATCCCAATGGGGTGCTGAAACCCAAAGTGTCTGATGAGTGCTGCCAACTGGGGACTTATAAATGTATTAAAGCAAATATCAGTTATTTTTGTAACTATAATGCGCTGTTAAGGGTCGGCTCTAGCTGTCGGCCATGTTGGTTGACACTCCATAAGACCAATGTTAAATTAAAATCCATATTTTTCCTTTATTTTTGATCGGATAATTATGAACGATATGTCATTTTAAAGCTATGGCCAATACGCATGCAAATGGCTTTTCCAAAATTAAGAAAAACGTTTTGTTTAATATTTATTAACAATTTAAAAAATTAATTTTTAATAATTTTTTATGTTGTCACTATTAGTTATAGCGAAAAAGTACCAAGCCATTTGCATAAAGAATTTCGTCCCCAAGAGTTTGGTATTTTTTTGAAAACGCTATTTGAACAATTGCGGGTTTTAAATGGATTTAGGCTGAGCAATGTCCGTGTAACCTACCGCCGCTATAAGGTGACTTTAAATATTTTTTTACGATGTAACTATTAATTATAGCGAAAAATTATCAAGCCATTCGGATGAAGAATTTTGTCCCCAAGAGTTTGGTATTTTTTTGAAAACGCTATTTGAACAATTTCGGGTTTTAAATGGATTTAGGATGAGCAATGTCCGCGTAACCTACCGCCGCTACGCTGGAGTCGCAGGTTGCTTTCTGTTTTACTAGAGCCGACCCTTAAATCAAATATTGAATCTCGGTAATAGAGTAAAATGTTTCGGATCAGCTACCGTCACGTGCTGCACTCTTTGTCCTTTTTCTTGAACTTTATATTGCCTATTGACAGAAGTTGTCATTTAAAATTTATAAATTAGTTTACTTTAAGTTGTAATATTTCTAAAATACCTAAATAACGTTTGAACTTACTTTTTGTTGCTGTGAAGTTGTTTCCTATGAACAAAATAGGCCTACATAGACTGAATTTATTGGCTACTAAGCACATATTGTTTTCTGTCTCCATACTGTTTTGTTTTTATAGGTTAATGCTTATTTTTCTTTTTTAGCCTATATATAACCTAATTTTGTTTGACATTACTTTTAAAATAATGTTATATTTTCTATTATTGTATTTTGTGAGCTAGATAAAGTAATTATTATTGATCCTAATAATAATCAAGCTAGTTTTCTGGGATATAAGCTAGAGAAAATCTTCGTTTTATGCAAAATGTGAAATGGTAATGATGAAGGCCTACCCTCTTGCAACATTTTGAGGCAAAATCATAATTTTTTATTTACATACGATTTATTACATGAAAAGAAGTAGGCTGGTGAATTGAATTAATATGAGTTATAATTTTTCAAAAATATTAATTACACTGGGAGTTATGGACATTTTAAGTAAATGTACCTAAGCTTTTTTCAAAACTGTATAACTCAACGACTAAAAAAAAGTTTATGTTTGGCTAAAATCACATTGTTAATAGCCAGTAAACAAAAAAACTATTATAACAAAATTTGTAGAGAATTTAATTTTGACAAAATAGATCTAAATAAAGACAGTAAAATCTTTTTAAAAAGTCTCACATTCTTTTTTATTAAAAAAACAAACATAACTAAAAATTCTGGAAATCAATCACTGCAGGCAAGATAACATAATAAATTGTAGGCCTACTGTTTTTATTTAAATTATTTAATGTAACATCAATCTTATTGTAGTGAGTATTACAATACCCTAGCTGCTCAAAATCAACACCTCCATTAGCAATACAAATTTCAGGATGACGATAAAAGGACACCACTGCCCTTCAATGTTTGTGTTTTTTTTTTATATCTCAAGCGACGACCATAAATAGTTTAGTAGATAAGATGGACATGAGTTTTGTCAGAATTAAACTCTAAAAATTTTGTAGAAAACGTTTCTTTGTTTACTGGTATGTTAACGAAGTTATTGTAGTCAAAACGTTAAAAAAAACATCGTTTTTGATCACAATATTTTTTGTTTTTACTCAGGTTTCTCATTAACTACGGTACAAGGAAATGCAGTACTGGTATCTGTTTTATATAACTTTTCAGGTTAAAACCCTTACAAAACCATTAAATTTACAAATTATTCTTGGATTTAAAGAATTTTAGTAGGGCTTCATTAACTCTTTGGAGCAAAAATCCTGTTCTCAAATTCCAATAGCTGAACTCCCCTAACAAAGCGTTTTTGGAGCAATCTTTACATGCACTTTTTTTAATTATATTAATGAGAGGAGTACGCCTGTGAAATATGGCAGATTTCTTATAAAACACACTGTGTATATCACATTAAACTTAGTGTATTAAATAAAATTGTTCTATAAAATAAAAACAAAATAATTTATGATATTTCCAAAATAGAAATGACTAAAACACAAAAGTAATAATATAATGGACAATATAATATGGATAGTCAATTATATTAGACAACAACTGCTGCTTTTAACACAATAAACACAAAAGTCCTGTCCTTCCTTAACTATCCAAGCAGAAAGTTATGTCAAATGTGACAAATACATTAGCTAAAACGTTTGCTCTTTTATTTTCTTAGAAGTGGATAACATTACAATTGCCAGTACTAATTCAACTGTGTCTTGGATAGTTCTATCACAGCTGTTCTTGTTATACAAATCTGTTTTAATTAACGTTGTTTACAACTTAGATTTGATTTTATAATTCAAGTTTGTACTGTTTCATAATGGTAGTTATTTTTCAGCCTATAAATCCTCTCAGATGGTTCTGCCGATTGGTTTCGCTATGGCCGAAGAATGGTTCCTTCCGTTTGAAATCGTTGGATGTATGCTATAGGTTTTTTATATTTTTTATAAACATAATTGCTGCAAAATGTTATTTTGATTACTTCAAATTAGCCTCAATTTCAACCAATAGAATCGTCTTTGCTAATGAAATAATTTCTTTGCTGCTTATGTCTCTACTAAGCCTAACAATTCTAACTATGGGGTTCTTAAACAACAAAGTAATGGTGGATATATTGTATGAGTATGTGATAGTTGATGAGGAACTGTCGATGATGGTAGTAGAATCGGACTACAAGAAGACCAATAGGTTTCAGATTTGTCTAATCGCTATTAATATCATTGCCAACGTGCCAATGGTTTATTGCCTTACATTGGCTGAGAACAAATCTTTCTTGGATGCGACCTACATAGAATACTCTTACGTAGTTACCATGTTACAAAGTGCTACCATTCCTGTAATGTTCTCTGGGTTTGCTCATCTGTTAAAAACCAGATTTCAAATCGTCAACGCTCAACTGAAACGATTGCAACAAGATTTACTCTCACAACCGCCTTCTAAAGTACTATCAAAATTGCAGACAATGATAAATGTTCACATCAACATGCGCGGAATCATTCAAGAAATAAACTCTGCATTTTCCTTGATCTTACTTCTCTTTATTGGATATATAGTTGCAGAATCGTCTATGTCGCTGTTAACTATACTTCAAAGTTTGGATTCTGAAGTTGCACGATTGGAGACCAATCAAATGATACTGTACGCATATTTCATCATAAGAGCTTTCATATCGCTCATTATTCTGACGGAAACATGCCAAGCAGCTGCTCTGGAGGTTTGTTTATTTTTAGAATTGTATTCACAATGTACAGGCCTACCGTATTATAGCTAGAAATAACTATAAATTGTTACACTACTGTAAAACAGTATAAAAGTCTATATTTAAATCTAGGCCTTTTCAACTATACTAAAGTATATAATAGAAACTTTTTTCTATATAAAATAATTTTATTGCATCAATTTGTTTAACCTACACAAAAAGTTATTTAACCATATTTATAAGATATATTTTCACAAAATTTGGAAGTTAAATTCAGTCATAAAAATAACAAAATAGATTAATCTAGTTTGAAATGAATTCAATCAGTTTTCCAAGGAATAGAGAACATAGTTTGTTTTTTACTTCATGTCCGGTAATCTCAAGGAATAATTTTAAAAAGCAATTAAATTTACTGTTAGAAAGATTTGTGTAAAACGTAAATTTGTTTTGTTTTGTAACAAACACCAAGAAAACCATTTAATTAACAAAATTAATTTTAAAATTTCAATACAAAATTTAATAACTAAACATGATTTACAGTTTTAATCTTAAAACTAGCTGACCCGTACGGTGTTACCCGTGGTGGTGGTGGTAACTTTGATCCCCGCAAACCCCTCCAAAAATTTCGAAATTTTTCATACCCTTTCTTAGTGAACACCTATGGTCCTAGAGGAAGCTACATACCAAATTTCATTCCAATCCGTTCGGTAGTTTTGAATAAATCGTGATTTAATAACTTTGATCCCCCCAAACCCCCCATAAAATTTCGAATTTTTTTAAACCCTTTCTTAGCGAGCGCCTATGGCCCTAGAGGAAGCTACATAATACCAAATTTCATTCCAATCTGTTCGGTAATTTTGGAGAAATCGTGATTTAGTAATTTTTACTCCCCAAACCCCCCTAAAATTTCCAATTTTTTAAAACCCGTTTTTAGTGAAAACTTATGGCACTAGAGATAGAGGACGCTACATACCAAATTTCATTCCAATCCGTTTGGTAGTTTTAAAGTAATCGTGATTTAATAACTTTGACCCCCCCAAACCCCCTCTAAAATTTCGAATTTTCACAAACCCTTTCTTAGTGAGCACCTATGACCCTAGAGGAAGCTACATACCAAATTTCATTCCAATCTGTTCGGTAATTTTTGAGAAATCGTGATTTAGTCATTTTTACCCCCCAAACCCCCCTAAAATTTCTAATTTTTTAAACCCTTTTTTAGTGATCTTTTATGGCCCTAGATTAAGCTACATACCAAATTTCATTCCAATCCGTTCTGTAGTTTTGAAGAAATTGTGATTTAATAACTTTGATCCCCCCAACCCCCCCTAAAATTTCGAATTTTTTTAAACCCTTTCTTAGCGAGTGCCTATGGCCCTAGAGGAAGCTACATACCAAAGTTCATTCCAATCTGTTCGGTAATTTTGGAGAAATCTTGATTTACTAATGTTTACCCCCCAAACCCCCCTAAAATTTCCAATTTTTTGAAACCCTTTCTTAGCGAGCGCTTATGGCCCTAAAGGAAGCTACATACCAAATTTCATTCCCATCCGTTCGGTAGTTTTGAAGAAATAGTTTTTTAATAACTTTGATCCCCCCAAAACCCCCCTAAAATTTCGAATTTTTTTAAACCCTTTCTTAGTGATCACCTATGGCCCTAGAGGAAGCTACATACCAAATTTCATTTCAATCCGTTTTTTAGTTTTTGAAAAATCGTGATGAGTGAGTCAGTGGTATTTTGCTTTTATATATATAGATTACTTTATTTCCAACTTTTAATTTAACACAATAAATAAATCTCAAGTGTAAAACTTTCATTAATATTATTAATTGAATACCTTAACCAAAAACATCCAGTATCTGAACAACAGTTTGGGTTATCTATTCAATGAAAACATTGGTTTTCACCATTGTTTTTGTATTTAAATTCTACGTGTAAAGATAACTGAAAAAATGTCAAACCTACCAAAAACATTTTTTTAATCGTACAACGAATAATCTTATTTTTTTAGCAATACCCGGTAATATAACATCAAACCATTCCCATAAATTTCTCTATTTCTGAATTTTTTTCATTCCAGGCAAACAAGGCAGTCCTTCTGGTACACCGGCTCCATCAACCCAACACTGATATCAGTATCATGAAAGAAGTAAGGCAACTTAATAAAAAACTATGTACAGTAAATAGTAACTTTACACAAGTTTGTGTTCAAACACATTTTTGTATAAATAATAATTTAAACCCGCCTGTAAATACCAGTGGCAATTCTAGCCCGAGGAAGGAGGGCAGCTGCCCCCTTATCCCCAAGTTTTCCCAAGATTTGTTCAAGAAATTTTTAATAGGAGCTTAGTTTGGTGATCAAAAATATTTAATATTGAGACTTAAGTATTGAGTATTGAGACTTAAGAGTTTTTATTCTGAAAGAAAAGTCAATGCTGAAACTCAATCAGTTTTGATTGCCAATTGCCAATACCCTAAACACGATTGAACTGATGATTACCAAGATTATTTGAATATTTTGATTACTCCTCAAATGTCATCTGTATGCTCTTATATTTCGCTGGTCGTTTGCGGGTTTTGTTTTTTTATTGTGGGGACTTGCGTAGAGGTGGGTGTGAATAACAAAAAACTGTTTTAATCAACAGTTTTGAAAAAAACAGACAAAACAGTACGGCTGAAACAGTTTTTTCCATTAGTTTTGAATTGGAAAATATCCCTTTTTTATTCCTGGCGAAGGCGTTAAATCATTTTTAACGTTTATTAGAAATTTTCATATTAATTTATAGTCTCAAGTTATAAGTACAAATTATATTCTTATATCATTTGAACAAATAATATAAAGTTATTATTTAAATAAATCAAACATTTTATCCAGAAACATTTTTTTCAAATTAAACAATGTAATGTAAACATTTTCAATGTGATTTTTCGTTTTAGATAACTAATACATTTTCAGCCAGAAAGGTATTAAAATAAAGTTTTGGGAGGTTGATTTTTCATAATTTTTCAATCCCCCTATTGTTTGGGGATACTCCCCCCTCGGTCATTCGACCCTCTGTAGTGTCCTTGCCCTCCAGTTTTTCAGGTCTCCGCCACTGGTATATACAGTCACATATTCCTTTTTCAATAAAGAGTTTGTGTTTCCATACAAGAATATTTGAGGTTTTGGTGCAAAGCTATGTGAGAAATTTTTATCAACCGTGTTCAAGTTACAATTTTACCAACTTTTAAGACGTCAAGGCTTCATTTGAAAAAGGAAAATCTAGATCGTAAAACAATTTAAGTGGAATGAATATTGAACCATTAAAATACAGTTATCCTTCAAAAACTTTTTTTCCAAAAACAGTCATTAACAAATACAACAATATGAATACTACTTCTGTTCGTAACCGCCATTGAAAATCAAGTCTTCACTTAACGTTTGCAGGTCTATGAACATAACATCCAATTTGTTTTATTTAATCCTTCATCCATTTAACAGAGCAGTCGACAGGAGGTGAGAAATGGTCCCAAGGTTCAGGCGGCTGTGGATTTCAGGAAATTTTTTTAAAACTACCTTCAAACCATTATTGTAACTTTAAAAGTTTTGTAAGATGCCAAATTATGAAAGGAAAAAGTCAGAACATGTTTTGTGTTATTGAGTGTATAAATATATATTCAGAGTGTTTCTGTAAATGCACGGAGATAATTTAGGGGTCGTTGCAAGAGTCAAAATAAAGAAAAATGCCTACATAATCACATGTCCAAAAACACTTCTTTCATCTACCAGCTATTCACCATTGGTTTTTGTTTAGTAAATAACTTACATCTCTAGAGTTGCTTAATCGATTGTGTTGAAATTTGGGCAGTACTCAATATAAACACATAGTCTGAAAAAATAATCCAAGACTCAGTTTGGAAATAGGTTGACAAATAGTGCCAACAATTTAAAAATAGAGGCCGTATACAAATTTTAAATGAGAATAACTCTAAAATAAATAAAAAATTGTAGACTGTTTAATTTGCTACCAAAAGATAGCCCTAGTAACTGTCAAAATTATCAAACATTGAGTAACAATAAAACAGTGTCATTTGTGTGCATTGCTAGGAGTGGTAGACTACAAAATTGAAATGTATCAAACTAAGGTACCATAAAATGTTGTCCTATGTTTCTAAAAAATTTCTGGACAGAATTTGATACATTTATTTCATAATGTAGGCCTAATGATGGTGCTTGGTTTAGCACTCCAACGAAATCAATATCATGTTTTATTCTTGAGATTCCGTGAAAGAAATATTGTCACATTCACACGCATACACACACAAACGTGCACATATACACATTTAAAAAATATAGTAAAAATAATGTAGTGACCTTAAAACAAATAAATGTTTTAAAAAATATGTTTTGATTTTCGGATTCGTTGCAATCAGTTTCCTATTCTGAGAGATTAATGAAAAATTTAGTGATTTATTTAATACATTTTGAAATTATTTTTTGTTGCCGTCAGCGCTGAAAAATCAGTAATCTGTAATAAAACATCCCTCTTTACATGCCTGAAGCAAATAATCAACTTGTTCCTTTAATCTGTTTCAAATGGCGGATGTTTATACATTTTAAATGAAAATAACTAAAAGTACGCAGTTTTTATAACAGTATACATTTTTATAAAAAACTTCTAGAGTAATTTGTGTAGCCCGTTTCATTTCCTAGTTAATTGTATAACTGTGAAAAGTATTGGTGTAAGGTAACAGTTGAACGATGACCATTAGTTTGACGGGTTCAATATTCCTAAACACAAAGCGTAGGAAATCATTAATTTGCAAAACCAATTAATGAATATTGTATACAACGCTAGTATCGTAAAATAATTGTTGTAGTGAGTCTAAAAGCAATTCAGAAATCTTTTCTTTTCTTTTCGAAACAAAAGTAGTACAATATTGTAATTATGTTCTGACATTTTAGTAATAATATTACTAATTTTTATTTAGTCACATCACAATGGTCTCATTTCTATGATTGCTTGCAGTTGTAAATTTTTTGCACCAAGCTTTAATAATTTTCATTTGTAAAAACAGCAGGGGCGGATCCAGAATATATATTGGGGGGGGGGGACACCAATATTGGGAGTTTTGGTATGGTAACTCCCCAGGAAAATAATTTAACTCGTAAAATTTAACTGGGTGTTTCGGGAAAACTATCTGAACTAGAACCCCACTTGTGTTTCCAAATACTCAGCTCTCCTTTTAACGCATCATAACATGGCATGTCTTTTTCATAGAATCTGGCACCATCCAAAACCAAGACTTCATAGTCTTCTTGAAACTTCCCGTCTTAGGCAGGAGCATTTGAAGTTTTCCAATTTGGACCACTTGTATTTTCGGAAACCTTGAGAAAATTTCACTGATAGGAAAATTTAGTAAAGGGACATAAATTGTAATTCTGAAGTATTCTTTAGCGTACCACAGTCAACATTTGATCTATGTTTTAGAGAACCAACTATTCGAGGTTTTTTTAGTTCAGTTCCCATTTTAGTAACCAGATTTTCAGCTTTTTCAAAAAGTGTTTTTAAAGATTCTACACTTTTGGTTCTCTGTTCATTAAGAGATTCAAGTGTTGCATATACTAAAGCCACTGCATTGAGTACATCCATGTACTCAGCTTGAAGTTTCAGCAGATAACCGCTACGCTCGTTAGTAGCAACACGATACCTTCAGTACGATTCAAGCAGATGATGCTTAAATATTTTTAAGCATCATCAAAATATTGTTTTTTTTTATTGTTGCATAAAAATTGAACAACATAAAATGCCATTTATTTTAAATTTTAACTATTGTACAATTTCAAAATAAATTTGTAAATAAATTCAAACCTAAAAAACGTTTCCTTGGAGGGGCACGTGCCCCTTGTGCCCCCTTAGATCCGCTATTGTGTACAAGATACTTTTGCCTTTTCTTAATGAAATTTGTGATTTTCAGAAGATATATTTTCTGCAATTTTCAATTTCATGTTCCTTTTGTTCTTTTATACTTAAATTCAAAGATATTTTTGGCTAAACAATCTGTATCTCATAAATGGTAGCAAATGTCTGAATAATAATTAATACCAACAAAATTCATCATTAATTATTAATAAATAACTTTAAAAATAAAATGTAAAATTTTATGATGCTGTAAACTCTGAAATACATTTTCATATTTATATTTTTAAATAATAGAACATAAATCAAACATTTACAAAATTATTCCTTTTGTTATTTTTGTAGCTTGTATAATCAAAAATATATCAAATCGTTAGGTTAGAACGACAAGGTTTAACTGACCAGACTCTAGTTTTAAGAAAACTAAGTTTGAAGTTTTGTTTTTTATTGCACTTACATTTGTTTTTCTATCAACTTGAAATTTTAGAGTTGACATAGTAATTGCATTTTAAATATTGGATGATTAGATTTTTAGATATTAGTATTGATTTTTACAGTTAGAACCTTGTCTTTAACAAAAGTTTAAAATTTGTAGAATACAAGGTTCCATCTACTGCAGTTAAAACCTTGTCCACCTCCAGGATTTAAAATCTTTATAAAAAGATAAAATGAAATGGTTCTAACAGGCCAGATACAACAGTGTCATTCTTTGAGGTAGGCGCTGCACAGTTGAAAATAGTAACAAAGTTCTATCTCTGTACATGGAAAACTATAGCAACCAAATAGAACCATTTCATTCCAAGTTTCTATAAACATACCGGTATGTTGTAAGTTAGAACTTTGTACTTCTAGCAAATGGCTTATTAGACAACACAGAGCAAAAGAGTTAGTGCAAAATAAAGAGGAATTCAGATAGAACCTTGTCATGCCAGCTGAAAAAATGGAATTTTGTTGGTTAGAACCTTGTCATTCTAACCTAACGAAATTAAATTTTGGTGAGGCTTTAAGAAAATAATTATGAATTTATAAATAATAAGTAAATGTAAACTATTTTCTTTGATAGTGGTAGAAATGTTTTTCCCCATTTTGATACCATTAACCACGATTTACATCCAAATAGATAATAATATTTATGAGAAGGAGAGAGGAAACCATTTAATAGGAGGGAACATTCATGAAGGGATCCTCAAATATTTATATGTGGCGGGCCTCAAGATTTCTGTCAACAGCTCTGCATATGAAAGTTGTTTTATTTACCATACTTCTAGACATTTCAAAATTAATGTCTATGAGAAATTTTTGTTTGTTAACACTAATAAAGCTATTGGCACTAGTTCAAACTACGACAATGATGCATGTCGTTTTAAATTATTATTGTGTATATTGATTGCTATTATTTAAATTAAAATGTACACATCTATATCTGTATAAGCCAAATACCACTCATTGATGCACCACGGGTTTCTCAAAATCTACCAAACAGATTACAATGAAACTTGGCACACAGCTTCCTAGATGCCTGCTAAGAAACAGTTTTGAATGAAAAATTAAATCATTAAAATCTTAAAATTAAATCTTAGGTGGTTAAAAATAAGAAAATTTTAAAATGTTGAGATATTTCCACACAAAAATTGAAGGCAGGTAGTTTAAAATATAAAGAAAATTGAGTATGCTGATATTTTCTTTCAAAATGCCCCAAAATACACTAACATTATTAATCAAATTTAAATTTCAGTAAAAAAACGTTAGTGCATTAGATATTTATATTTTTGTAAAGACGATACAACACACTACGTTTTGCCCTTGCATAAAAAATTACCACAAAATTTTCAGAATTGAACACATAATTAATGACTTATTATTTTTTTAGTTTTTGTCGAATAAATTTTTCTTAGTTTTCTAGATTATTTTCCAGGAATTGGTATTTTACGAAAGAAGAAAAGGCTTTGGAATGGAATTTAGAATCTAATTTATAGTTGAGTTCGCTATACACGCACAGGCCATTTCACGAATCGGAACTACATTTGCCATAGTGATTAATTAGCACAAGAGAACAAGAGAAATATTAGCACAATTAACTAACAGCGTAAAAATATTTCAATTACTTACATTTAAGGAGTTAAACTCCCGTAAAACAAAACTCCTTCAATTCCCATGCGAATAGGGAACGGAAATTTTTCACAATTGTTTCTTATGTGGTACTGGTACATACAAAAATTAGAGCCCTAATCATATTTGTAAAAAATCTAGAGAGCTGGAATTTGGTATAATTATTTCATAAATAGCAATTGTAACATAAAGTCACCAAACTTAAAACAAGCTACAGAGCTTGAATGTGGTACGTATTATTCTTACGTGATGTACAAGAAAAAATATTTGCATTTCGATTCCTTGACTCTAAGGAGTGAAGTGGGATAACTACAGGGCCACATTTGGAAATATGGCGCCCCTAGACACTTAAACGGCCAGCGCCACCCTCACCATTTATTAACCACAATTTGACCGCTACCACAATTAACTCTTACACATTTACAACCTTACTGTTACTAAGGTAACACACCAAAATCTACCTTAACATTTACCTTAAAATTTTATTAGTATTTAACATGATTTATATTTAAGTTAAGATCACGACTCGAAGATTAGGCCCTTTATTTAAAACGGCTGTTATTTCAATTTATCGTGCTGCCCATTTCGAACTTAAATATATTTTCATCTACTTAAAACATAAATTTTAATTTCTTCCTCTAAAATTTGGTGCTCTAGGCATGTGCCCAGTGTGCCTAGTGGCAAAAATGGCCCTGGATAACTACCCTTAAAAATAAATAGTAATTCTTACATTTGCTATGAATCTAGAGACCGAAACTTGGTACATACTACTCTTTAAGTTATATATTATATACTTACTTACTTCTTACTTCTTAGTACGGGCTTCCAGCATCAATCGTAGCCGATGGCCCGGTGTCCAATGTACGCAGCACAAGCAAGCTGCCAATGTTTTCTGTTTTTAAGGATGTCCTCAAAATCGTTGACCTCTGCTCTTAGTAGATCACGTGAAAGAATTGGATAGCTGCAACGCAGAAGAATGTGCTCCAGATCCTCTTCACCGTCTTCGCATAATGCACAGTGCGACGAATCGGTAAGGTTGAAGCGAAATAGATATTTCTGCGTCACTATGTGACCGATTCTAGCTCTTGCTGCGAAATATGCTAGTTGTCTCTGCACCCCTCTATACAAGTTCCCGTCAGTTGGTAAGGGTTGAATTTTGTGCAGGTGTCTCCCAAGGGTTGACTGATTCCATTTGTCCGACCAGGCTTTATAAAAATATTTATTGCTTTGGTTCCTACAGTGAAGCAATGAAACCTTCTTCTCATCGGTAGGCTGCATTTTAGAGGCTGCTTTCGCTATTTGGTCCGCAACCTCATTTCCGTATACGTCACAATGCGATGGTACCCACTGCAAAGTAATTTCACATCTATGGCTCTGTAGTGCACGAAGTAGGCGTCTAATTTCCAAGATACGAAAAGCATATGCCGTAGGTTCAGGGTTCAAGATAGCCTGCAGAGCACTTCTGGAGTCCGTTAAGACACTCACCTGCGATATTTTCAACGATAAACAACTTGTAAGCGCTGCATTTATAGCTAGTAATTCTGCGTCCATACTAGATAATGAGTTTGCTGGCACGTAGTACCTATCACCAGTTGTTTCATTGAAGTAACCGGCACCCGCAACTTTTCCTTCAATGTCCACCGAGCCATCGGTGAATATCTTGATATGGCGATCATAAAGCTCATTTATCATTGACAATGCTTCGCTTTTTAAGACTGCCGGGTGGTCGTTTTTCGTTAGCCGGTTTGGTAGTTCCATTACAATTTCCACTCCATCCCATATGCCTGGTCTGTCGTCGTATGTCACTGGGATGGTTTCAGGAACGCCACACGTTAACATGGAGGCCATGGACCTAATTTGACACGTGAATGAGTTTCTGATGTTACTGCTTGCATTTATCACGCGGCGTAAAGGATGATTGGGCGTTGATGACTGTATTTTTAAGTATTTGGTCCACATTTGCCTTCTGATATATATTTCAATTGGTTCAACACCCAGTTCCACTTCCATAGCGGGAGTGGGAGTGGTGCTCGGGCATCCAAGGCATGTACGGAGAGCCGCTGCTTGAATGCGGCCTATTTTGTCAATGTGTGTTTTGGCTGCAGCTCCCCAAACTTCACAGCAATAGGTAGCTTTGGAGCGTACAAAGGCTAAGTAAAATGATCTTAGTGTTGATGTGTCTGCACCCCAGTTGCGACTGGCCACTACTTTGAGCGCATTCAGCCGCGACGTGCACTTCTCTAAAACATAGTCCACTTGCTTTGCCCAACGTAATTTTGAATCCAACACTACTCCCAACAATTTTGGGTTAGGGTTAAATTTCATGGGAATATCTTGTATTCGTAACTGCGGTATGTAGTTTGCCAGGTTATTTCTTCTCGTGAAAAAAGAGCACTCTGTCTTGTCCAGAGATATTTTAAGTGACCACTTTCCACACCATTCCATTATCCTGTGTAGAGCTAGTTGAACCAAATTTATCGCTTTGAGATGGTCTTCATCCGATGCCCAGATCGTGCAGTCATCCGCGAATGTATAGCTGGACACTCCAGGAGGGAGCTGGGCGAAAAATCGTGGAGTGCGATATTAAAGAGGGTTGGGCAGATAATTCCACCTTGGGGAATGCCATTTGCAACAATGTGATTCAATGAAATGGTTCCATTGACGTCCACTTGAATGCATCTGTTTTTTAGGTAAGATACGATATATTTCAACATTTTGCCCCTTATACCAAGCTTCATACACTGGAGGATAACCGTAGCATGCGGAATTTTGTCAAAAGCTGCCTCATAGTCGATCATCACCGCAATTGTAGCCTTTCTTCCGTTCGAAACCCTCATAAATTTGGTCTGTGAAATACAGCAATGCATCTGCTGTGCTCCTCTGACGCCAGAAACCAAATTGGAGATTGCTCAGTTTATCATCGTTTTCTAGTCTCCATGTCAATCTTGCGTTCACTAGACGTTCCATAAGTTTCCCCAGGCAGGATGTCAGCGATATGGGTCTATAAGATTCAAGTTGTGATTCCTCTTTTCCAGGTTTGCGGATAGGTATGATTCGAGCGGTTTTCCATTTTTGCGGAATTTCTCCTGTTTTCCAGACATCATTGAATAAATTTAATATATTGCTGAGCATCCCTTGCGAACAGTTCTTCAACATTTCGTTATGGATATCATCCGCTCCAGGAGATGAACAGTTGATTTTTGCCAAGGCATTTGTCAGCTCTTTCATTGTAAATGGTGCATTATCCATGTCTTCATGCAGACATAGCAGTTCCATGCGGCAGGTGAAGAATTGCTCTTCTTTTGTTAGATGCATAGGCCAAGGCACTCGCTTTCCCGATCGATTTGAATAATGCTTGCTGAAGGCATTTGCTTTCTCTTGGTCTGCTATCAGGAGCACTCCGTTCGCCAGTTTCAATGAATGAATTTTCCTTGATGATTCACCGTTCGTAGCTTTAAATTTTTTCCATACCGTGCTTGATGGGGTATTTATATTCATAGAGCCGACAAACTCTCTCCATGATTTTCTTTTGGCTTCAGTGATAGCTTTGCGTAGGGTTGCGTTGCACCTATTATATTCCATTCTGTTGTTTGGGTGTCTGTTTTTCACCCATCTTTTCCGAGCTTTAATACGGTCTTTCCTAAGGCTTTCGATGTCATCATTCCACCAGTTGTTCATGTAACTTTGTTTCTTATTACCAGTTTGTTTAGGTATGCTTTTGCTTGCAGCGTTTAAAATGCCGTCTTTAATTGATGTTAAATTATGTTCAATTTCTAAGGCGTTTAGGCGAGTTTCTTCAGTAAAGGTAATCCAGTCTGCCTTTTTAATTTTATATCTGCTGTGAACAACCGCGTTATTTACCATCTGTTCGTTCTTGACTATAATCTCAGTATACACAGGTAGATGATCGCTGCCCAAATCTTCGCCTACTTTCCAGCAACTCACCTTCCTCCACACATCTGGGCTGGTAATCACTAGGTCTAATGTGCTCAAAGTTCCTGTTGACGCAGACTGATACGTAGGGTGAAGCTTATCGTTCAGCAACACCTTGTTGCCCGTTGTCAACCAATCATACAAAACATTCCCGTTGCCATTGGAAGGGCCGTCGTTCCAAGAGTGGTGTTTACAGTTAAAATCTCCTACAATGATAGCATTGTTGTCCATAGATGAAAGTATTTGAAAGTCGTCGCCACGGATACCTTGTCCAGGTACATAAACGTTGCAGAGATTGAAAACATCATCCTTGTTCATTCTGATTTTAAACTTGGCGACTTCGATTTTTTGATTTAGCAAGATATCATAGCTTTCCACAGTTAGTGAGTCATGAATTAGAGTTACCAGGCCTCCTCCTGTACGGTCTTCTCTTGAGGCGTTGTACATTTTATAACCATTCAATCTGGGATGGTACTTCTCATTTGTAGGTAAGGACGCTTCCTGAATACAAGCAATCTTGACATGTTCAGTTTTGAGTACTTTCTTTAGCTCGTCAGACTTCCTCCGCAGAGACTTTGCATTCCAACTCATGATTATCAATTTCTTTTCCATCTCTGTTCGTTGCACGCGTCGTGACTTCGGGCGTGATCGCAACTTGTCCCTCTCTTTGAATGTTGTACCCATCGATACGTGCCCGTATTCGTGCTTAGCTTTCCGTTTTATTTCGCTTAATACGTCTTTCGCAACAATTCTTGACGGGCACCATATTTCTGTTCTTTGGAAAAATCCCATTCCTCTTGCTCTCATGATGAGGCTTTTGTCAATCTCGAGAGTAAGCCATATTGACTTAATACTTTGTCCTGCCGTATTCCATATTAAAACTTTCAACCTGTCCGGGTGTTCTCGTCTCGAAGAGACACGTCGAAAGCCCTTAGAAGGGCTGGATAAGAGGCTTGTTTGATTTCGCTTGTACATGGGACTTTCTCTTGGAAAGCTAATGCTGGCGTTCAGTTCACTGTAATTACAGCTATCCAGGGGCAGGACGAGGACCAACCAGCTCACCCCCAAGTTATATATTACATCAAAGAAAGAAAAATTGCATTTCGATTATTTGAATCAAAGCTGTAAAATATTTTTCTTAGCCAACATTTTAAAATTTCCAAAATCCTTTATTAAATCAATACATGCAACATGCTAATTGAATACCCATTGATATTTTAGTAGAAGTTGAGTTAAAAAAAAAAATACTAAAATTCAACTCTATACATTAGGTATTTTTGATAATTACTTACTCTTCCAGAGCTAAATTTATATTATATTTAAAGTTAGTAAAAGTTAAATGTATGTTTTTGTTTACAGATAGAAATTTTCTCACTTGGAATGATTAGGAATTATATCACATTTTCTGCAGGAGGCTTTCTGGACATAGATCGTGGTCTTATGACCAAGGTAGGTTTTTGATCATATTTCAATTTCAGTTTCAATTGTATTTGTCTGTTGACAATTTTACATTGTTTTTGACAGAACATAAACATCAGATAGCATAAATTGGACAATTTTATTTCAAAATAAAAAAGTAACAATGATCATTTGATTGAAACTTTCCTTTATAGATCGATTTTCTGCATTTAAATTAAATAAAACTAACATATTATACTATCTCCTTTCTTTAACATCCACATACTTTGAACCAAAAAAAGATAATAAGTAAAGACAGATTGGAATAGCACAATGACGAGTTAAATTAATGATAGCTTCTTTTAAATCTGTAATTTGAAAAATATATACTAACTACTCTTGATCATTTTATGGAATCAGTAAGAATATGGTAGTAATAATAATGTGGAAATATTCAAAAGTAATATTACTTTTCAATGGATGTAAAAATAACACTCAAATGAGAAACATTAATTCTTGTTGGATGATGTACATTTAAAAATATGATACTAACAAATAAATATTTACTTGAACAAACACTTGTTTCCAGGTCTGTATTTCTGTTACTACATACCTGGTCATCAGTCTACAAATTAAAGATGTCAGTGTTTCTGAAACAACTACTGGATTTTCAAGTGGATACGAGAACGTAACCAATTCTTCTTTCATCTAGATTCTCAGTTGTGTAATGAATAGTAGTAGGTTTAGAATAGTAGTAGATTTATTAATTCTGGAATGGGATGGGGAATAGTTTTTTTTGTATTTATATCTATATTATTCTGGAATGGGTAAATATGTCACCTTAGTTATGCCACAAGGGTCCTCTACGTATCACCTTATCTAGAGAACTATTTTTCCACCTCCTGCTGAACCTACATCTATACTTTGCAAACCACATTAGATCAGCAAAATCGTAAGAAACTATATCCTTTGTAGGAAACAATGTGCTGTGATGTTTTCTCCAGTCCATAGCAGTTGCAGTTGAGTTTGTCCCTCTTGCCCAAAATCACTAAATGCCTATGTAGTTCACAATGGTCTGTTAAATGCCTACCATTGTTCTCCCGTATTTCCTATCTACACATATTTCCTATCTGCTCTTCTCCTCATCAATTTCCTGCAATCCACCCTGCTTCCTCCTTAGAGCTGGTTCCATATCACAGATTTGATTGTATTTTTCAAAACCAGGATGACCAGATCAAAATCCTTCCTTTGCCAACTCATCTGCTCCCTCATTGCCTTGTATTCTGGACATAGTGTCCAGGCATCCAGATCACCTTGCCTCTTTAACCATTAGTAATTCATTACTGATTCTCTGCACTCACCTATTAACCCTGAGGTTTTCCAACGTACACTCCAGCGCCCGATGAGCTGATGTGCCCATTTTGGTTTTAGGTGCTTAGCATCCCACTCCTTCTTTGTTGAAATCAGGAATCTCGCTTGGAGAGTGCTGCCGTTATCATGGAAATGAAGCTCATGTGTCCAGGTTCCCTCAAAAAATCTCACAGAAACTTAATTACTTAATAAATTTTTTAAAGTAAATTTTAAAATACTATGATAACTGCTTCCCTTTACAGCCATCTTCCCTTTTACAGTTTGGCGATAAATATTGAATGGTTGACCAGTTAAGTCTAAGTTAAGTAATGATTGTAAACATTATTGGAAAATCAGAGAAAGTTTGTATGTTGATAGTGATATTATTATGTTTGTTAGTAAGATTGTTGTTCCATTAGGGTTAAGGAATGAAATGTTACAACTTATCCATAAATCACATTTACGCATTGTAAAATGTAAGTCAAAAGCTAGGCAAAGTCTTTATTGGCCAGAATGTCTGTAGATATTGAAAAATACATAAATTGTTGCAGTGTTTGTGATAAATTCAAGAATAATAATTGGAAAGAAACATTGTTACAGCATCCATGTGCTGATAGACCTTGGCAATATGTACTTACTGATATAATGGAATTTAATGGTATGAGTTATATTTGAAATCGATACTATTTCTTTCCAATTTAATTTTGCCTTTTTTAGTTGATTTAGTTTTATAATTCTTATTTTATTACTATAAGATGCGGTACTTATTATTAATAAGTTTTTTAATAAGTCCTTATTGGTCAATGGTGTTTACCAACAACCCTGGCAGAGCTAAAAATGGAGAAATTAATAAATGCTCCTTACCAGGGAAATGTGCATCCGTTTCTGTTTGTTTGAAAATTATAATGGATAAATTATTAATTTTTATAAGAGCCCTTCATTACTGGGAGTAAACTGCATGGTAACTAACACCCTGAAATTCATTTCAGATTTAAAAAAAAAGTGTAAAAGGAAAAAGTGACATATTTAATTATTAAAAAGTATACTGTTGATTGATTATTAGTTATTAAAGATTATAAAATTTAAATATTAAATAATATAATATATTAGAAAAGATTATTTGATAATTAATAAAAAGTTTAAGTAGTATAGAAGATACATACATTTTTAAACTGTAATTTATGTATAATCTTTATTAACCATTAATATTTAGGAAAGAAGTCTGTTAATGAAACCAATAAAATAACTATAAATTTAAATTGGACTTATTCAAAGTAATCATTGAGTTTGTTTAAAAGTGTATTATTAAATATCTATACACTGTCACAGAACATGCAAGCACAGGGTAAATTAGTTCCATTATAACCAGGTATTGATAAGTTTGTCCTCAGTTTTTTGTAATAACTCAAACTTTTACTAAATAAATGTTTACTAGTAAGTAATAATTTATTTTGTTTATGTATTACACAATTATTACATACAGTTTAAAGAAAATGTTTTCAATTGTGAATCTAAATTTAAAATGTTCACTATGAAAAGTGTATTGTGAATGCAGTGCTATGCCAAAATGGTAAGAAACGTTTACAACTGCAATATTTTCTGTCTTAAAAAGGATATTTTTTAGTGTAGAAGTTATTATAGTAAAAGCAACTACAGTGGTTAATGTTTTTTTAAACCTACCAAGATCTATACTTTGGTTTTCCTTAACAGTATTTAATTAACAATGTCTAGGAAATTTGGAGAAAATATGGGTGTTTTCAAAAGTGTTTCTTGTGGTGGTACAGTCTAGCTGCCTCTATTAAGAAGAGTTTCACGTCCCTCACATTCTTAAATATACATATTTCTACTCTTGAACAAAACATAATATTACACACAAACTAGGGGTAACTTACACTTCATGGTGAAATTTTTATTGCAGGTAGTGCAACAAAACACTAATGAAACTAATTTTTCAAAATATATGTTACCATACTTTATTTTATTTCGATTTGTGGTGTTGTTTCTAATTTTGCAATTTTGTATTGTTATATTTTATTATTAAAGTTTTTCATTATTTGTATACTTTTACCCAGATTGTAAAATCTTTTTATTCATTAGTTTGATGTTTATTTGATAACTTAAACTAAATAGTTTATGTTTTTCCTTGTTAAATAATTTTAAGATTTGAATAGTTTATTTCTAATGATAATTATTTATAGACATAGCTTTAATAACTGATTGTTATTTGTTAACTTCGTACATATTTTATTTTTGTTTTATTGCCGGAATGATCTATTGTTTTCAGTGTTAAAATCCAGAGCTCTGTGTGCTCTGAACTATTACAGGCTCATGACCATACCTAGTATTTGCCTGATCAAAAAACAACTGATAAACATGTTTACATAAAGATAATTTGTTTAAGCTCACTACCTCCCTTACCTTTCCATAATTTCATTTACAATTAGTTGTTGTATACATAGAAGCAAACACTTTCCATATTATACAATATGTAATTGTATTTAACATCAATTAGCCCAAAACAAGTATATTTATAATTTGCAGATAACCTAACTATGCTATAGATAACATTATCTGACTACAAGCTACACAATCAGTAAATTGTTGAGTGAGATTTCCTTTAAAATAATATTAGTTTAATTAGTCGCAGGAGGAAGTAGAAGGTATCAGATGTTTCATCATAAATTTAAGGCTCTACTTCACTTCCCCCATTTTGAATCTAATCTCTGCAATAATAATGTTAAACTTAAAAACCTTTGTTGTACTTTTTTTTTAAATTTTCTTCCATTTTCCATTGCATACTTTTCATAGAATTCATTTTATATTTTCATATACCTATTGATTAGAGATTTTTTTTAGCTAACAAAAGGAATGTATGTTTTTTTATTTTATGTGAGTTTTTTAACAAAAAGACCATTATGGGGTAAAAAATAACAGTTCTAAAGAGTTTAAAATAAACAATTCTACTACGAGAGATTTGTACATACTATTCCACAGCAGAAGAGCCTTAATGCTATTCAAATGATATATAATTTGCTACTATAATAACACAAACATTGAAATAGCTTCAAAATAAAATGTAGCTGCTTATTTATTTTACCTTAACCAAAAACAATTTTGCTTTGGTCAATTTGGTATTGAATTTAATGTTGGTACCTCACTTGTAGGTTTACTGCATTTTTTTGAATACCGTACCTTGCATGAAACGACTTTGAAAACAATCTAAGTTCTATTTACAGCTTGTTAAATTAACCCTTGCTCGACAAGTGTGTAAGCAGAAAATTATTAGGAAAAAATAGCAATAGCACCACTGTAAGCTGCAAATAGAACTTAAATTGTTTTCAATGTCATTTCATACAAGGTATTCATTCTATTAGTTCAAAAAATGCAGTAAACCTACAAGTGAAATAACATCGACTAATATCTGGTGTGATCAGGGTGGCTCAGTTGGGGAATGGTAAAGGTCCTGGGTTCGAACCTCTTCTATTGATCAGCTTATTGCTGACAACTGTCAAGACTGTAAATGACACACAGCCATACAAATCTTACAATGCCATGTAAAGACATAGCACTAGAGAGAGTGGGAGTTGTTAGCAAGTGTCTTAGAGTAGCATAGTGTGTCGTTAAAATTAATGATGAATATGTACATATGACTCCTGTGCGCTGACGCCAATATCGGTTTTTGAATAGTTAACGTAATTATTCGATTGCCAAAGGTTCGGTGATTGTATCATGTGAATGTGTTTAAATGTGCCCAAGATGATTTTATTCATTTTTTTCTAAAAAGCTGCTACTCCATTAGTCACTCCAAATGGAATTCGCCTAAATTGAAACAACTGTCCATCACCTTCAAAGGCTGTGAAAGGCCTTTCATCGTCTCTGATTGGTATCTGATGATAAGCACTCTATAAGTCAATAGTGCTGTATATGTCATACTGAGCAATTTTAGTAACCATTGATTCAATCTTAGGTAATGGTTAAGCATTTAGTAATGTGAATTTATTAATTATTTGAGAATAGATGATTACAAGACGTTTCTTATGATTTTCATTTTTACTAATAAAATCTTGTGCTCTCCATGGAGATGTGCTTTCTTCGAATACTCCATCACGTAACAGAGATTAAAGGGCCCTTAATACATCGTAATTAAGGCCCTCATCTTGAATACCTAATATCAATTGACTCATTTTGTTTCTAATGCAATTATAGAACTTGTAATAGCTTAAATGTCTTTGTATAATTGAAATGCTGTAACCACTTACTAGGTATTCATAATTACCTACATGTTGACGAAATCTTGAAAATAATCCATATTGGTGCGATCTTTTTTATTTCTGCAATGAATTTCAAAGTCTGTCTGTAACCATTGATGGTAAGTGTAAATGAAAATTGAAGCTAAATTTTATTATCTGTGTTGGTTATAAAATCTCGTCAGTAGGACCAATATAGGTAAAACTTATGTAATCCTCAGTTAATCACTGTACGGTAGCTTATTTGTCTAATTTACTGTAACTATTTGTCTCACCTTTTGTTACTGAACTTGTAGCAAAAACAATTTGGTGATAGGCCATAGAGAGGTGCATCGATTGCCAGAATTATTGGTAATTTAGTAGCATATGGTGTGAGAACTTATCTCATGTATTGTCACCTTTAGTAGACTGGAATAATTTTTTATATTTTTTTAGTCCATTTGTAATGTATTTCCTTAAAATTATAAGCATGTTTAAGGTTATAATTTTGAAGCTAAATCAGGTAGGAAATTATTGTAAAAGTTTACCATTCCAAGAAATTGACAAAGTTTTGTAGAATTTGTAGGGTGTTTAATTTTTTAAAAGTATGATCTAGATATTGTTAAAATTAATTGTTTAAATAATTTGAATTTGTTTGAATTCAAATATGAATCGTTGTCCGTAAGTTTTTGTAACAGTAATGCAAATCTCTCTGATGCTTCTGCAATTGTTTTTCTTGAACAATAATGTCATCAAACAAACAGACAACTCCTTCCATCCATTGAATTAATGAATCCATAAATCTTTGCCATATAAGCAGTTTCAATTTCAAACATTCGCTTTTTAACTATGTATAAGCCTTTAAGTGTAGTAACAGATCGTAAAATGGAACTTTCATCAGCCGTACATAAGTGTGAATATGAATAAAATTGCGAACATTAAAAAATTACTTTCCTGTTTTTAATTTCATATACAAGTAATTAATGTGTGGCATGGACAATAGATGGTATAAGGCCATATCTAAAGAATTAGAGTCCTTCGAAAAAAATAAAAACTTTGAATCTAGTCAGACTATCCAAACATTTTAAAACCTTTTACTTGCTGTTAGGTGCCAATAAAAAACAAGATAGAAGGCCAGCCAGGCTAGTTCTAAGATGATTTGAACAAGAATAATTCGACCACACAGCTGAACCGCTGACCTGGTTAAGTTTATAGGCCTATGTTTTAAGGTTTCAACCAACAATTTGGGAAATAGGTCTATTCACAACGGTGTTGCAATAGCTGCAAAATGGTTCGCACGCCATTCCGCATATTGGGAGTATTTTTAAGACAAAAAGCATTGTGTGCTTCGCACGCTATTCTGAATAGTGGGAGTATCTTCAATACACAAAGCGTTGCTTGCTTCGCACGCCAACCCCACTGTAGAATCCACCACATGGCTTTGAACTGGGTACTTCTATGGTATTTTACGTTTTGATCTATTTTGGGGAAACCAAGCGAGTTATAAGGTCGTGTAAAAAAACAAAATGTGCAGAATAACATCCTACATTTATATTTTTAGAAAAAACTCAAAAACAAATACATACTCGTAGGAAAAATATAAAAAAATAGTTGCTCCCGGTCAAAAAACATGCTTCCGATTGTTGGATTTTTTTGGCTAACGAATTCGTCCAAGCGACGTAGACAACCAACATGTGTACCAAATTTAAACCAAATCGGTTTAAGATATGCACATCCATATCTTTAACCGTTTAAAAATGGCGAACAAAAAACAACGAAATCGTTTATTCCGATTTTGCCCCATTTTGCTGTACTATTTTTGTTTTAATATTAATTATTAATTCTTTTTGGATTCAGAATTAAATAAGCTTTCAAATGATATGCCACACAACGATATTTGGTTGAACCACTCGAAATCAATTATAAAAAAATGAAAATGGCTGTAACTCAAAAAATTTTAATACTCCCAAATATCGTTGAGTGGCACATCATTTGAAAGCTTATTTAATTCTAAGTCTAAAAAGAATAATAATTAATAATAAAACAAAAATAGTGCAGCAAACTGGGGCAAAATCGGAAAACACGATTTCGTTGTTTTTTGGCTGCCATTTTTAAACGGTTAAAGACATGGATGTGAAAATTTCACCGTTGGTTTTTTCTTGAAATTCTACACAGAAATGATGTATCACATGACCACCTTCCTATTTAAAAAAACAAAGTTACATTCAAAATGGCGGATCCAAGACGGCGGATACATTTTTTGAAATCTTTATAAAATAGTATTTTTACTTAGAGTAGGTACCTCAATCACATCTACCTTAAAATTTGCCTTATATACGAAATATTAAACCGTCCGAAGACTTAATTGTCACCCTGTATATATATACATATGTACATATATACATATATTTTTAATGACATCCCAAAACTTGTTCTGGGGAACATGATCTGTGCTCATTTGCTACTCCCGATCTTAGGTCTTACCATAAGGGCCACTGCAATAGCTCATTTTTCCTATGGAAATTCGCTAATAAGGCAAGACTATTCAGAAACCTTTAATCATCATAAATCAATCCAAATAATTCTCACTCTGTCTTGCAGCTTCAGACAAAAAGAAACTGATAACTTTTGACTTAAGGGTCAGCTCTAGCTGTCGGCCATGTTGGCTGACACTCCATAACACCAATGTTAAATTAAAATCCAAATTTTTCCTTTATTTTTGATCGGAAAATTATAAACGATATGCCATTTTAAAGCTATGGTCAATATGCATGCAAATGGCTTTTTCAAAACTAAGAAAAATATTTTGTCTAATATTTAATAACAATTTAAAACATTGATTTTTAATATTTTTGTATGTTGTCACTATTAATTATAGTGAAAAACTACCAAGCCATTCACATGAAGAATTTCGTCTCCAAGAGTTTGGTATTTTTTTTAAAAACATTATTTGAACAATTGCGGGTTTTAAATGGATTTAGGCTGAGCAATGTCCGTGTAACCTACCGCCGCTGTAGGGTGATTTTAAACATTTTTTACCTTCAACTATTAATTATTATAGCGAAAAATTACCAAGCCATTCGGATGAAGAATTTTGTCCCCAAGAGTTTGGTATTTTTTTAAAAACGCTATTTGAATAATTGCGGATTTTAAATGGATTTAGGATGAGCAATGTCTGCGTAACCTACCGCCGCTAAAGGGAGTCGCAGGTTGCTTTCTGTTTTACTAGAGCCGACCCTTAAAGACAATAGTTTTATATCGGGAATTGAAAGAAGAACTCTGCATGTATCAACCAGAGAATGTCAATGATGGAACAAGTTGTGTCTACAAGTTAAATAAAAATTTAAAGATATTTATGGACTGAAACAAGCTCCAAAAAAGCTCGAGTAGTTTTTATAAAAGCGAATCCATAGAATAAGTTCAACCCGGTATGGTAGGGATCCACCAATGTAAGCTTGCCTCAGGTGTCTACACTCCTAGGGACGGTTCTGTTAATCTTCTTGTAAAAGTAATCCAGTCATTTGGTAGTTTTACCTGGATAGTTTTTCGGGAGTTTTGATAATTGGTGATTTTATAGATTTCGACATGTTCTTTTCGAATTTTAACCTAACCACATTGCATCTTTGCCACTTGCGCCGCCATATTGGAAAAATGGCTCCCAAAAACAATTTGACAATATCTCCATTCCGACTCATTTTATGATGAAAATAGTTATGTAATAAATTAAACTACTGAAAGTTTTCTATAGTTTTTGTAGTAATATAATTTTTTTTTTTTTGTAATATGAATAGTTTTTCCCAAAAAAAAATTCATTTCCACACCAAGTAAATGGCAAGTTTTTTTTTAAGTCTTATCCTCAGCAGGCCTAATCCACATGTAATGCACTATTAAAAAATTTTGCGCATTCTTCTTTGCTTAGCTATCCTTGATGGACCAAGTTTTGCGAATTCATCGTCTTCAGTACCGAGCGAAATGTCACAGATTTGGAATTTTTTTCCACGTCATCCGTGATTTTAGGTGGGACTATCAGCTTCGTTGTAATCCTCTTGCTCTTTGATTTCGTCATACGTTTGCGCAAGAACAGTACGGTGTCTGTTTCTTCTTCCCGGAAAACTTTCCATTAACCCCCTTTTCAAGCACCAAATGACTTTACTAAAGGATATAATAACATCAAAATTGTGTAAAGTTAATTATGTACTAAATCCTTGAGCCAGTAAAAAATAAAAACAAGATTTTATTAATTTTGTATATATTGTTTAAGTCTGATTTATATGAAAGGTACATATGTATAGGTTATAATTAATTGTAATTTACAATTTAATTTGAAGCTCTCTTAAATTGTATTACTTGTCACTATTCCTCATTACCCTAGGTTTAAAAAAGTTATGATGAAAAAGTGTGCCATTTTTAATAGTTGTAGATTGAGATTTAGATTTGGTAATACAAAGAGTAGGTTATAACAAATAAAACAATGCTTTATTTCACTTGTTTTTTGTGGATTCGAGGTCATAATAAAACATTAAATCACGTACTAGGCCTACAGAATGCACAACTTTTAAACATACTTGGAAAATATGTTTCAAATACAATTAAATACAAAGTTAAGAGAAATAGCTCCACATTAAACTTCATTCAAATTAAAAGACAATATATATTATACAAAGATCTAAAAAATTGTTTCACTATAAACCAATTTAAAAAATGTATCATCATAACTAATAGTAAACTGGGAGAAAACCCTTAAAAGTACAAAACTTAGACACAGAACTGAAATAAAATTGTTCTGTGAGACAACAGTACTATGAAGTTTCAATGTTAAAATCAATTATAAAATTTCAGTGTACTACAAGACTGGATGGGAAAAATACAAGCCTGCCAATAAGGTATTGAAAAGAAGAAAAAAATAGCTCTTGTAGTGTAAATTAAGCTTAAAAAATTCTCATCTCATAGATCCTTAAAGAAAAAGAAAGTAAATGATTCACAGTCAGTAATCTTGAACAAACTGTAATTTATTTACCTACTTTGTGCTTAATAGTTTTATTACAATAGGTTTGTTATGCTTAAACAGCCTGCAGATTCTTTCTCTTGAGATTATGTAAATAGATTTACACCTATCTTGTATCAATATTTGTTTAAGCTATTTGACAATTTAAATCAAATAATTTGTTCATTAAACCCTATTGTAAAGTGTATTGGCATCCTGGTTTCATTCAACATGCAAATAACTATTATCATTCTAACAAAATCTTCAAAACAAATGATTAAATAATTCATTTGTCTGTGTATACCAAGGAAATAGACCATAACCAAGGAAGTATTCAATTTACAGGAGGAATTTTGAATGAAGTGTTGAAGTTGAGTTGTTATTTGAGCTTTGAAGTTTGGAATCTGTTTGTTTGAGTTTAAGGGTTTGCTGTAGTGGTGGCCATCTTGGATTTTTATCCCATAAGAGCAATGTTAAATTTTAAACCATTTATTTCGTTTATTTTTTATCATAAAATTGTTTGCAAGGTCTTATTTTAACCCTTTGTCGCCTGACGGTACTTTTAAGTACCACCCAATTTAACTGCCTTTATAAAAGGTAACAGTGGCTTTATCTACAAGTTGAGCCATGGAGGTACTTTAGAGTACCATTGCAGGTCTGTAAAACATCAGGTCTACACCTAGTTTCAACAAATGCCACCAGAAAGCAGGACTTGCTTGGCTAGTGCTTGCTTTCAATTGACAATTTATATGGTGTGATTTCCCCAATTTTTGAAAACATGTCCTAGTCTTTCAATTGTCAGTATTTTGTATTAAAAGTTTAACATATTGCTTTAAATTAATTACTTAACTTAATACGAACTGATCTAAGTTACTATTATAAACCTCTCACACATACAAATTAGACAGATTAAAACTTGAGAGCAACCAAGCAAACTTCCAATAACCGCTCCTAGATGGTGCTGACAAACTATCTTTTACTTTACACGGAATATTTATACCGATAGTAAAGTAACTGAAGTTTTGTTAATTTGTCATTTTTCTTTCATGAAGCCGTAGTCTAGTGGTAACGAAGCGTCTTTCTGATCACAAGATGCCGAGTTCGAATCTAGGCTAGGGAGACCAGATATCTAATCATATCTGTGGTTTGAGGGTAGGAGGGCGGAAGTAAAGCAAACGGTGGTTGGCTCGCTTCCAAGCTGACGGGATATGACTAGATATCTGGTCTCCGGGTGGGGCCATTTTGCGTAATTTTACAAAGGTATTTATATATATATAATTACTAAAAAAAAACCAGTAAAAAAAATAAAAAATATTTTTTACCTTAGTTAACCTTAGTTAATCACAAAAATAAAGAAATATATAGTTTTTTCAAATGTTATCACTTCTTGGTCCTCAAAGGATTAAGCACAATTACAATACGCATCCGTTTTGCATTTCAGATTTTCTTTAAATGCTTTTCTTTAGGAATGTAATTGACATTTTGTAAGTACAAAGTTTGAATTTTTTCCTAATACAATAAAAAATTTATAATGAAAAGTAATTTACAAGCCGGATCCGAAATTTTATAAAGAATATTCAGTTTTTTTTCAGCATTCAATTACAAAAGATGGATTTATAAAATGGTTTGAGATGAGGCAATGTTAAAGCGGTCAGCTGCAAGAAATTGCACTGTTTAAATACGGTTATAGAGAGAAGCGCTTGCGTTTCCGGTTGCTTTCTCGTTTACTGGAGCAGACCCTTAAGCAAGGATTAAGGTGGCTTTAACACAGTCTATGCCAAGAAACATAGTAAGTTAAAGTTTTTTTGTTAGACTCTGAAGCGATGTTAGTAAAACAAATTGTTTTGACCAAAGTTGCACAACCAATAAAAATTAAGACTGAAATACAAAGGCGGAAAGTCAGATTCCCAGGAATTGTTACGTGAGAAAGAGGGGGGAGAAAGACTCCTGAGAACTTCGCATTTATGCATTCCCACGAAATAAAAAGGCGGGAAATCAACCGAGAATTGTGGCTTGAGAAAGGTGGTAATTTTTATGAGAACTTGACACTTCACGTTCCCACGTTCAAAATCGTCATCGCTTCAGGTTAAGCACCACATAAGACCGGCAGACCATCTTACATACTGATACTAATAAATCAGGTCTTTAAAATATACTAGTACTTCAAAATTAGCAGTTAAATAACAAAATAACACTGCCACAAATATGCGACGTCAGTCTATTTCAATTAGACCAGGTGTTGCACATTTGTGGCGGCAGTCTGTGGATAGAAACCGGTTTTCGCATATGCGACGCTAGTCTATGCATACCGAAAAATTTGCATATGGTGGTAGCGAACCTGTTAAGGGTGGTGTTTGAGCAGAACGGTATTCTTTAGGTGTTTCAACCAAGTTCTCTCGCCAATGTGTAAGGCCAGTGGTGATATATGTTCAGTTCGATCTGAATAGCACTGATGGGTGTAGTGTAGTCTCAGTACATCTTAAGCAATAGTGCTGCATTTTGGAGTGCTTATGTTAACTATGAAAAGTGAATAAGTAAATAAAATTGTTTGGAGTACGGTATACAGAAGAACCCCTCTTAACCGGCCTCGGATTAACCGCCCTATCCCATGAAACAACAATTTTTTCTTAGATAGGGCGGCAATTGACAAACGGCATCCTTTGTTTATTTTTCTTCGTCTATTGCATTGTAAGAGACTTTTTGTGGGAGCAAAATATGTAATATTTGTAACATATTTAGTAATATGTTGAGCAGCAAAAAGATTCAACGGCGGCATTAGACATGATGAACGTACGAATATGGAGAGTCTTGGCTTTAAAAAATCTTTGAAAGGTAAAGAACAGAAAAAAATAACAGATTTAATAAAACAATGACACAGTAAATGTATGCGTACATTCAGTTTTCAAAGGTTATGTAAGTTTAAAATGTATAATTTGTTAGTGTTCCTTCAGTATGTATGTACATACAATAAATTGAGTTGCAATAAGATCTTATTAGCTTGTTTATGTATGAAATATGCAGGTTATTTTTGAACAAAAATCCATTTTTTACAGGAACCTCGGATCAACCGGCCAAACAGGTACCGTAACCGGCCAGGGTCTTGGTCCCGACCAGACCAGTTAAGAGGGGTTCTACTGTATTCTCAAAATTTTCATTAAGAAATATATAATATACGGTAGAAAATTTTTGTTGGGTACTTAGAACAGAACATGAGTGTATATACAACCTTTAAATTTCCAATTTGATTTAAATGTACCAAGAATAACTTATAGGTTTGTTTCATTTTCATATATTAATAATTTCCTGTAAAACGTTGGTAATGGTTCTTGCATTTACACAGGTGAATGTAATATTTAAGATGGGTACCAGTACATTAAAATATTAGTATAATGTAATATATAACGGCTTTACTTTAGGTATGTTAGACCTGTTTGAGATATAGATGAACTGTTTTCTCCATTGATTTTCTCTTAAAATTGCAGATAGAAATCATGTATTGCTTAACCATACTATTTGAAAAAATAAAGTTACATTCAAAATGACGGGAAAATTTTCAAACTCATCATAAAATGTTATAATGTAAAATATTTCACAATGTATTTCTCTCTTTATTTTCAAAATATTAGGACAGTTTCATAAGTCCTGTATAATAAAGGACTGAATAATATAAGTTCCTGTAGGCCTATAGTATTTAATTCTATTTAATAAGTGAAAATGTTTTACAATATTTTTATTTTTATTTACGGTTGTAAATGGTTTTCTCCTAAATTTAGAAGTACACATTCCATTGCAAGAAAAAGTTTCCTTGTTAGATTTAAATGTATAATTAGGGTAAATTCGCTGTTTGATAAGCATGTTTTATCTTAACGGATGATGATAATGTAGGCTTCTTTATACGTTTGAATTCAAATTAGTTGTTAATATCTGATGAAATCATATTTGTATATAAGGAAGGTAATTTTTATGGTTGCACTGGTTTATTTCACTAGTACATTCGAGCTACATACGACCAAGATGGAGGGCATTAGACAACAACAGGGCAATATTTTTGTCATCTTAGTGGTTGATCCCTCTAAAATGAAGCTTAACTGGAATCAACCAGCTTTGGATTATATAGATGACGGTAAGTAAGTGTATATTTCTTAGGAACCTATGGTAAAGACTAGGCCTCCACACATAGTATTTATTTTAACATACAAAATAAACACTGATTAAATGAAATCCCAAACCATAAAAACCAGAAGCAAAAAAAATAACTGAACAACTTATTGAAATGTTATATTTGGATTTATTGAAGGGTACATTAAAAAACATAACTTCCCATTCATAAGTTGACAGTTATTGTTTTTGTGGTTTGGGATTGCATTTATCGTTACAGTGCTTTTCAACTTTTGTATTTAGACAAAATATTTCAAATATTTTTTAAACTAAATATTTTAAGAAACATTTTTGTGATTTTTTTGTTTAACCTTATTTTAAAGGAACAAATTTCTTTAGGTTTGTATAGTTAATTGGAAAATTATTACCGTAATAACTTTCAACTCTAAATTATAAACCGTAATGCTTTTCTTAAATTCGTTTACATATATTGATTTATATATACAGGTACTTTAAGCAGCAACATCAAGTAAAAGCTGTTAATATGCTCGTACTATAACAAATATATCTTGTATAAGTTGTATAAGCCATAAGGAATAAGTCACAAATACAATAGAGAACATATATATATTATTGTTGAAGAATAAATAATAATTAAAAGAAATTAAGTAAAAACCTGATAACCATAAGAAAATTATTTATTTATTTTTAAGTGATGTACAAATTGTTAAACTTATTGTTCTAATAGTAAATATTTAATTTAAAATAATTTAGACAACCATCAGTAACTTAATAATTAGTAAGTTATTAAATTAAATACAATTTACTTAATGCACCGACTATTAAGATATTCACATGAGCTCATAAGATAGGCTGATAGTGATGGTCTATTTGAATAATTTTTACTAGAATCGAATAACTAAGAAAGGCACATAATATTTGCTAAATTTTTTGTAAGAAAAGTAAACAGGATGATTGAATGGTATCTAAGAAAATACTTTCCGCCTTTCGTACTGCAAGAACGCAATCTCTGTATAACTTCAACAAAAGATTTGTCAATCCATGGATCACATATTTCCTGCATAAAATATTAACTTGGTTGGCTAAAACGGGTTATACAAGGTGCTAAGTGTGATGATGAGTAAGTATAAAGTTTTGAACAATCAAAGTTGTGACATTCTTTACAACTTTATGCAATTTATGAAGAGAGAAGCTGTGCACAGAGAAACAGTGAAACTGTGTGATAGGGCAGTGTTATGTTAGTTTTAGTTTGGTTGACTCTGTTCAAACATATTATATTGTAAGGTGTGTCAAATTGAATAAAGGCTATTTTGATTTGATTTGATAGTCCTCGAGAAAGTGCGGGAAAGAATGTGCAGCAATTGGAATTTCACAGAAAACACTAATAAATAAATAATGAGGCAAAGAGAACTAATTATGAACATTAGCTTGAAACTGAAAATAAAAGTAAAAAGTGTAATAAACCTGTATCGAGGAAATTTGATAGTGGGTGATTAGAAAACTATGAATCATGTTTACCATGTTGAAAAAGGCTTCACTACAATCCCAAAATTGAACACGAAATTAGTGAAAGATTTAGGCTTAAGAGGTGACAAAACAAGTCTAAGGAAAATGGATAAAGACTCAAGTTAAAAATGCAAAAAACTTGGTACAAACTTGTGGAACAACAACACATTGGTGTTACTGTCAAAACAATCGGATGAAGGATAATAGCTAAGTTAAAGATAATGACAGCAAATATACGACATACAATATTGCTGTGTTGGTATAGGATGCCGGGTTGAATAAACCAATTATTTCACATAACTTACTGCTTCAGGGATGCCCACAGCATGGTTTGGGCCATCAGAATTTTTGGGGGGGGAATAAATTTTTAGGGTGTTTTTCACAGTTTAGGGGGGAATTTTCATATATTCCTGATTAAAATCAATATAAAATTTGAAGATTTGACGATTCCCCCCAATAAATTAGGAGATAATCTGTTGTTTCTATGTGTTAAAAATTTCCAATTAATCGTGAGAAAGTGCCATATTGTTGACAGCCAGGCAACGACTACTACTGCTTGTAGTGCAGTGTAGAGACGAGCCGATAGAGGGTGCCGTGTGTGGTGTAAACGAAGTATAAACATATTATAGACATTTACAGCATTGAGAGCCTGCCAAGGTCATTCTGCAAACAACTGCTCTCCCCCTCACAACAGTCCCAAAACCATGGTGTAAAACGGTGTAAGTAGATAAGGGGTGCTACCAATGAATACAGAATAATAGTATTCTGTATTCATTGGTGCTACTCAGAAAGACGAGTTTTGGATGGATTCAGCGCATTTCATCAGATGACGTCACGGCTTGAATTAAAAATGCAGTCTTTCGTCCAAACTGCGTTTGCGCATAAATCATCAACAAATGTCTTACAAAGTGTATATTTTTGGTTTCTGTATGAAACGTGCTTTCCAACAGTATGAGTTTAACGATACAAATATGAAATTTCCTATACCGAATTACCTTTATTTTATGCTCTTTAGATTGGTGATTTTGAAAATGAAGTGAAATAAATAGTAAAAACACTTTCCCACTAGACATAAATATAGTGTAGAAAAGGTTATTATTAAAAATAATTTGCATATTATTAGAAATATTCGTCTAAATTCAAATAGGGTTAAAGGTCGACTATTTTCTAACTTCAATATCAAATTTACATCGTTATAAGCTACGTTTAGTTAGCTTTAAAACGATAACAAATTCATAATTTTTAAATGAGCGGAAGTGAGTGAACAAGTTTGCCTTGTCGTCTAATCAAAGAAAAAAAAATCTGTTCAAATCATAAAAAAATCCATTGAAAGTAGTATTACTATTCACTTTTTTTAAACTAATTTTTAATAAAAAACAGTTTTATTGACTTATGTATTGCTTGTTTCTTTTTGGATGGAAATCACTTTCTTTATTATTTATTTATTTTACTTATTGTGTAGTTTTGTCCTACATTGTTTTGAACATTGTTGGTCTTATATTCATTTTTTGACCCTTGAGTCCAAAAACTTGGTTTTTACAAAATGTCTGTCTGTATGTATACAAAGCTAGAGCGAAAACTATTCGATCAATTTCAAACAAATTTGCACCAGACATGTCAAGTAGGCCTGTATAGATGCACGAAAAACGGGTTTGAACAATTTTGAAAAACAACCCCCTTTTTGGCCAAAAACCCCCAAAAAATCAGTTAGGGTATTATTTTTTTTATAAAAAACGGCTCTAACAATTTTGATCAAATTTGGCTTATTTGCAGCTCTTATAATGTACCCTACCATATGCAGAAAACCGCATATCTTTCTAAAAATACTTGTTTAGCTAATAATAATAACTGATATTTAGGGGTTTCTTGGCCAAAAAGTGGGTTGTTTTTCAAAAATTTTCAAAACCTTTTTTCGTGCATCTATACAGGCCTAATTGACGTGTTTGGTGCAAATTTGTTCGAAATCGATCGAATAGTTTTTATCTCTAGCTAATAATAATAATATTTATTAGTTAATCTCCTAGTTTAAAATCACCTCTCCTACCCCTCCTACAAAAATGAAGTCACTGTGAATCTGTTTAATAATTTAAATATGTTTGTGAGAAAATGTGTGACAGTTTCAGGTACCGTTTATTTGAAATGTACCGTTTTTTAAAACCTTTCTGTTGTATATTTAACCCTAATGTGTGTGCAATTTCTGTAAGTTGCTCTATTTTTCTGTCATGGTTTTAATGGTTTCAAATTGTCTAGTTCCCGTGCTATTGTGGTTTTCCGCGATTCTTAAGTATTTTTTGGTGATTTAGGTTTTTTTTTTGAAATAGTTGTTCAATTTTCCTTAGATTCTTTGGTCTAGTGTTCTATTCTCCTTTGTTATTATATGTTCGCAAATTTCAGGTCTTAAACCCTGTATTACATGTGCTATTATTTGGTTGTCTTCGACGTTACGGTATGTAATTAATAGATTGATTTGTGATTTGGCTGTCCATCCGTAAGTTCTTGAAGCCACTTCTTATCTGGATATAAAAGTATCTTCAGATGGTAAGCCGTGATATTGGGAGGGTTGAACTAGGGGTATTTTCTCTTTCCTCTCCATTTCAGTGTTTGTTTTCGTTTTTTATTTTATTTGGGTGTTGTCTTGCTTCTTCGTAGATGTGTTCGTTTTTTCCTTTGATTGGACCATTTGAAATTTTGAAAGATCACATTTGAAAATTTTTGTGACAACTCATGATTTTGTTTAGTGATATCTTGTTCGATGAAATTTGTCCTGGTACGTCCGTTTTGACTTCCATTTGCTATAGGGTTAAGGTATGTTGTGATTGAAGCGACTGGTGCGATCATAGCTCGCGATTATCGCTGGAAGATAATCGCGGAGCGATGATCGCCGTCAGACTGTTATTATTGAAGCGATTATTCAACCAGTCGCCCGTTCATAACAAGACCATTTTGAACAATGCAAAGCAGGCGCCCGCGATGAATCACAACGTACCTTTACATCTAACGCGTCTGGCCTATTAGTTTTATTCCATTAAGTTCTTTTGAAATCTATTTGATATTATTAATTATTATTATTATTAGTTATTTTTTGTTATTTATTTAAAAATCTTAATTTAGGGTATTCGTGTTTACCCCAATACTTACACTTTGTAACTACTTTTCAATCAATGTCTAATTTTATTAAAATAATATTAAAACAATTTTATTCTCACTTAATTTTGTGTTACATGAAATATCATTTATTTGCATTAATATGTTTTTGTATTCTTCCAAATCGGTTAAGTACCTACTACTGGTCTTCAAAATGTATTGTAGTTTTTTATTGTTATTTTCTTACAACATTTTCTTAATTATTATCAATGAATGTAAATTTATTTTTGTATTTTTCAACTATA